>JAQGAK010000058.1:0-191495 GCA_034696945.1 Lipothrix lubbocki | reverse complement strand
TCTTAAAGTACCAATTGCTATGTTGAAGGGATAGCAATTGGTACTTTAAGATCCTTCGCCGACGATATACTTTTAGTTTGGAATCTACACAGACACTGATATTTGCATTACGATTAGCGAACAACGTTGATATTAGCTCTGGCTCTGACTGAGAGAATCACGCCTGCTGCTGTATAAATATACTGGGGTGACATGAACTGCTGTGGTAAATTGAATTGTATCCATAGATTCTGAAAGGCGATGCCCTGGTGGATACAATGAAGTACGCCATGCAAATGGAGATTTTGTAGGTGTGGATGAATTCTTTGTTGTAACAACCAGCCTGATCTGCCGTATATATGTTCATATGTATGTGTGTATATGTATGTATGTAAGTTGTATAGGTATGTATATATGTAAGGTGTATATGTATGTATGTAAGTTATATAGGTATGTATATAATGTAAGGTGTATATGTTTGTATGTCAGTGTGTACGTACAAATGAGATGAGGCATACAGAATGGTCTTCCTCACTGTCCTCATTACGGCATTTCCAGTTTCTACCATTCTAAATACTCTTAGTTAGTGACGTAATAATGGTAAACATTATAGCTTTTCCATGTATATGTTTGTGAATTTTGTAAAAGTGAGGGTCCTCCTGAGTCGTGTGCATCTGATTACCATGCATTGTCATTAAATGCAGATTGTATGGGAATGAAACGTGTCCATACAATTACTCGTCGTATGTATGACCGTAGCTTGGGCACTAAACCGTGCATTCTTTGTTACTCACAGAGTTCTCATTCCCTCATCGGCTGTATGAATAGGAATTGTTATGAAGATGAGGCTCGCTACTTACGACTTAATGACAAAGACAATATTGTCAATTGGTTAGGACTGACTGACTATGGCGAAGTGGAGTGCTAGTTGGTGGAGGTGGAAGTGCATAGTTTCCTTTATTCTGGAATACTTTGGTCAGTCAAATAAAACACAGGATATCGTCTGTGAAGTATCAAAAAGTACTAATTTCTGTGTTGAAGGAATAGAAATTGGTACTTTGGGGTCCTTCGCAGACTATATAGGCCATAGGGCTTACTTGAAATACCTATAGACACTATACTATAATACTATATAAGGATCCTATACTATGTATATAAAGATCCTATACATACTGTAAATAAAGATCCTATACTATATAAGGATCCCAAAGTACCTATTTCCATCCCTTCAACACAGAAATTGTCCCTTTAAATGACTTCGCTGACTATAAACTTGCTTGAAAACGCACTGTATACATGTAATTCGAATGCTTAAAATCGCACGTCATCAAACTGCACTGTGGGGTCGACGCCTGAAACCGCAGTGTATAGGTAATGCACTTTAAACTGCATTGTAAATACCACACTCTAAAACATGTGGTACATTACAATCAACTCGGCGTGATTGGGTTCCAACAGTGTCCTCTTTGGTGAATCTGTTGGTTTTCATACTTCTATCACGACACCATTGTTTCTCCCCTTCAGGGATGATTTGCATGTTGCGTTATATACTCTCCATCCGCAATTTTGTAATTATGAGGAGCAGGAATTTGTGGCTTTTTATCCGTTTCTTTTAGTTTTTGTGTATTCTTTAGCCGTCTTACAATTAAATTTAATTATCAGGCATTTTTACATTCATTCTGTTTTCGGACATTTTTATTTTTATTTCCCAGCCATTTTTCCCTATTTTTACCTCATTTCGTCCTTTGAGGATATTAAGCTGGAGTATACATTTTAATTAAATTCAAGTGTTCTAATCTTTGTAGTTCTTCCTTTAATTAATTGAATTATTCAAGCTATCATGAGCAGTTCAGGAATCATCGATTGCCAGATGCATAATTACATATACGCAGAATCAACATGCAGAATATTTCATATTGTCAATATGAAGGTACAGCAGACGTTACCGCCAGCACAGAATTATTGACATAATCACTGTATGTTAATATATAGATATATGTACATGTATTATACATGTATAGGATATTTGTTATATACAAAGATTATATGGATTTACCCTCATTGGATAAATGAGGAAAAGCTGGATGATAATTAAAAACAAGTAAATTACATTGTCTGAAGGCTTGACATTAAGTAGACTGCATAAACGTTTGTCGTCATGTAATCATGCCGGCGATGTAAACAAGACAGAGAGCAATAATATCTAATAGGAGATGAGTGCGATAACGTGTGTGGATAGATCCTTCCTATATGTACATAGGTAAATGCAATGGAATAACTATATCGTATACGCGGATGGAACCAGCAAACGGTACACTTTGTAACCTATGAAAGGGAAAATGCTTTAGTTGTTGGCCTCATTACCCTTTTGAGCATCATTTTTTCACAAAATCCAACTCAGCGTCATTACTCCTTATTTATTATTCGAAAGTCAAACCCAATTTGTGGGGTTTTTTGTTTCTTCCGTATGTGTGTGTTTTGTGTGTGTATGTATGTTCTCCTGTTTGGAGCTTAAATACGGAGAGTCTCAGTCAGCTGGGAAAAGCCAGTCCTTAAATAGATTATTGGGTGTTCTCCTATTCCGTTTAATCCCTTTCCATACTCATTTTCACGTTGAACGCTTATAACTATTACGTGTCAGTTTAAATCGTAATTTCCCGTCTTCCCCCAGTTTCGCCCCAAACTTTTACGAATTCTGGTCAGAGCTTCACTTTAAGCGGCTCAACTTATTTTAATTACATGGACCATTTGACAGTAAAGTTTATGGAAAAGTTACTTTAAATGTTTGTGTTGAATTTGGGTCTAAAAGCCATTTATATGTAAATCATATGCTGGTCTACCTATGATTTGTAAAAATTTCTGCCTCACAATAATTCATATTTGCATTAAATAAGTACTCTGACAACATTTGCAAAATATATAATGTTCTGAATATAATTAATATTTGCATTAAATAGCATTCTTGCAAATTATAATTAATTATGGATATATTTGGAAATTTAATTAAATTCTGAAAATAATGTGATAACATATGCTTGATGAATAATGATAAATTAAAATATTGGTGGTTGTAAATTGAGTACAAGGTGTAAAATAAATAATAAAATAAAATAAAAAAATAATTAATTAATTCTTAATTTAGCCATAATTAAGACCATGCTGTTTGAATGGCCCCTTGCCAGTAAGTGACTAATGGTAAAAGTGTTCAGAATGGAGAAACTGTTTTTGCGGTTCCGCCCGGTCTCCACTCAATTAGCATGAGATATTACTTTGGAAACGAAACAAGCCGGATACCATCCGATTATCAATTCGCAAGTGGAGGAAGGGAATTATGTTGATTTAAAGTAAATACACACGTCGGCAATGTAAATATTCGCCGCATCTATGCTCAAACGGTGTCACTGATGCGTGGCACAGTGGCATCGGGATCCTCCTAATGGCAACTAAACATACATATCTTGTAGCTCTATACTTTTCCTACAACACCTTATCTCATATTATATAAGCACAAACAAGTGCGTACATATGTGTATTCCTATATTTGGAATCCCCATCAAGTATAAAAGCTGTTACAAATATGAACTAATATTAATCATTTTCAAAATAAACTATTATCCAAACGTTATTAACCTCCTCAGCGTACGTTTCAAGTAGAAACAATATGATTTACATTTGAACATTTTTAGACATTAAATAAACACTCTTCCCCATTAATGTCCTTTGAGGTAAAGCGGAAATACATAGTTTGAAATATGTTGAAGTTCGATGGGGAAGGATCCGAAAGTACCATTCTACATCTCTCCAATATAGAAATTGGTACTTTAAGATCCTTCAGTAGGACGACTTTGTGGTGCACACACATAGTTTTAAAAACACTTTTTACATGTAACTACATATTTACAGCTAAATACCACAAATAGCAAATTTACATTATAGATGCATATAAATATTTGAATATTCATTATACAAACGAAAACATGAATGGAATGAATTAGCTAGAGAAGTTCGGTTGAACAAAAAAGCGCCAAAAACTGCGTAATTTAATAACCTTCCGAAAGTTGTCAAGTAGCTGTGCGGAGTCGAAGGTTTGTCGTCACGCCGATTGTGGTTGTTCTTTGGGACATAATCTAATGGTCATTTACATGGGAGATTTGGCGTGGGAGAGCTTATTTATGGAAATATGTACGATGCAGGATTTTGCGGTCGGCAGTGATTGATGTACAGATAGAATTCCTTCGCTCTTTTAGTGGCTCACTCATCGTCAGTGCACTGGAGTAATATAAATTAATAAATAAATATGAATAATAATACGAATAGATGTATATATTTAGATATAAAAGATTGGCTGGAAGCAATCAAAATGAATTCACTTGAGTCGTCGGGTGGGCTGGCTGAGAATCCTCATACGGAAGGGCAAGAGTTCATGTAAAGAGAGTGGAGAGAGATACATACTAATACTCTGTAGGAAGATACTTGATGAGAGCCTGAAAAATTTTAATATGCAACCCGTCCACGCCAGTTCTCCTACTTCCTACTCCGCCGGAAAAAGAAATTTTAAAACGATTAGTTCTCTCTCGTGTAAACAAACCGTAGGAGAGAGTAAAATGGACCGGTGCCGGAGACTCGACATATGAAATTGAGTATACAACACACAGTAATCACGCTAAAACAAATTAATGCTATGGGACTCAAGCCCTGTTCTAGATTTGATTGTGACCCTGGTACTTATACTGTAGCATTGTACTCAAGCATTGCAGTAAAGCTTGAGGAATATATTTAATGCAGAAGCCCGTAATGACCATGCGAGAGTCTAATTGTAAGTACTCGCAAACCGATAAAGTATGAATGATGTGAATTTGCTTTGAAAAACGGTTAAAACACATAGCTCACTCAACCTTCCTTTCCGTTGATTTGTAAAACCCAGCTCCCCTTTTGTTGCTACCGGTCCGCTAATATATTCCTCCTTGCTCATTTCCAGCATGTAACTTCAAGTATGTACCTTCCAGTATGTACCTTCCAGTATGTAACTTCGAGTATGTAACTTCCAGGAGCAGGATGATTAACTTGGGGCGGAGAGAGGATGTAAAAATGATAAAGGAAGGAAACAAGCAAAGCAACAAAGTGCAGTAGCGTATGAACCTCTGTACAAATATCTACAATAATTCCGTATGGGAGAGGATTCCTTTGAAATAATAGCCGCTGGCAAGAAGGAAGAGTCCCATGGAATATTTAATTCACCATACATAGCCTCCTCTTTAATGGAACGTTCATCTGCCTCTGTACAAAACAAAAGGTTCCGATGGTGGAAGTACATTTGCCATTTTTCCACTTTAGCACATTCAAATGAGCTCCTACTTCACGTCTGTTTCATAAGAGAGACTCTGATGATGAGTAATTGGAACTTAAATATAACATGAAATAAACAAATGAGTTCAAAACTCGTACCACCGAAAGCGGTCCAGGTATCCGAGCACACACGTTTAAAGAGCGGAGATGAAGCCTTTTTAATTTATTTCATCTTTCCACGACCCATTTTTCCGTCTCCACTTGACAGAACTATCATCTCCTAAGGGTCAGTCCCTCCAAAGCAATCTCAAATCTCATATCAAAAGCACAACGTCCAAACAAATCTTATACACTCATATAATAATACTTATTCACATTCAAGCAAATCTTATTCACATTGAACTCAAATCATCATATATTGAAATGAATCATTGTTCTTGTCTCTGCTCCGTTAAAGACAGCTACGAAAATATTATGAGACCAAAATAGAAGTTCATTTTTCCAAACTATTTTCCAGCCTAACCAGATTGAGGATTATCGCAGAGTCTCGACAGAGGCTGGCATTCCAGAATCCACTGTGTGATCCTTCGTGATTCTACTGATATTGAAAAATTAAAATCACATTGATAACTATTTAAATTTATTTTGTTTGAAGACAAAAGAAGTAGCTTTTTGTACGGGAGTGTTGTGTGAACGGAGTTAGTTTAAACTCCTACATAAAAATAGACGCACACAATGGGAAAACATACACATTATACATGTACATAAATATAATTGAGCAACACGTACACAAGTTTATTTAACTCCGCTCCGTGAACTGAATTGAATCCCTGTGTATATCAACATGTCTCCAACATTACTGAACAGTGCATCAATGGGCTCCATGGGGGGAAATGAAAGCAAAGATTTTGATATAAATGTCATAAAAAGCAACTGATTTTTGTAGATTATGTAAATAAATAAGGTTTATGAAGAGCTATAGAGGGAGCCTTGAAGACCCAACAGGTATAATGTCATGTATTGGTTGGAGAAAAAAGTAAACAAAACCTCCGCATGAATCTCGTCCTTTATGGTCAAATGAGCATGAGGAACTTGATTCAGTAATGGGATTTTAAATAGACAAGTGTGTTAGGTGTAATACTTTGAGTAGGTTGCATATTCGAAGCCTTATACTAGTCCGTACACTACAGCCCAGTAGCCGCAGTCTCTCATAAATAACCAGCTGAAGTTTATGTGAGAAAACATCTCCCCTTTATTACAACCGTATAGAGTTTTATGAATTTGTAAAAAAAATTTATGAATGAATATAACTTTCCCCTATTGCTCCAGCCTCAAAATACTGCACACACAGAAAAGACCTTGGTTATGTAACGCTACCAAAACCAAAAGGGGTTCAAGTTCACGAACGACTTCTGACTTTTCCAGCATATGTACTTTCTAGTCTGTCAAATGCTGGGGGAATCTGTATATGGGAATGCTCACTCGTGAATGAGCATTTACATTGGCACACACTTCCATGTGAACCGTCTCAATGACAGTCGACATTAATTCTGTACCTGAACAATCACCAGAGACAAGTTGAAAGTTGGCGGATTTAAAAATCTCAATTAAAAATCCAGAGCAATCTGTCCACAAGTGAATGTGTCACAATAGATTTGTCTTTGGAGCATATCTGGATCTAATGCATTGGATTTTTCTACTACCTTAAAAGCTGATGATTGATCCAGCGCTCTAGGATTTTTACATGGTGAGAAATAAGGCCTGGAGGAAAAATCGTAATATTGAATATGACTGATGACATTCATCTATTTACTTCACATTGACTTCAACCGTCTTGTCGCTCGTCTTTTGAACAATCATAAAGCTTGTATTTATTACTTTGAATTTTATGTCTCGCTATCGCAATCATATTTTTTAACCTTTTTTATTCCTGTAGGAAACATTGTGACAATAATCACAAAGGGTTATGCCTCCCTAAAGATACCAATCTATCTTTCAGCTTATATACCACGATACTGCTGAGTATACAGCAATTCTTTGGCTCTTGTACATACTTAGCTGAAATCTTAATCATTGTTAGGTTTGTGTGTGTTAAACTTACGCATTGTATTTTGTTTAGTTATCTTCTCTATAGTTCAAGCCTGGCAACCTTTGATTTGCCTATAACACCAGCTTGTAATCATTGATAGATGTTAGTCAAGCTCTTATAGAGAGTTAGTATATGTATATTAGAGTGTGTTTAAGTATGTTAGTATATGTTTCAAGTATGTAAGTATATGTTTTAAGTATGTTAGTATATGTTTTCAGTATGTTAGTATATGTATTAAGTATGTTAGTATATGTATTAAGTATGTTAGTATATGTATTAAGTATGTTGGTATATGTTTTAAGTATGTTGAAAGCACGTTCGAAGATTAAAGCATTATTTAACTATGTTTTGGCTTAGGGATGATCACAGGAAGATACGTCAATGCTTCATTGCGTACTTAAATACCCTTGAATGCACCAAGTAAACCTGATCATGTACAAAAGATTCAAACTTCCGAAACTGAATCCTAGATTTGCCAGCTCGACTTTCGTAATATGCCGAAGAAGCGATTATGAAATTAAGCAGGCTTCCTCCCATCACGTGCACTACGTGTAGTGCAGATACATGTTTTATTTCATCCTGGGAATGCTCCTTGCATCGAAAAATCAGATAGACTCACATATCTGTATGGCCCTATATTTTCAAGTTTCTAACCGTTGGGTGCTGAAATCCTTCTCGAAGGGTGAGCTACTCTTAAAACAGCATTGATTTCATTATGCAAACATTGGATTTTTATTTACTATGTATGCTATGCCATGCTACAATGCCCTACATCCCGAGTGATCTAGAACTTGACTAAACATGTAAAAATATCTGATTTTGTAGGTTCTATTACACAAGATTGACCAAACAAGAATAATTAAATCCCATCAAATCTAGAACGTTGTCCAAACCAAAATGGAAAAATCCATTGCGTATGAGGAAAACCGTCGGAGAATATTAAAGTGGGTAACTGGGGTGTCATGCGTTATAGTAATTGATCAATTGTCATGCTAAGCTCAACTAAAATGCTTCACTGTATTAACTTTAATTTGACATTAATAATTAGTATTTTTGTTATACATTGACCTATATTTTGTACTTTGTTTATATTTGTTTACAAGTGTTAGCAGTTCACTTTTACTTCGCGAAATACATTTGCAATGGAAATTCATTTCCACGAAAGGCACCGCAAAGGAATTACGGCATTCAAGAGAATCGTACTTCAGTAGAATTGACCACAAACCCACAAATCTTATCCTAATGAAAAGTTTGTGTGTAATAACATTTTGTTACTGTCTGAACCGAAAATGGAAGGATTTTAAAGGAAATGTAGTTTAAAAATCAAAACTTATTGTGTGCATACAAAATCTACAAAAATATTGATTCGGTATGCTCGAAAAAATGTAAACATCCCAACGCATTTAAGAACACTGATTTGATGATTCAGCTTCGTCATTGAGGTTCAGCTACAGAACGTTCTATCAATAAAAATTATTATTATTCTAAACTCCAAACATGTTCCTATTATAATAATGTAGTTACTATAATAATATTAATAATGAGTAAAACAATTATTATTACTGCTTTTCAGCTTAACATCTTGCTACATAAATAAAAATGGTAACTATCGGCGTGTAAACACATTTGGTGCAATAAAGAGCTGAAAAAACTAGAACAGAATTAAAATCAAAATAAAAAATACACAAGCAGACATAGGGATGTTTGTAGTAGAGTTTTCCTTGATGTTAGTTATGACTCCATTGGGATAATAGTCCTAGTTTGGGTAATTAATTATCGATAAAATGCAAGTGGAACAGGAAGAGTTGAAAAATGTGCTTATTATATCAGTGCCACTCTTGACAGCAGCCAACGCTGTCAGTGGCATCTTGTTGTATAACATACTTTTATGGACGTTGACATTCTTATTGGGACATTGTCATTCAGTTCACTTCATTGTAGTCATCAATAATTTATGGCTCATGTGATAGCAAAGCAGCGAATGCGTCGAGAACAACACTTTTGAACTGCACTAAACAATACTAACACTCTGTAAGTCCTATTGCCGTCAGCTTTTAGTATGAAAAAAGTACAGAAATTATACTGGGCGAGAGGAAAAAAATTAAATACTCCGGTCACATCAAAACATAAATAATTCCAAAATATTTTTAGCAACTTTAAAAACAATAAAGAAAAATCTGTAAACAGCATATGAAAAAATTCTACTGGAATAAAGAATTCCAAAAATAATTCCGTGCTGAAAAAAATGGTAAAATCATTCTAGAAGAAGGAAATGATAATGTATTATTTTTTTACATAAATAGGCTTGAACATAAATAAAAATGCAAATATATGAATAATTAAGGTAATTTGAACATAAATAAAGTTCGACATCTGCAAGGGACAAGTTGTTGGAAATGACATGATCTGTTGGGAATTCCGGCAACAGAACAACAAACCTGACCTCATTCAGACCAGGAAAAGTTTGTCAAGCATTTTATGGGTCAAGTTGCAAGTTGAACATGTTGCTTCATCCACACATGCCTTCACACCAATAATAATTATTACATTTAGCGAATCACTTAATGCACACTAACTCGATGACGCCGACATGCAGCAGCATAATAGGCTTACCTATCTATACTGATACTGTACATGGTAGAACATATATAAGTATATAGTATAGATATGTTACCACGAGTTATTAATTCCAAACGGCTTTTACCTATACGGCATAAGCATGCATTGAGGAGGATGAGGTAGTAGATTTTGCCATGCATTAAACCACATGGTGAGTGTCACTTGAACATTATTAAATGCAAGCATTTTCCTTTCGTTTACGATGCATAAATAAATGACTACGTGTGCTTTGCTTGCCTTAAATTGCTTGGCATGGCATATAGGGCTGCATCCTTTATTCCCCTTTTCTTTTACATAACACATCAAGCTCATTATATACTCATATGCAAAAATATGCTCATCCACACGATCCACCTATATTTCCACTGACTTTGTCCTCATATCCTCACTGTATATTCCCTTTCCATGATCTTCAACACTTTTCCTTTGATGTTGATGTTGATGCTCTACACATGAGGTTCAGCTTTTTGGCAGACCAACTCTTTTTCCATTGAAACTCATCATATGCTTTTGCTGTATATATAGTAGTTGATCTTTCTATTTGATAATAGTTGCAATCAATTTGATAACAGTTACAACCCTTTTCCCTTTGAACATGCTACCCTCATTGCAGATTGCTATTTTATGGTTGCCAGCATTGTTCATCACAGTTCCCTTTGTAGATCTGTCACAAGTGTCAGCAGCTGAATGAAACATTTCCCCAAACAACCCTTGTACTGTCTTACTTTTTTGTGTACTATCTTTGTTATGTACATTAATTATATTAAGCTTGTGCATACTTAAAATTGCATTTTCCATGATTTTTAGATGGTTAAAATAGCATTATTAAAACAGTTTAAATAAAAACATTCTGGAAATTATTAACTAATAATATTTATTATGGCTTATGTTTATATAAATTAAATATTTTAATTGCGAATCAACTTTTAGTAGGCGTCAAATTTTAGTATTTTTAGTATCTATTCATTTCAAACGTGTTTGATAATATTAAAAGTTCAAAAAAATTCTAGAGGTAAAGTAAAAAGTAATGGTTTACAGCGATCAATTGAAATTGCATAGTAAAAATAGTAATCTAGTGCATGTTTAAAAAGTTCAAATGATTTATAAATCATTTGAATTTTTACATTTTTAGCATAAATGTAAAGCGGTGGAGTAATGAATCAAAAGAAAAAGATAGTCGACGTGTAATGGAGTTTATTTTTAAAATTATGGTGAAATAATGAAATGGTGGATTTAAGCATTTAATACATGTTCAATAATTATTACACAACGACACAAGAGATTCCACACAATAAATAAAGTTCAATGCTCCATTTTTGTTTCGTAACAATTGCACGGTCTAAGAAAATTGTTCACGACGTTTAATATTGTACACTGTACAGATAGATCATCCCTAAATTGTTGGACATCTCATGCACTCCAACCGGCTCGCTCCTCTTCCTTAAACTTCTTGCCCAGTCAGGCTCACCAAAGTGTTGGCAAATCGACGACTAAAATTTCTTTAAGGTCTATTCCCTCTGCAAAAGCATCTTATTCTTAATGAGAGTTGCTTATTATTGACATTTAGCCCAGCCTGAACGCTTGAATCTAGTTTTTCCGAGATCATTTTTAATATCCAAGATTGTTTTTTAAGTTCAAAATCCTTATTCTGTATTTCACATCTTTATTCCATATTTCACATCTTCTACATGCCTCCCCGACATTCTCCAGGAAACTTAATTATTAAATTTATTTCGAGAAAATTACAGATAACAAAATTAAGATAACTATAGTAACAAGACATCGTTAGCTTTTCAAGTAGGTTGAAGTCTTGTCAACGGTGTTTGTTTGTTCAGATGTTGTTATTTAATATAATGACAGGTCCTGTTGTAGCTCACAAAGCTGATACTGTCAATTGTGAGCTTACTACAAGCAATACCGACATTACTCGGATGACGAACAATCCAACCAAAATAAGAATAATGTATCTTTATCAGCTTTTAGCGGTTTCCAAAGTAGAACACAATATTTACACTCCAATTAGTTCCGCTGCATGGGATTCGAAAATGAACTTCTGTGGGGTTCCAAGCTGTAGTTTCTACAATTTTCTTCCGTAAAGTAAACTACAGATATTATAAAAGATCGATGGCTTTAGGATTACATCAGTTTGTAATATTTTTTATATTTTTATTTTTTCCATCATATGACAATGGTTTTAAGTTAAAGTTTTAATGGGCATCATAACAAATAAAACTACATCTCCATTAGCTCAAGATTCAAACAAACAGCCATGTAAGCTCTGGTTTCCACCTTCTTAGGTAGTTAAGCTGCATTATTTGAAGCTCTTTTGAGGATCCCAACACAGGTTTGGTAACTTTTGTGTAAAATTATACATAGGAAACTGCTTTAATAATTTGAATTAATATGAATTTTCTTCAGAATCTCCCCGCAATCTATGCAACTTTTGTGTTCTTTTGCTCTACATGAAATACCTCTACTAGAATAAAAATCCGTTCTTCATAAATACAAGTTAGAACTGTTACATGGACAAGCCAGTACGATAGGCCATACTAGCACAAACTACTTGTCAGAAGTAGTTTAACCAAAAATTAACGTTATACATACTGTAAAATGTAAAATGTCCATTTTTTTAACTTTTTTTTTGCAACTGTTGATGATCATCGTCCGCTACGTGTGTGCAAGGCATGGAATAGAGATGACTTTATTATACGACTGCATCGGAAGGAGAATGAAATTGCAAGGGTTGTGTTATTCGCTCATTTTTTTCCACAGTCCCGCGTTCAATATGCGTGCAAAGGAATCATAATAGATTTGCAGGTAAAAAAAAGACACACATTGTAGTTCCACCGTATCGAATATATACGCAGAAGTATTAAATTATGACACGTATGAGTGAGCAGGAGCTAAGAAGACATAAGGGTTCTAATAACGCTGCATTCATGCTCGCTCATGTATGTATCTACACTATTATGATGTAGGTATACCTTCATAAATTTGAGATAGTGTGTCTGAAAGAGGATGTTATATAATATTTTGACTGTGGCATTATGACTCGCTTATTATTCCTTTTTTTCTCTATTATGCTGAATGGGGAGGAAAGAGAAAGTGGCTGCTATCCTCCGCGGTTTGTTGAGCATCTTTAGCCTATATATTTCGTACTGATTCCACTACACCGTCATGCTTAAGAATTAGTCCTGATTTTTTTACCTGACCAGAATCATGTGGCGTCTTTCAGAGCAGCTATACAAGAGATACCTATACCTGTAAGTGAATCTCTTATATTGCACGGGTTGGAAAATGGCAAGTGCTGTATATGTAGGAAGACAGCTCAAAATCAGTATTGTCAATAAGGCTGGTCTGCTATAGTGTTCAAATATCATGCTCTTCTATGTTCTAAGCCATTACCACTATACACCACTGTAGTTTATGATTTTCATAGATTCACTCTCCTAATGTGAAGCCAGTTGTTCCTCTATGTGTGTTAATGAATGGTTCTTGTATCCTAATGCATATTTATAGGGGCTGGCCAGTGTTATTTCAAGGAAGATACACCTCCTGTGATATAATATTTAACATGAACGGCATCTTCTTATGTGTATCTTCATTAGGAATGGCATGAATACATGCATAGAATTTGTGTATTATTCTTGCTCCGGGCGACAAATCTTCTGGAAATTATATCCGCTCTAACGGCACATTCATGTTACTCAGTCGTCCTTTAAATTATTTTAGGAGGAACTGCAACTGACGAAAAACAGTACAATTTAGTAAAATTAGCAAAATACATTAAATTTCTTGGTAAAACACATTAAACTACTTAAAAAATATCATTATAATCCCACAGAAATACTAGATACAAAAACAGAAATACTAGATACAAAAACAGAAATACTAGATACAAAAACAGAAATACTAGATACAGAGCAGAAAAACAGAAAATATGATATAAAATTCATAATTCGCTATCCTTTGGTCATGTCGTTAGTCCGTCCGTTCCTTTGTCAAAGTCTCAAGCAAAAAACAAAAATGGTCTTCTGTGCGTCCAACTGTAAAAATGTGCTGCGGAATGTTCAGCGGTCATAATAATAATAATTGTTAGCGTGTCAAGTATATGAGCCTTATTGTTAGCATTTTGGCATATACGACACGCTAAGTCCAATACAAATGAGTAGTATAAATTCATTAAGCAAAAGTTAAAACATTTGGTAGAGTGCTCCCACGAACATATAAGTAAGTATACAGATAGAGGGAAATACAGGGAAGGCAAGAGCGATGGGAATACACACACGTTGTGTGCCATCTACTTGATTCGAGCTTGAATTTTTTTTCCTGCAGCCTAATGGAATTATTGTTAATCTTGCAAATGCCAATTAAATGCTCTACTTAACTCAAATTTTCTCTGTATATAAGCAATTTGGATTATGTCAAACCTCATTAGGGATTTCATTGTTTTCACTTTCCGCTGAATTCGTTTCCAGCGGAAATATCTCCAACACTTGACTTCACTTGTGCACGCGCACTCGCTTGTGACCAATATATATGTAAGTTCTTATTACAATCAAGACATCTTGCTAATTTTTTTTGTCAATTACAAAACTGATTCGCGTGCTCCGCAATGCTTATATTATATTAAACTTAACTTTCGTATTTAATTTATAATTAAATTAATTATTATTTTTATTAAATTATTTAACAATAAAAGTATACTGCTGTGATTTAAATCCTAATATTTTCAACTATTTGGGAGATCGCTTCATTTATTTCTTGTTAAGCAGATTGTGGGGATTGTAAAATCTTTCGAAGAAATTCAAGATCTTCCTTCCCTCAAGCATCGTTCCTTGAAATGTTCAGTAATTTTTCTCTAAATTTTAAGATTATCTAAATTAAAGATTTTGATATAATCTGAGATGTTTACTGAAGAATTTAAATGCATTTTAAGTTATTAAATTTAAATTCAATAAATTTATTATTAGAAACACCTTCAGGCTTCACTTAACGCTACACTTTTTCATTTGAAAAGCTATGAGCAGGATGCATAAAATTTTGTCGATTTTTTAGAAAAAATTATAATGGAGTCGGTGTAAATGTAATAACATGACGGAGCAATCCAAAGATAACAGAGCTACTTTCTCACACATATGACAAACTGCATTAGTTGAAGTGCAAAACTGCTCCTTCAATGATAAATGCCTTTCGAAGCATTTATTATGCATTAGTTTTTCAAGAGAAAATGTAAGTGCACCGAGTTTTCCCATCTTTTCCCGTGCATTCCTACGGATTCCGCAGCCGAGGCACGCGAAACATATAAGAATGCATATTACTCCTGGACAAGCACATAAATATAAATACATCGGTTTTCTATACAGGGACGGGCTGAGTTGTATACGTCAGAAGAAAAAGAAGAAGAGAAGACTCACAAGAAGTAAAACTACAGCTCATCGTTGGTACACAGCATACAAGTTTAAGTTTGTGTATAGCAATCCCTTACATACAGAAATGCTACCTTTAATCCTTAGACACATTCATCATCTTCACTATTTTCATCTTCATGCTGTTCGTGAAATAATCATCAGTCGCAGGAGGAACATCTCATCATCATGTTAAAGTCCATTCGTTACACGGATGGGAAAATCATGCCTTCATACGACGTCCTTATATAATACAAATAATGACAGACGTGCACTATGTAACGGCCTGTAAGGTAACCAGGTGAATACATATAGTACATAATGTAATGCCATAGGTATATCTATACCGTGTATCTGTTTATATTGCATGTGATTCCTGCATTATATCTTTACATGCACAATATAAGGACATGTAATAAGTATATCTACAGGTATCTCTATAGAATCTAAAGGTATCAATTTCTTCGTTGAAGGTATAGGAATTGGTACTTTGGGATCCTTCGCCGACAATATGCAAAATATGTATATTTATATAATTATTGCATATGTGTAATATAAACGCATAAGGGTAATACACCATTAAAGGTATACAATTATTATGTATAAAAGGCATAAACTTAAAAATGTGCAACTCAAGTATATGTACAAGTCTGAAAAGATTATTTTTTCAACTATTTACAAGTATTATGCGTTCGTATTTGCAAAAACCAAACAAAGAGTGTTGTGAGAATGGGAAAGGTAGAATCACACATATGTACATAACACAACATAACATAACATAAAATAACATAACATACATACTACATACTACCTCATCTGTATATATGCAAGCTCTAAGGCGTATAGGAGGTTATGCGACAGTAAGTCTATATCTCTATGTTGAGCATGCAAGTTGTAAATTGTGGGATGAACATATGTACAGTATATGACGATAAGTTGTATAGTATAAACGAATGTTGACTATAGAGGCTATGGCAAGTTGGTGTATGTTGACTTGAGCACGATAGGATAAGTTAACGTATGTTGAACATGACGGTAAGTTGTTGTATTGGAGACGTTAAGTTGTGTGTGTTGGAAATAACGACGATAAAAAAGGTGGGTCGTGTGCTACATTCTCAATAGAAAAGTGAAAGTTTCATCCACAGACAGCAGCATTTATATTCACCATCTCTACTATTATCGTCATCATGATTATTATTACCACTCTACCTTTTTGCATCCTTTTAAGCACCATGTTTCTATCTCTGCAGTCTACATACAGACATACTGACTCATATATAAGAAGCTTTGTGTCAAGAAGTCTAACCGGCGTCTTCGATTTGCATTCTTCCCCCTTCTCTCTCTCTCTCTCTCTCTCTCTGTCTCCGTCTCTCTCTCTCTCTCTCTCTCTCTTCTCTCAATCTCAAAACACCTTCCATAGAAAAATTCAATGGACCATTGTTACGCTGAGATGCTTAAGATCTCCTAAGCTATACATGCACAACAGTCGCCAATTCTTGATAAAAAGGACGACATACTAAGCTCTGTCAATGGATTTCGGCAAAGTTGTTAAAGAACGAGTCTTCATTTCCTCAAAAAGAAACACCTTACTTCAAGTAGCTTTTAGGAGTAATTAAACTTCCTCTTAAATGATTCTTCCTTTGATATTTCAATACAACCAGAGTGTTTTAGAGCTCACAAGCAGAACAACAGGTTGTAAGCTCAATTTGTACGGAATTGTTCTTGTTGTTGTGACTCTAAAAACCATAGTCCTCTGTCGTCTGTCTATAGCTTTTAGCATGTAGATAAATATTTTGAATAAATAGATAACTAACCGCTTTTAAAATAAATATAAAGTTTCCCAAAAGTCGAATTAATTTTCACTCCATGGCTGCCCATCAAAAAATGAGCTCCTGCCCAAAAAGTAAGCGTTGGGGCCATCAATGTAATCAGAAATCATCTCTCTCTCTCTCTCTTGGTGCTTCAGACTTTTGGCGTTTCCTGAAAGATTACAGCTGCAAAATTTGTGACAAACTCACTTTTCCTGTTATTTACTTTGAATTCGTATTTAGATCCTAAAAGGAATGAAGGAAAGAAGAACTAAAGGAATTTTGAATCTTTCCCATTCTCGTGCTGTACCCAATGTAATCCATGCCCATTCTTCCCATTATTATTCAGATTGAGAATTCCCGTATCTTGCATCTCCTCATATGTTATTCTTATTCCTCAAGTGAACTATACACTACAAATTAGATTTAGAAAGGGGAATTCTATTCCAAACTTGAAGCTCACACATGTGAAGTAATGTTACTTTTTAAAGAATTTCTAGTGCTTTGTGATTTTTAAACTTTTTTTTATGACTATTAGAAAATTAATTACTACAAGGAAAGATTCTAGTTCATTGCCTCAACCTCATCCATATTTTCCTAAATTGCTTCTTCAAATTCTAAAAATGAAATGAATTGCTCCTATTTTAAGTGGTTTTTCCTTCCACGTAGCTCCATTTCATCCTCAAAAATACCTGGAACATATGCCATATGTAAATAAAATTGGGCAGTAAAACTTATGATCACTCTTTTTCACTTTATTATATAGCATGCCCTTTTCCTCACAAAAATGGCTTCACCATTGAATAAGTACGGGAAAAAGAATAGGAAGTGGCAATGTAATTCTTCACTGCGTGTAATCAAAGGGGGAGCAATTGAAAACTCCGAATCGTAGAATGTAATGCAATGCTCCTGACAAGGAAGTCATGTTTTTTCAATTGGCAATAAATGGGAGTGTGAACAATAAACTAAATTGTTGTAAATATTTCATTCTCCTTTTATTTGTATAATAATTATTCCCACCTCCTCGCTCCTATACGCTTGCAATAAATTATTATCGAAACTTTATTCCATCAGTTTAGAAAATCGGAACCCGGCAGTTTATTTATGCGGCTCTGAATTCCGAAACCGTTTTATTTTTCAATTTTGAGCCCTACTATTACGCTACCTGGAATCTTATAAGTTCTGAACTTTGGAAGCTATATATTTTATTGTTTCGGCTCTGAATCAATAGAAACACTCAAAAACTTTCCTTGTCCTTGTTGCTGTGCATACAAGCAGAAGTTCAACTTCATAGATGTAATTTTCCGGAAATCCTGAACTGACGCCTGTGGTTGAATGAGTTTCCTGAAGGGTTTTTAAACCTGTCAAAAAGTAATTTCCAGCATTTTATATGGAACCCACATTTAAAAAAAAATGTTTCAAGCTTAAATGCACAAGAGCGGGAGTGTAAAAAAAAGATGGAAAAATACAGAAATACAAGGAAGTTAAAAGAAAATGACTATGGGTAAATGTTATTCGTATAGAATATTGTTATATTGTTGATTCAATTACGATGAGAGATTCATCCGTGGAGTTGAAAATGATGTCACGGGTTGACAATCAATGGGATCTTTTGTGGTAATTAAATGCACCGGTGAAGCTAAGAACACCAGAGGTGCGGCTTTTTCTGTATGATAATAACCTTTTTCAAAGGAATTCTCTATAGGGTAGAAACAATAATGTTAAGTATATATACAATTTGAAGTATATAACAAATTGAATACTCATAAGTATCTTGTATCCTATATATGAGCTAAAGAGTGCGAACACACTGCGTAGACGGGGAGCGTCAAGTTAAATACATTGATTTTATCTCCGTTGTTAGCAACTCATTATATCAGCTTCCTGATCTTTATCATTCTCACACCCATTCACTCCAAAGCTTAATCTAATCAAGGGTAAATGGGAAAACAGCCTGACAATATCAAAGCACTTACATATATACTTTTATAACTTTTGAATCTAGTATTTTCAATTCTTCTTATATTTTCTTCTCCTTCATCTTAATTCTTCTTCTTCTTCTTATTTCTGCTCCTCAAACATTCTAACAAATTAAAATAAAAACAAAAATATCTTCACATTTAAACACAAAGGACCTTTCTGACATAATAGCCTCTGTTGTGGCATTATCAGGAATTCCAAAGAGCCTCACAGCAGAATCATTGACAGAAATGTGTAAAGTCACTTTTTTTGTTTTCCCTTTTATCCCATTCAACTGAGTGTTATGCAAGAAACGTGATGTTTGTGAAGATCAAAATTTGTTTTCAGCTGAGAAAAAATTCCCGGAGGAAGATATGTTTATGCGGAAAGTGTCACCCCTGACAGCCCTCACACTCACTTTTCGCATCTAAATTTCCATTTCTTCCCAGTTTCCAGGTGTTTTTACACTCACATAACTATATGGCTTTAATTTAGACCTAAATCTATCATATTTTCGACAAAGAATTAACAAATATTTAAAATTCTTTTAGTTTCATCCACTTTTCTGACCAGTAACAGTGACGCTTCCTTAGGACTTGAAATGTTTTTGGCTGAATTCATGGTCCAGAAGGTAAGTATAGATAACTATTTTTAAGGAATATTTTATTATTTAGGTTATTGAATATTGGATTTACAGGTGAAATTCAGCAGTGAAGGTTGTAGAAAATTGTAGTAGATTATGGAGTACCTATACAATGACAATTATATCCGAATCATTCGGATTCCTGATCTTGAATCTATATATCTTATTATTCTAGCCGAATGGCATAATTTTACTTCGTCCTTGCTTGTTCCGTCTAGTGTCTAGCCCGCATCATGATAATGTACTTTCCATAATGTTTTTAAAATTCTCCATAATAATGTGTTACATATTTCTCATTTTTTGTCTACATCTTCCCAGTTCTTTGCCAATAGTCTACACCTCTACACCACGCGGCTTTGCAAAAATGGAAGGAAATGATGTAATTATATGGAAGAGCTCATACACTTATGCTCAACCACCTCAGATTTGTACATCGGGAGTATACACACCAGCTGGAAAGACAGTAAATTTGTAAATTAATGGTTGTCGAAAAAAGTCTGTACATTTTTAATTCGGCAGCAGTCGTTCCTGCATTAAAACTATAGTAAAAGCCCCTGGAAATTACAGTTTAGACGTCATTATCACAAATGGAAAAAACCAAAGAGGTCGTCTTGACGAGATCAGGTTACTCCAAAAAAGTGACGTAAGTGAAGGTATCTATTTCAATATAGTTTAGCTAATTCGTTAAAAAGAGATCATTGTAATTATTTTAATGATTTCGTTAACGAACTTGCAAATCGTTCCTGGATAATAATAACGGGGGTGCGCATCTTCGACAATTACCTCGTGATATGGCAAGTGTATCATCTGCAAGCATATCCCTTATGTGTGTAGCTTACTTGTAGACATGATAAACTTTACCAATAAAGCTCCTACCTTCAATAAGACTTCTCTCAGGGGCTATCCCAAAGAATGTTAAAGCTTCTTATACCGACAAAAAATACTTCCAATAAGCTTCTATACTTCCAATAAGCTTCTATACTGTCGTTACAGCATTGCAGGCGGAACTGATGAGGATTCTGGAGTGTGTATTGCCCATGCATTGCTACATATATATGATATGTTTTTATTAATTATGTACATAATAAAAATATGTTCTACAACTTCTCGGCGTGATGGTAACACCAACCAAGGTTAAGTACAATTGTGGCGATAAATGCAAATTCGTGCCTTTGATGAAGAGCATTAGTAAATTGATAATATATATTTATGCTAATGACAATCTAACACTCACAATAAGCATCACCAATCAATTTGCAATAATTCGTGTATATGCTAATACCGCTTGTAAATTGCTTTAAAAAAATCCTTCCCTAACTAACCCACCGTCAAAAACACTATCATTTAAACTTGACCTCATATTCTACTTTAGACTATTTAAGTGACTGACGGCTGATGACTATTTTTTTAAAAGCTACAAACACAAAACTACAAAAAAAATATGCACGAGCTAATGCACGAGAGCTTGAATGACAAGAAAAAGAATTCACACTGGAGGTATAAGTATATACACTCCCAACTCAGTTTTATATGAGAGCAATAAAAAGCGCTGGATCAGTTATGTATAATTAGCCTCAATTTTCCTCATGCTGGATGGGTTGAAGGATAAGCAAAAACTTACTCGGACTTCCCTCTTTTCCTGTCTAACTCCAACAAGTTTCTAGATAGTATTGCTGACCAACCACTATTATAAACATAATGTAAGTATAGTTTTTGGTCTACTTTTACAATATTTTTGATCTGGATCCCGGATTCATGCAGCCACAAGTACTACGCTGTCCTTGTGTAATTATAGAAAATAGATAATTATGTTCTAATACAGGAGTTTAAAGTCATAAATACGGCCAATTCACAAGCCTCACAAAAACAGGCATTTTCCCAAGCCATCTCAGTTCTCATTCAATTATCCCCTCATTTTAAAATTAAATCTTCTAGATAGAGCTCGGACGCCAAGGGTTCTCAGCGGAGTTCATAACAACACACTTCCTCGTGCAGAATGCAGAAGTTGGAACTTGTTGCCATTGCCATAAAAGTGTTAAAAATGCTGAAATTGGATAATTGCTTATTTTAAAATTGGCTTTATAATCCTTGCAGAAATCGTTTAATATGCGTATTAAAGAGTTGGCTGCAGTAATAAACGTAATAATTATTATTATGGGCTTGCTAAAGGATTGGGCTTCCTATTAAGGAGCTGATGTGCGACTTGTTTAAAGAATTAGTTCAGTTATAATTAACTGAGATTATTTTGCTAAAACAGCTCACTGTAAAAGTTCAGAAATCAAAGCTTTTGAGAATTTCTCGTGCAACGGAAAATTGTGAGCTAATGTTTTTTTACTATCAATATCAAAGTATCAATAATTGATACTTTGAGGTTTTAAATCATCTACAAAATCGAAGATTTCTTATTTTTGTTGGTACTCTATAGTAATTTTATTCATTAACTTACCTAAATTGCAATTAATACCTGCTTCACAATTAATGCATGCATACCTTGAATTCAGGCAGACCCCTGACTGAACATTTTTCATGTTCTAAATAAATAATATTGCACTTTTAAGTAAAATCTAGTAGCTTTGTGAACTTTTCATTAAGAGTTTTGCTGGAACTTTTTATACTTCGAATTTATGATTGGTTACTTTTATGCACAACCTGTGATTATCAGCTGTTGATCATTCTGCGAGTAATTGTGAGAATTTGTGGCAAATTGTTGACTCAAATGTAATTTACAGTGAAACTTGCTGTAAAACACTGCGTCTTTATTGAATGTTTACACGAACACTTGGTTTATCCTGCAAGTTCAATATTTTAAATTAAGTTTCTCATCGTTAAACTCCTATTCAGTTACACATGCTGTTTTATTTAGTATTCTCAACATTACATTTTGACATTTAGTTTATCGATGAAAGGCTATTTTAAGAAAGAAATTAAGCCTGTTATTGAAAAAGCTTGTTATATCTAAGAATATACTACAGATACTATTTATTACAATGAATTTTGGAAGGAAATATCCAAGTTTGAAAATTTGAGGTACTGGCAGGTAAGTTAAATTCACCTGTAACCAAATTCTAATTTATCTCAAAGGTTCTAAAGAACCCAGACGTCATCTTTGGCAGGTCGGAAATTCCTCCTTTGTCTTATTGCGTCCTTAATGATTCTATAATAAACCTTCATTTTGCTCTTGGATTCATATGTAATTATGTATTTGTAGCGACCCAGGAAAATGTCCAATGACTATACGGCCATAAACTTGCTAACCCTTGGAAATAAGACCGACAAGTATAATAATACATGTAAAAACATCGTCTGCAAAGAAAGACTTATAAACGATTTTTTCACAGCCACTTACCACCGTTTGAATAAAATGTTTCAGGATGATTAATAATTGCTCTGATGGTGATAGAATAATTTTTGGAGGTAGTTGTTGAAAAATAAAAAAAACTAGCAAAGTTCCTTTGTACATAGAACATACATAATACATGCACATATACAGACAATTACATTATAAGATGCTGCCCATATCCTACAAACACAACAAGCTTGACTATAAAGAATAAATAGGTGGTTGTAATGGCAGAAGGAGATGAAGTTAAAGCTTGGAAATGTTGGATCCGAGGACATGTTTGATGCCTTCTTACCATTACACAGAGTCTCTCATATAGTCAGAACAAGATTCCCGTGATACTCCTTATTGTGTGAAAAACGACGTGTAAAAAAGATTCGCTGTTCATTAGACATAAATTTTCAAGTCCACATACTTCCATGCTTACATACATGTAAGTAACTTGTCTAAATTCTAAAAATCTGAATAAAAAACTTGAATGGATTTATTTACACAGTTTCTGCCAGTCCCTGCGTCGTTTTTGTGCTCTTTAGCCACTTTTTGTGCATATGGAGAGAGAATCACTTGTTAACATGAAAAATATTTTGGTCTGTTAAAGATCTCGTGTTCTCTCAACTAAAAGTTCAAGTACAGGCATCTTTTTATTATTGTTTCATATCCATTTTTCAGACATATTTCTTTTAGATCCAGCATAAAATATTATTCCGAGGGCCATATACCAAGAAAAAGTTGTTAATTTTAAGCAGGTAAATGTGGTCTATGCGTCATGTGTAAAACGCGGTCCAAATTACTGTGGAGACATTGTGTTTGCTCCTATGAGTATATAGTTCTGCTTTGCTAAAAACTAATAGATACTTAGGCTTCCATATAGATGAACAAGGCTTCTTGCTCACCAGACAACATTTTCTGTTTACAACTCCTATAATTGGGTGTTCTGCACATGAACGACAAATTATCTTTTGCTTTTATTTTATTTTGCATTTGAGTATACAACTAAGTAAGTTACCTTTCAGGGGAAAAAGCGCAGTTAGTGGAGGAGTAAGTTCAGGTAATGGACGTCCATCTATGAATACAAGCACAATACAATCATAATGAGTTGTACCAATGCTCTGTATAGAAACATATATTACTTATATAGTGTAGATCCATATAGAAACAACATTGCTACGTCATTTTAATAGTTTATAATGTTTATATGTCCAGGTAGTAATAATGAATGTATATGTAGAAAATACAGAACACTGCAGAGCTGTAGCTAAAACATCCATAAAGGAAACAATGACCAAAACCAATATTAAAGTCCTCGTTGGTATTCTCTCCAGCATGTTCTTGCTCGGAAGATTTTCCTTGAGTGCGGCACTTTTTCTCAACAAAAATCTTCACGTCATGTCATAAAGGTTAGGGATAATATGTTCACGGTCTCAGCGTATCATGTTGGTGGTCATAAACAGAGCCCTAACTTGTGTACATATTACTGTAGAAGCGTCCAGAAATTCTTTGGGAAGGGTGAATAAAAAGTAAATATTTTCGACGTCCGTTCTGCTTTTCACCGTTGTTCACTCTATGAGTTCGCGCTGTGACAGTCGGAACTGGAGTATTCCTCTGTATAAAATAGTATTAGGATGTGAAATGTATGAAAGTTAATATACACAGCATAGCTAAAATATTATCCATTACATTTTATATTATATAATAATTATTTTTTTATATTTGATAATAACAGTGGCGTAATTAATTCACGTAGGACACACACTGCAAATGGTGTTGATCGCAAGTTTTTAAATTCACATGGTGCTGATCAGAGGTTCATATAGCTTTTATAACTTTTATATACTTCAGGATATAAAAGGTCGCATGCCCTTGCCCTATCGAGATGATTAGAATTTTGATTGAAATGTGAAGAGATTACCTTGGCTATGCACGGTACTTTCCTATATGAACTCTCGTGGCTTCCACATCCATACTATTTGTCATATTTACATTATTTTTCTTAACTTCCATAGTAGTAATTATATGCCGAATATTCCTTAAAGCACGTAAATCATTACTCTGGAACTTAAATTCAATACACAATATTATTACATTCTTCCATATCGCCGGCATTATTTGTTGAACTTGCTTTATGTTTAAGCAGCATGCTTTATACTTATAGCATACTTATAGCTTCTATAAGTACAATAGTGTTTTACTTATAGCTTCTATAAGTATATATGTACATATGTGTAGCTCTGTGCTAGCTCTCCCAGCAGGTCAATTTAGGTTTAGAACTTGAACCTTAATGTTACCTCGTGTGTGGATATTTGATAACAAAGCCGTAAAATCCTATATAAACTACGTATATTGGAAATATACGTCATAGTTTAAATATGACGTGTATTTTCATTACAGATTATAAGCTAAGTTTTATTGTGTCATTAATTTTTCCCCTTGCAAATGAGCACTTGTAAGGACTTTTAGCAAGGTTTTGTACAAACAATTTACAAGCGCTACAGCTCTGCATAGAAACTGGGAAACGGGGAGCAAAAAGTAGTTTAGTGGCTAAGGATACAAGTGTAATTGTAATAATTATTGTTTAGTATAGTACCTATATGGTGGAGGGATTGCATGTGGCGGAGGACTATACTAAAGGTAGTGATAGTATTTAACACGGTCACATATTAGTTGTTGAGTGGCACGTCATGAGAAAAATGTCGATGATGAATATCAAGGTTTCCATAAACATTAATAATCAGTTCGTTTTTCCGCGACAGAGGAGTAAGTATAGTGTAAACACATCAAGATCTCTGACTATAAAGTAATAAGCATCTTCATTAGTAAGCTGACTACTGCTGGTGCTGAGACGTACTTACGTAAATGTGGACTTGGCGGATGATATAAAAGGCAACATTCAACGAACTACATAACCTTTATCTGACCACATGAATGTTAGTGATTGAGGAATGTGTGTCTTAATGGTCCACATATATGCACTATTATATACGCATACTCACTACTTTCGATTAATATTATCTACTTATAGGTATATACATATACTTACATGCGAGCTATAAGGAGGATGGATACCTCACCATGTAGTCTAATTAGCAAGTGTGTTCCGAAATTATTCTTTTTTTTGAAGCATTTCTGTATCGGCGCAAAGATTAAGATGTATCTTGTCTGTGCAATTTTTTTGAGTATGACCACCTACATTTTGTATAGGCTTCCCAGAACTTCCCACAGCTATATCTATCTATCTTCTCTATCTATCAATATCTATATAAATTGAACCCTCCCCCAAAAAAGATATCCTATTTACATTTTTGCAAACTGGGTTAAATATCACATTGTGATGCCCACGAAAACGGAAGTCTCTACAAACTGAAACTATAGTAGATATTAACTAAATTAGAAGCTACGATGATAAAACATCAATAGATTTTATCGACTCACAAAATAAGCTATACTAGAATTTATTTGGCCCTTGGAATGGAATGACATGTTGAACATGAACATTAATACGTATATTATTACATGAACATTAATACATTAATGCTCACGTTCAAGTTTAAATTGACATCAATAAGAATAACATTAAGAAAGATCTCTAGATAAGTTATCCCTGCGCATGAAATTGCCCCGCAAGGTTTTTTAAGACTGCAAAAACTTCTATGGAAAAACTTTAAATACCATTAGCAATTATCAGGTTGCTTTCAATTTGACATTCATATTGATCCACTCGACGCACCTCACCCCTCGCTACCACTACACTAGTAAATGAATTTTTGCCATGAAAAATGAATGGGGTTGAATACTGAATACAATACAGACTACACACTAAATTACAGCGAAATACAAATTTCAGTATTATCCCATCCAAGTGATCATACCAAACCCAGTGACACACGGAATTTTTTCTTGTTCCTGTCACATTTCCATATATTTCAATATAAGCCAGAGAATGAGAAAATGTTTTTTTTTTTTACTTCAGAGTGCTTGCAATAAGGCTAATTTTTTAACCAATTTCTCAATTTTCTCGCTATAAACTTTCAAATGAAAAAAATGAAAGTGTCGAAATAAATAAATTAGCTCCAGCGGTAGATTTTCTGGGGTTAAACTGGGAAAAATCCGGGACAAATTCTTGTATTTATGTAAATTGCACGTATATCCTCTCCTCCACCGTTCATACGGAAATAAATCGTGGAATGGAGCATCATTCCGTTGGTGTTGGTGGCACGTTGAAGAAAAGCCGTCTTATACAAGTTTGTCAACGTGCATTGCCATAACAGAGAGATAGGCCTGTTGACATATTAACGCTCCACATCCATACGTCAAGCCTACCATGTTTAAAAGATTAGCTCCAGAAGTGACATAAGTCTATAGGAGCGTTTTATAAATGTTTATCAATGCGAGAAGTCCTCGCAAAACAAGGAACTCGTCAGCTGTGAGCTCATGGAAGTAAATTCATGAGATCTTGGAATTTGGAATACCTTGAGTTAAAGTATATAGCATAGAACGCATTTTTATACAATGGATTCAAGATCTTTACGGAAAGAAGCAGCTTAGGAGACAGGAAGCCTTAAAAATGCATATGTAATGTGCGGTTACACCAAATGAATGATAGTGTTTTGTTGTGCATGTGATGTAAGATGTAATACAACTTTTACGGCATATTTTTATGTAGTAACTTGACGCAAGCCATTTGATGCATAATTACAATTCAAATTCAAGTTCGAATATTCCCAAAAAATTTCTGAAAATACATTTTTACAATTTTAATATCAGTTTTTTGGTTTTATTTAAGGCTTTGCGTTCGCTTTAACTTCAATAATTGAACAAGAATTATTCCAGTTGTTGTCTAGAGAGCATTTGATTAGCATTAATGCTGTTAACTTAAAAAATACTGTCGCTTGTAAATGCATGTAAGGAAGTAATCATGGAAAGTTGTAATTTTTTTACCGGTTGTAACTGCATCTAATCCTGATATTATGCACCTTGAACTTTCTATGCTAATTGCGATATGTGTAGTCCAACCTAACCTACCTGAAGGAAATAGGACGACACCAATGTTTCCGAGAGTCGCTTATATAAACATACAAGTCTTAGGGTATGCGTTGATGAATTTAATAAACACTGTGTAGTATTGGTTATGTGTGCACGCTCTAATTTACACTTTACATTTCTAAACTTTGCATCATCCGCTGTTTCAAGTTTAGAGTTTCCCATTCCCTTTTCCTAAACTGAGCAAATAGCCGGCGAAGTTGTTTGCCGAGAATTTAAAATCCATTTGATTCTTTATTCTTTTAATTAATGATGGAATGAATCTGATTAAAAGATTCAAAATGACTAAAGCCACTTTTATTTCGGAAGTTCTTCCAAACTAACTTCTGCAGAAATTTAGTTTTAAGAGCTACACTTTGGGGTTTGCTAGCGTAAATGTTTTATAACTTCTAACCTTTTGATTAATAGATGACAAGTATACTAAGTAAGTAGTAAGTATACTAAGAATAGCATATATCTTGTCTGAAGTTGTTTAGATTGTCAAATGGTCTTGGAAATAGCGACTGAAGCGTTAATGTGTGTCTGAAAAGAGAGTGACACAAATTGTCAAAGGATAACATCATAGCATAAACCCATCTTTGGAGCTTGGGTTCTAAATAAGTTCATCTCCCTAATCATCTCCGCCAGGGATCTGTAGGGTGCTTTTATAAGTAGGTATAATACTATTTACTATATCAATACTATACTATAAACCACCTTACATCCCGCTTAACTATAGTTCTAAGACCAAGGCCCAAACAAGAGATGATATTCTACCTGTATAAATACATACTCTACAGGTATGTACACAAGCCAAAAAGGCCACTTTTGGATCTGGGATGGCTCGTCGTGAATGCAAGTGGAGCGAAAGGGCCAATTTGAATTTAAGAGTTTATATAATAAGTAAAATGAGTAGGGTCTAAGTAAGTGCTTGTTATGAACCTACACTTAGCGATTACCATTAAGGTGCACATTAATTCATAATAAGGGTAAACATTATAATGTATTTATTCGTAAATCTGTTTGGGTCTTCAGAAACAACATTAGGGTATAGCATGGATATGGTTATATGTACATATGTACAGGTATTATTTTACTTAACACAGCCGAAGGTGTGCAAACATCCACCCAGACACTGCTCAGGTATGTATATAGTGTATCCTGCCTCTCCTCCTTATACACTTGGTACACGGGTCTTAATGCATTATCATTTTTAATGTAATCTCCTCATTTAATATATACTCACTTTCACTTTTTGCCTTTTGAACGTTTCTGCAGAGGCCGCCAACTCTATATAGGAAGAACGACTATGTTAATGTATTAGACGGAGACCCCATATAGAAGAACGTCTTCAGACAAGTCCTGATGTATACACGAAAGACTGCAAACGGAGTACACAGCTGGCCATAATGATTATGCGATTATGTGTTTGCAAGTCCAAGTCCATATAAGTTGAAAATAGGACACTTCTTCAGATTCTCAACAAATAACAAACATTACTGAAACTAATAAACAAAGGAAAAGGAAGCTTCCTTCGCATTAGTCGTACCGTCGTCCGTCTATTCCCTGTAATTCATTTTCCTGCCAAACATAATTACACATTGCAACTTTGATATTGTAAACCACGGGAATTCGGTTAAATATATTGTAATTGGTCATGCTATTTAGCGCTTTGTTTTCTTATTTTTATGCTTCAATAAATTGTGGAATATAGAATTGGGAATCTATCAAATTTACTAGCATATGCAATTTATCCAGTCATTAAATTACACACTAACAACAGCACTTATTTTTCTCTCGCTCGCCAGAGAGCAAATTCTAAAATTAATTCCCACAATCTCATGAAACCGGTTTTAGAACATAACAACCAATTTTCAACGTTTATTTTACACCACCGCTCCGTGTCATTTTAAATCACGTGTAAACTAACATGATACTACATAGTACATCATCACCGAAACCTCCAGATGTGCTATAAACTTTTACATCTTAACCCTGCCCATGTGCTAAAATCATGTATTTTGGAATATCTCAACGTGCTAAAATCACACTGGAGTGAGGAGTGAGTTTGGCTGATTTTAGTACATCCTTAGCTTTTGTGTTTTAGCATCTCATTTGGCTGTGGTAGGTAGGTGTAAAATGATTTTTTAGCACATCCTGAGGTTTAAGCATGTAGGTAATCCTTTTGTGTTTACGTACATCATATCTATAGAACGTGAGAAAATAGTATGTAATAATAGCAGCCTTCAGTAGTTCAGTCAGTATGGCTTGTTTGTAGAAACTTCTGATTGTAGATTAACATTGGAAATTGTTAAGTAAGATCATGGTATGATATTAAACTCTGCCACAAATGATGCATGTAATGAATAGGTAGATGTTTCGGAAGCCTATGGAAAGATGGGACACTGAAATCCACTCTTAAATAACATATAGAGCTCTGTTATCTGAAGGAAGTATAACAACAAAAATAATATAGACTTTTTCTTAAAATTCTATAGCTTGTCAGCTGCTCAGAAGTATTTGCTATCCACAGATTTTAATATTAACTACGAATTAATTCCAAGATATAATTATGTACTTCCCGTACTGGTACTTGGCGTAAATAAGTAAATGAAACCAGATTTGAAAGGATCCGTCTACTTATCTATACTTACTTGTGTATACGTACTCACTTCTTCATACATATACTTGCTTCTTTATACTTACTTGTCTACACTTACTTGTCTATGTATACTTACTTGTCCATACTTACTTCTCTATACTTACTTGTCCATACTTACTTCTCTATACTTACTTGTCCATACTTACTTCTCTATACTTACTTGTCCATACATATGCTACTTCAACCCTATATTTGTTACTATACAAAGTGCTTTATTAGTAGTAAAACGTTTTCTGAAGGCATCCTTTACACAACGCTTTTGTAAATCTTCATTATGCGGTAGCGGTCTTAGTCGGCTCCGAGTTAGTTATATAGTGATTATTAAATGGAGTGGTAAATGAGGGCGGGTCAAATATGAATACGGTTTGAGCTTATGCCATAATTAACAACTTTACAAAAGGAACACTAACGATACTTAGGTATTGAGGTTTGTTATAACTATCGACGAGAAGCATCTCTACTGATCATTCCTAAGAGCTGAAACGAAACTATTATAAGATGTATTGTGTTATGTACATATATTTATACACTGTTACTACCATTACAAATGCATATTAATGTTTGCGCTTATATCCAACTAATTCACTACAACAATAATTGACTGATTCACAAGTAAAACTCCACAGGACTTGCTTTTAAGCGCCTTACCATTACAATCCAGATGGACTCCCAGGAGCAGCTTTCTGACCAATAAGAATAAATTAAACCCCGTATTTCTGCATGAAACGGTTTCCTTTGAGGTTCCGGATAATGAATAAATCCCACAAGGGCTTTCCCATATCTTTCGCACATTTTTACTTACCCTCTCATTCACTGACCCACTTTGTATAATATTAACCCAGAACTTCCTGTGAGTTCGTTTTCTATTCCACGTAATTTTTCTGCCGGACTTCCCAAGTAAAAATCACATGCATTCACGTACCCCACACACTTTTCCTATATGTAATCATCAGTGCTGTCTTGGTTTTTTTTTCTCGTGCCTTGAATTAGGAAGTTTGGACATGTAAAGCTATACGGACGGTACAAACATACATGGCAATTCGATTTTTGTGTGACAACAATTTGACAATACGATTATAATAATAGCGCAGCTTGAGATTGAGCAACAAAACTATAAAAGCAAGAGGTAACAATGGTTGATATGAAAAAGGGTTAAATTACCGTTAAACGAATTAGAATTATTATACTCAAAAGCAGTTAATATCATCAAATAATAGAAGATTGATAGAAATAAGACTTCAGTTGACCAGGAACAAGGATGACATTCCTTTGCCTACAACACCTAAAAGAGGTTATATAGATATCCTATTAATCCAGTTAATTACTTATGTATACAGGTGTGCATTGGGTTGATTTACATCACACATTTGACTCCCTCCAAAACATCACAATTATTGTATTGCCCGCAGTAATTAGCTTTACTCATATTGTGATTGTGGCGTGGGACATAGAATGTTATGACACTAATTCTGAAGTTATAACGGCTTTTGGCTTTTGATAATTTCCCATGCTTCCATAACCCCAAATTTATTGACCTTTAATGAATGACTTCCGATGAACTCATAACAGCTCAATGATTTTCCTAGTGAGGTTAAATTATTAGGAATATTATTGACGACTTTCCTGCTAGTCAACCTATTTTGGTCCAAATTCGTTTGTTAGTCTCAGTTCTCGAAGTAAACAAACCAGCAGACTCATACAGCCAGCAGTCCACGAGGGCATCGATACAGATACAACAAGGGGAAATTACGCATAAATACTCAACAGGACATTCAGACAACAGTAGTAATTAATTTTTGGATAATTATTTATTATTATTTTGGCTTGCCTTGTATCGCTTAATGGCTTAGGGAACTTATGCTAGAATAGTACGAGCTCGAGCAACTTTTTACAGTTCGTGACAATAGACAAACCACAGAGTCGACCATTCATCCATGCTTAAGCTTAGTTTATATCTTCCATGATTAAAATTAAAACATATTTCTTATTTCGGCCCACAAAGCCCGCAAGTTTGTTCAATTAGGTAGAAACATGTTATATTTATTTATTATACAGGGAGTAGTTATTATAGTGTAAACTTTTACGCCATTGGGTAAGTTTTGTAGGACAGAACATATGCATAAATAATTAGGTTTTTCCCATTTTGAATAATATTTAAATGTGCTTTCCGAGATAAGATTTAATGCAACCAGATTTTAATTTATCATTATTAAAATTTCTATTTCTATACAATAAAATTGATATATACAACTTGAATATTTTTTGGATGTTTTTAGGATTAGAGATAGAAATACATTAGAGTAGGAATACTTGAAAGCGGATTACATTACATTATGAACATACGTTTTTACATGTAAATGCTCATAATAAATATTATCTAATAATTTTTGTAGAAAAATGCTCTGAAAAAATTTCTTGATGCTGCTAGGCTGCTATATAGATTGAAAATGTGCTCTACAGCACTACCCTTACCAAATCAACATTATACCAGCACGAAGATGAAGCAATATTTTATTATGCGAGGCTGCGAGGAGACAAACCTTCTGTTCTAAGTTTTGGTTGCGTTTTCTGGAATGGTACATTAGTGCCATCAAGTGCGTACTTTGTACTTGAGAAAACGAGCTAAAAGGCTGAAAGAATTAATTCCGTCTATAATGCGAGATGCGAGCTTGAAGAAATATGACGTGTATAGAAGTTTCCAAGAAAAATTCAATAAGAGACTTCAAAAGAACCAAACGCCGACCTTTCAATAGCTGAATAAAATCCGATTAAACACATACTTATGCACAATAGCATCATCACCCATGTAGGGATTTTTGCTGCGAAGAAAAAAGCAAGAAATTTTACCAAATATTCCAACAAATGTGTTAGAACAACAACTTTTACCAGCCAAAATGTATAATATCGGATCGTAATGAAAGAAGTCCTGGGATCTATAGATATATTCATTTAAAAAACTCATTCACAATTTCCTTGCTTCTATATGCGTTGCTTTTTGGTAAAAGTTGCATCATGCTCAGTATTTCATTAAAATGTAATATGATTTTATAAAATTACAAAGCAATATTTTGTGGCTAAAACTTAAGTTATTTGAAATATCAAATTAATTTTAGTGCTCATATACCTATACCTACGTATATAAGAATATACACAAATCAAATACGAAAACGAAGGTTCGGTCTGCGGGGCTGGATAAAAATGTTCGAAAACCATCTTGTACTATTTACTATACGTACAGACATGTGTACATGGATCGCTTATACGTTATTATGACAAAAAATATAATAATACAAACATAATACTTTTATTATGTATCTATTAATACAATGACTTGACTGTATAGATGAACATTGTAGCATCACTGTGGGGGAAGATGAGAATCCATAAAATCTGGAGGGTCGGTGTCGACTGTCGACAGCCGAAACACGATAAACCGGATAAAGCGTAAAGGTGCTATACGTGAAATTTCCCCATGTGTGGTTCGAAACTTTTCACAATAATGCAATTCTATAAAATAAGCACGCCATATATAGGATAAAAAAGTAAAGCTGAACTTCACCAAAAAGTTTGCAATTACATCAACCTGGCGTACTTACAGAACAGTTGTGTACATATGTATTTTTATGCACAATGAATCGCCAAGAAAGGCGACTCTATTTCTTGTATATTCATTGTATGTACATACTACAGTAATTTTAGTTAACCTTTTGTCCATTTTCTTAATACTGATTTTCACGTGTGAAGTGAAACACGTGAGAGTGTGGAATCGTTTTCATTGTATTTCATTATATTTGGCCGGTTATCTCATCTACAAAGGCCGTGGGAGAAGCCTGATCGATAAATATGAATTGAGCTCAAAAACTGTTGTAAGTAATGTGGAAGAACGCCAATAGAAATCTGATGTTGGTGCAGATAGTAGATGATACAACAAATATACGTGTACTTATATACACTGGAGTGACTGGAGTAATTTCACAGTGCCCACAATATTTCCGATTCATTTGATCGTCCGTCTGCTAATCGTAAGAATGTATTGAATCAAATCAAAGTAGGCCTGGGCCTGAACAAATCACTGATGAATGTGTTTCCTCTCCCTCACTGACTCACTCGTCCAGACAAGTCACTGCTACTGCTTGATTTATTATTTTTAAATTTTTGCAGAAAAAGAAAAACTATTGATTTTTTATCACTTATCTCCAGAAATATTTACAATATAAGTCTATAATTTAAGAAGTAAGAACGTACAATGCGATATCAGTTAAACCGCTGTACATATCTCCAGTCTGCAACGATGTCACCATTTAATTTACTCAATCATGCCTCGTTGGAAACCATGTAGATGAATTGATATAGAATTTATTTTTATTATTGTCTATACGGTTGGCTTACCTGCAGTCAGCAGAGATTTTATAACAATAGGATGATAAAAAGTAAATAAGTTTGATACACATTTCCTTTAAAATAATCCGCAAGCTTAAAATTCAGTGCTGTTATACAACTTCGTATTAGTAAATAATCTCATCCTGCTATCTCTGGTTCTGAATTTAACGAGCTCGTGGTCTTGTTTTTATTAGCGTTAATACCGAAGAAGTTCTAAGAGCTCATATATACCTGAGAGAAAATAAAGAAGTGGGAATAATAATTAGAATGATTAAATTCATTGTTTTTCGCCTTCCATCGCAAGAAAGTATGTACACTATATAGTCTATACCTATTGGTTCGGGTATAGTAAACTATGTATAGTAATACTTGTAGCTTATCGGATACTTTGGCATTTAATTATAAATTATAACTATACAATAGTACATGTAACAACATGTATATCTTTAGAAGTAGTATATCTATGTACTGATGCGGTTGAGTGCTGAAGCCCTGTAGAATCACGAATCAACCAAGAAAGAGTTCATGATTGTACTAGGCTTCCTGTACCCTGCAGGGGGTGCACTACAACTTTTTGTTGTAGTGCAGTCCCCTGATCCCGAGTTCTGACTGATCCGGAGTCTGTAAGTCGACGGATTAGGTTTAAAATAGTGGGATTATTGATCGTGTGAAATATGGCGTATAATTTAGTTGTACATACGTGATAAGATGTTGAGAAGTACTATCTTTGAGTATGGAGTGCAGAAATTAAATACGGTAGCAAATTTTTTATGTATAGGTGCGTAACCCTGCTCTACCCTACCCTGGCTCTACCATGTATTAGTTTGCAAGAGGGGAAAGACAAAGGATACCATAGTAGGGTGAAGATGTTGTGTATATAACACATACTCAAACTGTATGTACCCTTTCGAATTAACACCTTTCAATATTCAAGAATTGGTTGAGTCCATAAGTATTTAATTCCAATGAGAAGCAATCAAAAACACAATGACAAATAATTTTCTGGTTAAATAGATGCCAGAGACTGGAAGATGTAATTTAGTATCTATAGTTCGATACACAACCAAGTATTCCCCCCCCCTTCTCAACATCAAGTTACTATGCTGCATATGGTGTAGAAGTGCAGCACAGTCGGCAGTTACATGACCCCTGCAGCGTGTCACAATAATCAAGGAAAACAAAATAAACATTTGTTTGGATGCACAATGATTACTTGTGCTGCTTCAATTGTACTTATATGATGTGATTTTAGCTGGTCAGGGATTCGGTGACTGGAAACAAAAATCAATTTCCGCTTGGCATGTTACCAATTGCAATGGGAGTTTTATACTAAAATCTAGATATAGATATTCATAAACTTATTCAAATTGTTTCCTCAAGTTCCAATTAATTTATCCTAGCAGTCTAGCCAAAGAAACAACCAAAGTCATTAAAAGCCTATTGTGCATAGTGCCAATTACATTAATACAGCTTAGGGGGATAGATTCGACGCCCTAAACTTTTATCATCGGTTCCAGAAACCAACGGACGATCCATATGCTCCTAACAAATTATTGTAGTTTCCAGTGAATCTAATGCGTTAAGAGTGGTGAGAAAACGGATAAACTCCAATCCACACCGATAGTCAAATTTTTATTACGCACATTGAGATTAAGTTCGAGCTAATGGCATGCAATAAACTGCATTGTGCATTTAATGCACGTGACATCGATTCAACCACAAGTTGTAATCGTGTCCTAGCTATAACACATTGATAGCATGAATACATTGCTATACTGTTCTAATTAACGTACATATAACATTGACCGTTCACGATAAGTTTATAAATAGAACGCCTGGGTTTAAAAATATTGGTTGGTCAACTAAAAAATTAATTAATTCGTTATTAAATATCTTGTTAAATACATAAATATATGGTTACCCTAAAAACCATTCGTATTTTTCATAAAGCTTTATAAAAGGTACAGATCAAGGTAGCAATCAGGGTAGTAGAATTACCTACTGCGCTGGTACTGACTAGATGTTCCGTATGGAGATTACATGTATGTAATTAATACATTTAGTATCAAGTCAGGATTAGATTTAAATATTACAGGTTAATACAGGTAACATTAGATTTTAGATTCAGGTTCATCATTGTATTTATAAAAATAAAATTAAAAAATTAAATCAAATTAGAAATAAGTTTAGAATATGTAAGAAAATATTTTAGGCATATAGCCTGATTAAGAACTTAAATAGCTGCATTTTTATCACCTAAGCCGAAGCTCCTGTAACGTAACTTATAATCAGTCTGAAAAGTATAACAAAAATTACGAAAACAAGAACTTATCACTATACAGTAATACGTTTTTACACCTGGCGATCCCAGAGCACAACACTAATACAGAAAACATTAAAAATCTCATAGCAGAGACAATATAGCTCCGATCCAGCTGTCCTTATTTGACGAAAAGAACGTTGGTGTACTGATCCAGCGTGTAGATTGCTATAGGGAAATACAAAATCAGAACTCCAGGATATTGTTAAAGCTTAACAAAATAAAAAAAACTTTCTTACTATCATTGCTGACACGAAGAAATTTGATTACAATTTCTCTTCCAATATCTGCGGGTTTCAATAACCCATTTTGGTTGAAGGAGCTGAGTAGAAGCATGCGGACACGTGACCCATTGTCATCACCCAGAATAAGCTCAGATTTCCCAAGAGATAATATTTTTCCGTTCGTGGACACTCTACTGTCCTCCAAGAAAGTCTGGGAAAGTAAAAAACAAATAAAGATAAAATGACATCATGTTTCAGATCAATGTATCCATTAAAAGTAGGAATATACCCTTTGCAGGTCGTTCAGGGTAAGCCTATAGGTACAAATGACAGGCTGCGGAACGGGACTGTCATCCAAGTCAACGAGTTCAGACTCAGGCTTCCAAACAAACTTGTAGAAATTGGTCTGCTGCGAACCCAAGCTTCGTAAAATCGAAAACATTGGAGTGTACCTACAGAATTAGACCGAGATACATATTAATCTACTGACAAAACGTTTCGCTAACATAAGCGTAATCCTCTTAATTGGTTCGCTTACGTCTGATCTGACACTTGAGTTCCACATACGACATTCGAAAACCTCATGAATTTGTTCAGAGGTATCTCGCCATCAAAGATATTACGAGAGATATGAATAACGCTGAATACCATGTCACAGTCTTTCACTAGAACCTGGTACGCTTCTGGTGACACAAAATTCAACCAAACCATAGCGTCAATAATCGCATTCACTTTGAAAAAAGTAGTCTGCTTTCGAACAGTGTGATTGTAATACCGCAACTGCGGTATATGCTCCAAAACCTGCGACCCTGTTTTACCTGTAAAATAGTAATAAAATTCAAATATTAAGTTCAAATGTGTGTATGAATGCAAGTAAGTTTGTTTTACTTTGAAAATGTCTACCTGGAATAGAATTTATAAACTTCTTGTGACTAATTGAACTGCTCGACATAACGCATCGAATCTTTTCAATCGAAATATTTAACAAGCTCGGAATGATCACTTGAAAATGGTCAGCTGAATGAATTACTTCATCTCCAAGTTTTGGGAGTGTAATCGCCAGCCTAGGAATTAAATGTACATTGCCGTATTAGTATATTAGGCTTCAATATGAAGGCAACAATTAACGGTGACATACAAGTTTTGCTAAACTATTTAAATTCGAATCACCTACCATGGAGGAAACATGCGAACGCATACTCCTCGCTTGATCTTTCTGACGGACTTCTCAATAAATATAACGAAACGCTCACAATCAAATGTAGTATCGAAACAGAGAGTCCAAACCAATGGTCCCTCAAGTTTGCCATCTGCGTCATCCATTGTTACACTTCGGAGTACAATTAATGACAAGTTGACACTGTCATCAATTTCGTACGCTGACTTGGCGTACCATTTCTTTTCCCTGTGGATACTACAAAAATTACATATATTTAGTTATCACGATTATTACAAGAAAAAGATAGGATAAATGTCAGTATACCAAGGGCCTTCTTGCATATTAGCAAGCTCTTCAATAACATCTTCAGTGATTATTTGAGACCGGGTTGGTGTTTTTCTTTCCTCGGCTTCGGTTTTTATTGTAGCAGCCCTATTGGGTGACTCATACTGACTGATTTCCATTTCAGCATCAGGGCGATTGCGTTTAAGAACAGGAGTTTTGATCGGACTTTCTGACTCCTCACCAGCGTTCCCCTTTTGAGGTGTTGTGTACTCAGTAATCTCTTTGCATTTGCTGGGCGTTCCCTTTTCTTGACTGGAGTCCTCAATTACATGTTCATCGCTACTGTAGTCACCTATAGCTTGAGTTTCGGTATCCATAGCATTTGCAGATGTTACAGTTTCCACACGAGGTTTGCTCGTTTTTTTTCGATATTGGTACGCCTCCTCGTCGCTGGAGTGGTCATCAATCTTCACAATCTTCGAGGGAGACTCGTAAGGGTCATACTGCCAAGGATCCGATCTGCGCTTCACCCCAAACAGTTCTCTCTTGGACTGAAAAAAATTAAAAAGAAATTGGCAAATCCAGCATTTCCAAAACAACCATTATCGCATGCGCAAATCTTATTGCAGATTGACTTTCATACCCCCCCCCCCCTCTGGAAAAATCAGTGAGTTGAGACTTGGGGGAAGGAATGATGGTTGAAAAATAAAATATGAAAATGTTGTCAATAATTTCATAGACTCAAACGCATGACTGTATGAAAAATTTAAATGTTTTAAAATTAATTTTAGGTTCATGACTTTATTTGAAACCAATGGAGAGTAATAATGACGATTTATTTTTTTTAAATTCCGAAACCGCCCTCAATATTTGAAAATGTCCACAAAGCACAGCCATTCTTGAATTTAGAGTTTCTTTTCTAAAGCCCTCAACGCCATGTTATTGGGCGTGGGATTTTGGACAGGCAAAATGCCTTGGTATTTTCAAGTTCATATCATTAGGAATACCCTGGTTGCTCCAAACAATTTGGCTTTTCACCCTCCCCCGTTTGCATCGACCTTCCATTTGTACATGAAATGTAAATGTATAACTACAATATGAAATCTTTGTTATACATAAACCCCAGTATTTAATATAGAATCTTTACATACTGAACTTGAAGTGCTCTCCAAGCCAAAATATGGCCTCCCTGTGGAAAACGAATGGCTGTCCCGATGGATTTTCTTCTTGAACATGCTGAAGGGTGAATTTCCAAAGTACGAATTCATTGTGCTAATTCATCAAATTCCTCCTTCGTAGCAATATGAGAGAATGGCCGTGTCAAGTGTATACTAATAGTTACCTGGAAGAAAACAATAGAAATAAAATGTGTGAAAACATTATTATTATTAAACATTATTACATTATATTTCCTACTTCCACAACTATAGGGGAAGTGCACCTAATTAAATACGGGAAATCTACGATTTATTCTAAAGACATATCCCATTTATTAGCTGAAATGACGAGTAATATTAAAATGACAAAACAAAAGCAGCCTGCCCGAACTCCTTTTAACTGGAATGCTGTGTTAATATACTTGATTCTTTTATACTTAATCTATGATGATTTTGTGAATCTACTTGATCATGTTATAAAATAATTAGCAATGACGATTACATCTACTGCCGGATCGAACTATTTGTTAAATTTAACTTTTTTAATTAAATAATTATTTAAATACCAGTTTTTGTATCTTCCGAAGATCCTCGCTGTCGTCGAGCCCGTGAACGGGAGAGCGAGAGAGGTAGCAGCTCAACAAAGGATAACCGTGGGTTTAAATGAATATTAAGAGAGGAGAGAAGAACTGGGAGTTGTTGACAAGAAGGGAACTGGGAAGTTCCTGTCCTAAATGTCACTATGTTCGGTGTTTTTTAAAACGAAGATGTGCAGAGAAAGTGGAGAAGAAGGAAGCAGGACAGAACTTGAACAGACAGCAGCAACAGCAACAGGCTAAACGTGCGATGGATCAATAATATTTTGTTCTTTGGTTACGGCCTGGCGCTCAAAGATATAAATAGAGTGATCCGCGTTTCAAAATTGGCAAAAGCTCGTCATTGGCAGTTGAGCAGCTAGCTGGGACCTCCCATTGGTGTGAAGTTTACCGGGAATGACATCCTTGAAATGAATCGATAAACAGGAACCAGAGTGGGTTTCTCTTCCTTTTCTCCTCTCTCCACTCCAAATCACATCTTCCTCCACAGCCAATATATACTTCATTATTAGAGATTAGAGCACTCTCCTCATCTTCATCTCTTATATGTCATGTCCAAATGAATTTTCTATTTAATTCATAATTAATAGCCTTTTAAGTGTATGTGATGTAACACGCAATTTTATAATCATATAGTTAATGTGAATTTAACCTTCAAGAGTTATCTGTGTCATCATTAAAGTGTTTTAGTTTAGCTGTATATACTGGACTGGGAGAAGCTGAACTAAAAGGATTGAAAGAATTCGAGAACGTATATAACTTTAACTAAAAGCTCATTCCGCATCCTAATTCTTGCTAGTGCAAAGTACAAACGAACAGGTCCCTCATCTTCCCCGGGTTCAAAATACTCATAAAAGGTGCGCAGCAAATTTTCCCTATATACTTTTTTAAATCTTTCCCTTCCCTGTATACTTATATTTAATAGATCGTCATGGTATAATTTGATCGTCATGGTATACAAATATTTTGACAACGCAGATTCGATTTGTCGGGATATCCTGGATGCTGACATCAACTAAAATGGCAACGTACATGAAGCCTTGTATACCTCTGCCTCTGGATGACAAAGTTGTGGAGGAAGTTTGCGAAAAGGCGAAAGACTGGGCCATCATGCATGGTGAGTCCCTTGAAATGTTTTCCAGCAGAGCATTGTGTTCCGGTAACCTTGAGAATTTAAGTGAAGCTGTATGAGCCTGTGCAAAATGTTTGATTGGATGCTCCGTTTCCATGTGCGTTGACTGATTTTAATGTTTCGAGGTCAGTTGTGAGTGAGATGGAACTATTTTTAGAATATACTTACCTTGTAGATAACAGAGGCTGGAGACTCTGGAGTGTATAAAATTTATTATGTATGTGGGAACTTTGCAAGTTGTTAATGCCATCAAATCTTTCAGGCGTTGCTATGCGATCGAAGGACAATTTCTCCAAGGACTCTGTAGTCTTCGCACCGTTTTTGCTACTTCCATCAACTTTCCCCCGACCGGAATTCGAGAAAGCTGTTAAGATACAGACAGTGCTGAATACTCTGGTACACAGAGTAGCGCATGATTTTGAATTCTTGGAGTCGACGTTGGCCAAGTAATTATATTTTAATTTAGAACAGAGGCCGTAGATTTGTGCTACGTTCAAGTTATGAAATTGACCGGAATGATTTGCAATTTTTTACAGCACAATTAAAGTGGATGACTTTACCGGACGCTTGTTTTCAATTTTTGAGAAAGTACGGGACGAAGGTGTTTCCCAGGTACATATTTGTCGGATGCTGCCAGCATCTATTATTTCATGCTGCTATGTAGTATATTACATTATCTGACTTATGTTTTGCAAGTAGTCCGCATTGGATTTAATACCCCCCAACGCCACTCTCATTGCTTTTATTTATGCTTACGAACTTAAACCTTTGGCATGAGTGAATACGTGAAGCACGGCTGGATCATTGGATGTTGTACAGTTGGGTCGTAACAAATTACTCATTTCAGTACCTAAATCCCGCTTGAACTCACATCCTTGTAAATCATGGATGTCAAAAATTTCCAGGTAGATTAGATGCGATCGATACAGCTCCATAATTTATATCTGTAACTTGTTTCAATTCGGAGGGGTGACATACCTGGGGGTAATTTTGTAAATTGGGGTATAATTTTAAATGGCAGTTCCCAAGGTGAAGAATAATGGGCCGCTAGTATGTGCAGATCTTTTGAAAGGATTAACGATGGTTGTTATTTTGATAAACTTGAATAATTGTCTTGAAGCATGTGTCGTTGGGATTGATACGCTCTGATCTCATGTTGGAATCATGCCATCTGGAAAGTTCGGAGAAAAATCCTGTAACATCAGAGTTGGGTGGTTATTGTGAGTCCTCTCGTCTGTCGTACCCTTACTGTGGTTGGAAACAAGTAGAACTAAACACCATTGCGTCAGGCTTTGGTTGGCTCGGACCAGTGTCTGCAGAACTTCATAGGTAGAAATAATATCTTTAGCTGACAAATGAATGTTATGTTGTTTTCCGTAGTTTTTTGATTGTTCCTTCAATAAATACTGTCTTAACAAGGCTATCAGTAAAATTAATAGGGAACTAAATTTTAGTTGTTTGAATATCGGAAATTCCTTCTGTTTTGTTGGGCGCACGTTAACAATAATTTCAGCATGTCTAATGTAAGTAATAGTGACAAATGGTCATTGTTCCACTTACCTTTTCTCTGTGTCTTGCTAATATGACAAGTTGCTTCAAACCTATGTTTAATATTATGTACATGCTTCTCTCATTCGTGTTTAATTCCGTGTTATCTGGAGTCCAATTCCGATTATCTGACTCTTTCAAAGGTCTTAAATTCCAGCAGCTGTTTTTTAGCATCTTTACTTTCGCTTTAGCATACATTATTTGCTATTGTTTTTTTTTACTCAAAATATTGTCATTGTCGAAAATCACATCCGAATCAAAAATACAAATAGCATAGCCTAAACTGGTATTTCTACAAAACAATTAATTGTGAATTGGACTTAATGTTGTATCTTTGACGTCTGTAGGGAATTTCATTGGGTCTCCTACGCTCTGATTACTTCATAGACGTGCCGCAGTTTGCGGTGAAGCAAGTGGAAATCAATACCGTTGCCACTAGTCTTGCTGGTGTTTCCACTGTCCTAGTCGATTGTCATAGGTATTAATTTGAACTTCAGCAAACTGTCATCTTTTTGGCTTCTCTTTCTTCCTGGATATTACGTCTACTCACTTTTTGCCTATGTAGCTTTTCCAGTGCATATTATCTGTATAGTTCCTCCGAGAACTCATAGCAGTAATCACTTAATGTTTGATGTCTTTAATTTTTTCGCTTGCATTTACCACTGCAGTCAATATAATTATAATATACATTCGACTAAAATAATTAATAAGAAGAAAAAATGCACAATGCACTAAAGTAAGTAAATTATAGTAGAACTCTCTTATCTTTGTGTATTGTATTGTAGATTATCGTTACAAAAGTGGAACAGCTATTTGTCTGCTTTTCATTTAAAATGAAGCGTGGCAATTTTACGGCTTTTAGCATTTGGGTTTAAATAGAAGCTTTCATGTTCCAATAAATAAATTGGCATTAATTATTAATGTTTTATTCAATTTGATGTTATTAATATTATCAAATCTTGTGAAAGATTCTCTTTTCTGCTTTGAGCTAACGCTAACAATTTCAGTTAAGCTTTGTAAGGAAGTTTTATGGAGTTTTATATGATATTTCTGGTTAGTGAAAAACACATTAAGGAGTAACAGCAAATCGTCAGAAATTCCATAAGACATCTTTAATATTATTCCTGAGAGATAGTGATTTATTTTGAAACATGTTTGCAATAACTGTTTTCTTCCACTAGTGCAGTGTATAACGCTTGACTGAGTAGTTAGTTGACTACTTCATGAGAATGCTCTAATCAAACAACTGTACGCTAATTATTTATAAATAATGCAGGTTCACACTGACGGAGCTGGGACATAGAGACAAATTGAAGAATGTAAGTGTGATTTTCTATTTAAATGCTTTACCCAGAGGATATTTCATGTTTGAATACACGTTTTTATGTTTAAACACATTTAATTATCTTCTTATAATTAATTTTTAGTTTTATTTTCTCTTGAATTATCATATGAAAAGTTGTGTATACCAAATATTATTGCAGTTACCTGAAAATGGAGCACTAGCTGGTCTGTGCAATGGGATGTTAAAGGCCTGGGAATTGTACGACCGACCCTTGTAAGCTCTAATCAATATTTATGTACATGTATAGTATTGAATTCCTTGTGTTTTAATGGTGATAACGAATTTTTACTTGTAATTTAGGTCTGCGATTTTATTTCTGATTGAAGATGTAACGTACAATATTTGTGATCAGCGATTTCATGAATTTGAAATTAAAAAGATTAATCCAGATATTCGAACGATTCGCAAAACTTTAACTGAGGTTGCATTCCAGGGAAGTTTAGATTCCGAAAAGCGCCTATTTATGTAAGTGTGCAAGAACATTGTAAATTGTAACATTGCAATACATTTATATTTTTCAAAATTGACTACAATTTGTAACAATTTTTGTTTTAGCGATGGCATTGAGATCGCGCTAGTTTACTTCCGCTCTGGCTACGCTCCTGACCAGTACCATACAAACACGGAGTGGGATGCTCGCTTGTTAATGGAAAGATCGATTGCAATTAAATGCCCTTCTATTCACTACCACCTCGCCGGTACGAAGAAGGTTCAGCAAGAATTAGCGAGGCCTGGTGTTTTAGAAAGATTCCTACATGATCCTACTGATGTTGCTGCTGTGCGACAAATTTTTACAGGGTTGTATTCACTGGACCAGGTAAAAATCGTTGAGTCAATCTGTTCCAGTTTAGTGCTGCAGCTAGTCACTTGATCATATTATTTTAAACATAGGGAGAAGCTGGCGACAAATCGATTGAAATGGCTATCGAAAATCCGAAAAAATTTGTTTTGAAGCCACAACGTGAAGGAGGTGGGAACAACATTTATGATGATGAAATTAAAACTTACTTAGAAAAGATACGTAACAATCCAGAAAGAGATGCATGGATATTAATGGAAAAAATTCAACCCCCTCTACAAAGAAATTATATGGTTCGGCCAGCGCTAGCCCAACCTTTATTCACTGATTTCGTCAGTGAGTTGGGCATTTATGGTGTTATAATCGGGTAAGTTGTTAACTGCATTGTTTTAAACTGTTACTGTTTGAAAATAACATTGCAACAATAATGGTGAGTGATCTTTTTTTTTACAGAGACGCAAAAAACGTGATTCAGAATGAATATGTGGGCCATATGTTGAGGACCAAAGTAAGTTCAGCCAACGAAGGAGGTGTCGCCGCTGGGTGGGGAGCCTTAGATAGCGTGTACCTAGTTGACCCCGAGGAACTTTGAGGGAGGTTTCAACTTGATCGTGTGATTTTTTAAAAGAAAGTGGCCTTAATTCTTGATCGTTGAAGAATTGTTGTCAAGAATAATCATACATGTTAAAATAAATAAATTTTATTTTATCAGTCTCGTATTTCAAAAGCATGATGTTGAAATTAATTCATTACACGACAACATGCAAAGGTTTGAAGTGCTCGAAGCGGAACGTAAATACTTCACAAATACACCTTGGGTATTGGTATTTCTAAAGCGTTTCATATATGATCATAAAAAAAGTTAACTGGGATTTCTTCGTCGTCTTCACAATAATCATCACTAAAATGAATTCAACGAATACATCATTAAATAGCTATCTTCAGCACGTCTATAAAAACATTATTATCGATGAGGAAATGCGAAAGTATGGAATTTTCTAAATGAACTTGCGTACCTCTCATTTGATGACTGTGCTAGCCCCCTTGCAACCAACAAGTCTTGTACTGAGGCCGTAACTTTCGGATCTTGTTGGTAAAGGATTAAACTAACATGAATTTCTCCTTCAAGACAAGTCGAACTCTTCAAGATGCCACAAACCAAATCTCCTGCAACAAAATCAGTGACTGCGTATTGAATTTTGACCTTATTCGCCTGCCTTTTTATACAATAAATTAAAGTGATTGTACATATTTTACCCGGTTTGCAAAGTTCTTTGAAATAAACGACGGTCGCAAGCGGCCAACTATTTGTCTCACCAGGAGGGAAAACGTTGTGAAGTTTGGCTTTCATCAAACGAGGCGGATAGCACCAGAATTGTTTATCCAGATCCACCACGTCATTGGCATCAACATCTGCACCCTTCCCTGTATCAATGAAACGAACTCGCACCGTTTCTAGGTTAAGCCTCGTAGCGCCTACTCGAACTCTATGCCTGCGCAAAGCATACATTATACATAAGTACATATATTTCACAATTAGAACAAATTGTTGATTTAATAAATAGCAGACCATGTACGTAACGTACCATACGTTTGTAGTGAGATCTCTGCACGCGTAGAGATGATTCTTAAATAATCTGGTCGATTTCTACGATAAAAAGGTTGTTTGTATTAAAATATCGTATTAAATTTCAAAATTAAAATCAACGAAAATGTCTGTTCCTCTTACAATGCGATATAAATGATGGCAACAATTGTACAATTCCTGCATGTGGTCCATCCACTTGCACGAAGTTGGCGGGGTAACGAAGAAGTTATTTGGGTCCAGGACATTAGAAATTTTATAGTAGCTCACGACAGGGATTGGTTTCGTTTCGTCGACTTCGCCCCATACCTTGTTTAGTACTCCAAGGCGCTTTACACAAACACGAAACAAATAATTTTAAGCTTGAAATATAAAATACTTGAGTATAGGTATATTTTCAAATCAAAGAGAAGCTCGCAAGGCGCGCGGCGCTTCTCCTTCTCAACATTCAAAATTAAAGCTTACCACCACCGTTGATGATTTAACCTGCAGGGTGATCTTACTGGTGTCAAAACATTTATCCATGACGTATAATAAACGTCCTTCACCTTTCAGACTGGAAACAATAGTTTCCACTTGTGTGGTCACAAACATGTCAAGTTGTACAGCAAGCAAATAAATGAGAGCGGATTTTCTTAATTGATATGCAATATATCTGAATACTACAATGTTATTCGACACCCCTGGGAACTCTCGTCTTTTTTGATGTCCAAATTCGACAGTAACTATTGTGTAATGTCGAATACGTATTTACCGTTAAAGTATTATTTCGAAAGGTTTGAAAGTGCCGGTAAACTGTGAGCCTTCTATTATAATAAAACAAGGAAACGGTTTATTGGGTAATTACTTATTCACCTTTCGTGATTATAACAGTGCATTCCTGTCCAGAATTTCTGTGTTTATGCTACAAGGAGAGTCCCAGTCCTATTCCCAGGCTATATAGCTTATAATACAGATTCGAGCAATCCTATACTAAAAAAGATGGAATTGAATAATGTAAAAAAAAAATTAATAAAATAATCAAATATTAATATCTTTGTAGCAAATTTCAGCTTCAGTCACACAACTTTTCAAACTACATGCATGTAAGTCACATTTCAATATATTGTATTTATTGCACGTATTTATTTACAATATTGAATATTGAGTGATCGCCGAAGGTACTTATATGAAAAATAGTATATTCATAAATACTGAGTATCATAAAAATAATGTCAAATTGTGAACAATTCAGTTTAAAATAGAGTACATACAATAATCTTTCATCTGATAATCTGAATATGATTTAAACTTATTTTACCATCTTTAGATTTAAGCTAAGATTATATTAATTACAAATTTAAGAATGCCGTGTTACGTGAACTCGAAGATCATAAGCAGTGCTAGCGGTAAAATCACAGCCGATCAGTCTACAACGGTATGATTTCTCGGTCAAGGAAATAATTCCATTCTTTTTGGACGGCGTGACCTTACCAACAGGCTTAGGCGATGCCAGAGATTCGCATACCTTAGTATGCTTCCTTCGCTTATGCCTTCTCAAATTGAACTTAGTTCTTGTCGAAAAAACACATTCGGAACAATTATATTTTTTGGGACCAGGGTGCACTCTCATATGATCGAGAAGGTCAAAGGCTTTATAAGCAGTGAACTTGCAAAAATCACAGGCAAACATTTTTTTCGCATTTTCTTTGGGCCTTGTCAGAATGACTTCATTGAGATCCTTTGTTGTGACATTATCTTCAGGGGGTTCAGCCTTAACAATTTTAAGATTAGTTTGGGACAGTTCATTTTCAGTCGACGATGTTTCTCCATCCGAATTTTCATCTACTGCATCCGGCAACCCCTTCAGTACTAATTCCCCCTCTGTAATCTCAACCCTGGACAGAGCAGAAAACATAATTAAAAGGGATGAAAGATTTATTATACATATTATAAATATAAATTAAAAATACTAATAATAAATAAATTAACTAAAACAGCTTTACCTCTTAACCAAACCAAGTATTTTTAGGGGATAATCATCTACTAGGTCAAGGTAAGATATCTGCCCATCTTCCAGAAATTCAAGTGTAGGTAGCTGCTTGCCTTCCATGAACAATTATGACTAACTGTGTTATCGCTGGTTGGTTTAATAAATCTGAATTTAGAAATAAAATGTAATTTATGACAGAAATGAGTAAGGAAATTCCCCATGAACCTAAAAGATGAGTTTAAACTGAACATGTTTAAAAGTTGTATACTTTTTGTCTGAAAAGTGGTAAGATTTTACTTCCATACCACGTGAATGAAGAAAAATTATGGTTCCCGCGAATCTTATCCAAGTATATTTGTAGTTTGTATTGACAACATTTTCTATTTTGCGGTCCCCGAAGTTCCGAATTCCGGTAGCAGTTTCAGCCTCAGTGGAAACGGAGAATAAATCATAAAACGAAAATGAAGTGGTTTCCAGTTTTGTGTAGCGGATTTTCATACACACAGGGTCAATATAGAGGGAAAGTTAGGGAATACTTCTATTACATTGACCACAATGGGATGGTAATCTATTTTCCTACCATTTTAACTAAATTATACTCCAAAATGGCAATTTCTATTTTATGGGGTGTATATAAATGAATGGATTGTTGGTTGTAGCCTTAAAATATTTTATAAATTGTACTTGTCAAGGTTTAGTTTAGTTATAGTGATGTTAAAAATACATGTTAAATATAGATCATTAAAATAAATGTTGATTGTGCAGCTCTTAATCTTTTGACAATTTGTACAAATGTTGACACTCGTTTATAATGGTTTTAGAATAATTGGATTGATTATTCTACATTATTTTCCTCAGCTTTTCCTTGATGATGCTCGAATGAAGAACTTTACCTCTTGCTTCAAAGGTATATTTTCATTTACTGTCTCTTCTCTTCTATACTGAAATTCAAGAATATTCACATTGACGAAAATAAAAGAATCTACCCAAGACCTGTAATCCCGTTAGATTTTGAATTTAATCCCATTGAAAATGGATAAATAAATCCAGAAGGAGATTTAATTGATTTTCATCTTATTTTCATAATTGATTAAATTGGAGTTTGGTAATTGTGATTTTCAGACATCAAATTCCTAAATTTTTTCTTCAATCGTCTGAAGATAAACAACACAGATTTTCACAGCGAGCATTTTCCCTACGTATCTCCGTGTGGGATCGAGCAAAATTATGTGAGAGTTGATGACCTGCCGATTGTTTTCACTAAGCTTAATGGTGAAGACTGTGATACTGAATTAGTTATAAATGGATCTGGATTAACGTTCCCCTTCGATCCGTCGAAAGTTTTCATGAAAGAAAACGGAAGAATTTATCACACAGGCCCAGAAAAGCTCAACGGGGTTGGACTATTGTCATCTAAATTAGCTATTCAATTAAGTCCGAGAATTATTATGGAAGGAAATATGTGCAAGTATTTCAAATGGAAAAACCAAAATGTTCTTTTATCCGAAGAAGTCAGGAAGTTAGTAGAAAGAAAATAGAAAACACCATATCCATGTCGTGCATTACATACTTAACTAAAAGTTCAAAGTAGAAGTTTATTAACATAATCGTTTTTCGATGTTCGTGTATCGCGTAAATACATGATGGGAAATATATTAAATTATAAATACATTTAAACGAACTTAATGAATGTCTTTTTGAACTACTCGCATCGAAATGTCGTAATCCAGGTCTCTCAGACTTGCGTTTAAAATCACAACGTCGACTATGGCGTGGTGGACATAAAAGAAAGCCCTGTTTTGGCAGCTTCATCACTTCTCAAAGGAGTTCTGAGTACATTAAAAAGAGGCTGTAGAGCCTTAGCGCGAATGCTATCATGAAGTGCTGCGTCGTAGTGGGAAAATCGTATATAGTGCGGGTCTTTGTAGCCATCCGGTGGCTCGTCGTAGGCCCTTGAAACCGATAGATCCACTTCTTGCTGAACTTTGGCAATGAAGTTTTCGTGATTGACTTCGAACCTGTTAACAAGCAATAATGCACTATGACACCTCGTATCTACGTGCTAATTCTAGTATTAAAAAAAACATTAAAAATGAGTGACAACCACAAGATTTGTAAGTTAACATAGAAGTGTGAGAAAATCAGATCAGAGACACTCACATTTCAGCAGCAGATTTGTCTATCGGATGAGATGTGTCGACTTTATAAAATATGCTTTTAACAATTTTTAGAATTTGCCAAACATGGTTTACACCTCGGATCCAACCCGATCGAAAATAACGCTTCAAGTCTATTGTACCTTTCGTCGGATGTATTTGTGGGTGAAATATAGGAGGTTGAAAGGCTAAAACCTGTCGAAACATATTTTTCAGATTAGTAGAGAGCCAAGATATTAGTTTAATAGGGAATTTATTAATTTAAAAAATAATTACCGGAATATGGCCAGAGTCAGGAAAATGGTCATGGAACTTTATGACGAACCGGAAAACGCCACCTTGATATAATCCGTGGTGTACAAAAATAACTCCAAACCATACTGTTAATTAAAAACATTCTTGGATCAGCATTTGAAATAAGATTTCTTCAATCTCCTATTTCGGTGATTTATGTTTACGAACACATACAATTTCATATCATAGGAATAATTTGATTTGATTTTAGGACTAATATTTTATCCATGAACTCACAATTGGGAGACTGCGATGAGGGTATCACATATATTCCCCCTAACTTTGACTGATTTGACAGCATACAACTGAAATCATAACAAACGTCAGATATTAGAAATCACAAATGCACTCACACGGTAACTGACTTTACTGTATTTTTACTTACTATTCTGCAGTTAGGTAAGACTCGCGAAATAATGGAGATAGTAGGGCGAAGTGTGAGGGCAACTGATTATTTCTCACTGGTGGACAACTATCCGTTATCACGGATCTGTTTGGGGTAGATGTGTTCATCTTATTCTTGGAGTGATCGATGTTTGTCGGCATTTATTCGGCTATTCACAATTCGCAAAAATCCTCTAAAGTGTACGTCTCCGCTGGACTATATATTATTGAGTTCTCAAAAAGGCATTATGGCAGGTCAGACTACATGACGGATCCACGGATCTTCAGAACCACCTACACAAAAATTATAATAAATTTGAATTATCTAGACTTATCCACTACGAAAAATATCCCACTTTTTTCACAACACTGCTCAACTTTAAGGAAACAACATAGCTGAATAAAAGTCACAGCTGCAAAAATATGTTGCTTATCAGGTGATTAATTTTTTTATCGATAGGGAGTATTCATGGAAAACGCAATAGCCATTCTAATTTTGTTAATCTCTAAACTCACAATACACCCTAGATTTAATGGCAAGATTAAAATGTTCACTTACTAAACGTCCATTAATAACCGTGCAGCATATATTTAGGTTGGTTGTGTTCGCATATGTAGGACTGAACTTCCAGGTATTCCAGGAAGATTTTCTATTGCGCTGATTTATTTTTGGCTTAAATTGTTGTCTTCAATGCTTAACTTTACGTTTAAAATGAACAATTTAAAAAAATGGATCAATACCAAAAGGCAAGACAAGGCAAGGAGTGTGAAAGGAACGGATGCTCTCCAGTTCCAGCAGTCCAGTTATTATTGCTTCATTCCCTGGTCTAAACAATCAGGCAACATATACAATAAATGTAAATAATATCTCACAGGAATATCCGCTTTTAAATTTCCTCTTCTACGCATCTAACATTATATTGCGTACATATCATGCTAAATAGCAATAATATCAGGACTTAATTAAGAAGACATGGAAGTATATAGAAGCAAACTGCTATTACCAGTTACCACCATCACAGTTACCACCATCACTATTAATTTGTAATACTGTGTGTGTACATATACTAACCTTTACCATTGCAATACTGCTATACACAAAAAAAACATATACAAATAGATCCGTATCCGTAGTATCTATATACCGTTTAGTAGGTCAACATTTATATAGTAGATCAAAAAGGAGTAGGTGAGCATATACAACTAATATATACTTTAGCAGATTGACTAAACACAAACTCAATAATCACGTAAAGGGTGAGTAGAGAAGTATAGTGAGTATAGTGCAAAATTGTATTTAAAGCTTTACAATCATTAAATTTACAATCTCAGGGACTTTTAATAGGGAGGTCACAATTTTGCAAATATAATGACCCCGAAGTACTGAACTGCAAATAACGGCAAGGATGTCATAAAAATAAAAAGGAGTTTTATCATATTAGATTGCCCACATTATATACATTACCTTAATTTAATATGAATGTGAACTGTATATTGGTTGAGTCAGCTGATGATCATGGCAGTTAAATCTCGTATATGAGTTGAGTTCCATATATTTTGCACTTAAAATATTGATGAAGAAATGAATCACTGTTGTTAATAAACGTTAATCAGGAGTGTTGGAGTATAAATATATATACTTTTATTTTGTACTATTTAATATATACAATTAAACACCTGACCTGACATTTGACATTTAAAATCATATCATGGCTTAAAGTGGAATTATATAGGAAATCGAAATATAAATATAATATAAGAAACCAATATATAGGCACTAATAAGATATTAAACAGGTAGGTAAATATGCTATGCGAAATATGGCTAATGGTAAAAGATAGGGCATATGATTGTGCATTGGTTGAACATGTGTGTGTGGTGAATCAAGTGGTTGGTGCTTTTGATTTTTGCCGGGCTTCACATGTTCCTGCCACATCGCAGTGAGTTGTTCGTGAGCACGATTTTCTCCAACCGGCCTCAAGCCAACGAATGTCCAACTTTCACTTGGTAAGGGCCAACAGACTCAGACTCAGAGCTTGCGTCTGAACTCATCCAACTTATATTCACAGTTATTGTACACGCTGTATATTTTAGACTTTAACTGAATTGCGGCACGGGCATAAGGCAAGGAAGCACCTCTCTCTCACATTCACATCTCAATTGACGTACATTTAACTCCAGTTCTATAACTTTAATGTACTATAGCTACTAACGTGTTTTTCCCGATTAAACGCATCTAAATTATTTTAGTTCGCGTTTGTGAGTTACTTGACCAACAACGTACTCTTAGAAGTGTGTGATTTGTGTGTTCTATTTAAAAAATATTCAATATGGTGTTTAGTTTGAAGAAATTCCTTCTGTTCCTTTTAATAGCATTTCCCCTTGTCACCGTGTTGACACAGAGAAGTAAGGATCGGCATAATCCGAATTTCCACTCAAAATCACTCTGAACCTACTTGTAGCCTTCTTACTCATTAACCTGACTGTTAACTTTCATTTTGCAGATTACTTAGTAGCGGCAGAAGATGACATAGATGTGGATGATGACACCGTTGACATTGAACAGGATGCCGGGGATGAAGTTAGTGAAACAGCTGTAACCGAAGATGAAGATGCCACTCCGACGATCTCGAAGTCACCGGATGGAGAAACCACTGTTTTGTTCTTGAAACCCAAGCCCGGTCTCATCGGACCATCTGGAAATGCTGGTAAGAATCTGGAGTAACGTGCTCAGAATGGCTAAGGAGTCGGCATTTTTACCACATTTTGAGCTCTTGTAACATATTGCGCTTGCTGTAAAAATACCACCGACTTGAATCACGTTTTGAATGATGCATAACCGAAATACTGATCACGATGATCGTACTTATTTCTAAGGAACCTCTGACACAGTAGTAATGAAATATGGATTTAAGGAATAGAAGATTGGGCAGCCGTCAATAATACAAATTAATAATTTGCTTTTAGAACTTCATGCCGGAAAGCTTGTGGAATTCCTCGTTGGATTCACCAACAAGGGTCAACAAGGTTTCTTGTTGGAAACTCTCGACGCATCCTTCCGTTATCCTATGGATTACTCCTTCCACATTCAAAATTTCTCGACTTTGGTGTACAACCGACTTGTTAAACCCAAAGAACAAGCTACTTTGAGCTACTCTTTTTACACCGACGAGTCCTTTGCCGGTCGTCCATTTGGTTTGTCAATTAACCTTGGCTATCGTGATGTTGTAAGTACATTTTGAAATGCAATCGCAGTTATTTCCGTGGCATCTAGCAGTCCTTGATATATGATAATCTTATTGTCTGTTTCAGGAAGGCAAACCCTACTTGGATGCTGTTTACAATGAAACCGTGAATGTTGTTGAAATTGAAGAAGGTTTAGATGGAGAAACATTCTTTTTGTACATTTTCTTGGCCGCCTTGGTTGTCCTTTTGTTAGTACTTGGTCAGCACCTTCTCACTTCTTACGGAAGGAAACCAGCCAGAAAGCAACAAATTGAAAGAGGAACCTCCCAGTCTGATGATGTCGACTTTGAATGGATTCCCAAAGAGACTCTCCGTGAAATCCAAAGTAAGAATTAGCGAAATAAATCTAGAATTCCTTAGATACGTAAATATCTGAAAATAAGTTTGCGTATAACGATAAATGATGTATAATTTCTAGCGAGAATTTAAATGTTCGTTTTTCTAAGAAGCACTGATACCTTTTTTGCTGTATAATATATTTTATAACGTCTATTTTGAATGTGTTTTTCACCTCAAATCATAGCTCATGCTGTTTTTCTATTCTTTGCAGAGAACTCATCACCATCCACCAGAGCAAGAAAGGCCAAAAAGAGTGCAGGGTCATTGTCTGACTAAAATAATCTATACAAATTATTTTTGAATGTGCAACACCAATAATTATGACGCAATTTACACCAGCATTTAAAAAAAGTTAAAACATTATTATTGTTGTGCTGGATATCCGACAATTCATGAATAAGAACCAAGAACAAGAATGTCGGTGAACATCGACGCAATTTCATACTCATTGTCTCGTACCCACTGTAATTTATAGATGCGTCGGAACGAATATAAGTTTGTAAATGTGGTAAAGTGACATACAAATTTAATAATATTTGTGGCGTACATTTATTTTTGAAAAAAAACATAATAAGCCAGACAATTCAGTTTCGAAATTTTTTGTGATATGGTATGTAGTTTCATCATTTTTTTTATTATGTAGCATAATAATTGTTGTTTTCGTACATTGTGTGTTGATCCGTTCTAGAATTTGAGGAAACGATAGCCTCCAGGAAATAAACATTTCTCCTGTAAAGTTTCATGGTTTATCGGCAATTGAAGGTGGATTCTAAATACCTAAGCAGAAGTTACCAAACATGGGTTGAAAATTGGCTGAGCATGTTAGTCCTGTGTGTCATGCATTTTATTACTAGTGCTGTTTTGATGCTCTGGAAAAATCTGAATCGGAAAGCCAATGGAATTAGAACAATGCTTTATTTTTGGAGTAACGCTTAACACTTAGAAGACTTGAATAAGTTAACATCGCATATTTACATATATACAGCAATACAGTCATACGTTGCTTAGTATGCTTGGCATATATTCCATTGTATTTTACAATTTTGTTACTTTACAGGTGCTGGGTTCATCTGGTTCATGTTCAGTTTGTCACCTTTCATACCAGATTTATAATAGTCTCGAACAGGTCGAGTAGATGGTAAATACTTATGAACTATCTAATTTACTATAAATATGTTACAATCAGCGACTAATCTAGTAGAATTTCCTAACTCGCAAGTATCTAAATTTATAAAATATAGCAATTTGGGGCCAATTTGTTTATCCATAATTTTCAAAATAATTTAGTCACTCACCATATATGATTTACATATCAATCCCAAGTTTATAAGAAGAGTACCACACCACTGACTTGTAGTGTATAGTTCTACTTTCCTTTAGTTAGGTACTTCATACATCAGTAGCAAAAAAATATTTTTTTGTCATGCGAAATAGTCACAAATCATTCATATTCTCACCCTCCCAATTCTTAGATTATGGTTTTATACCCTACTTATTATTACTAATATAATAATTTACAATCAAAACATTCTCGAAATCTCACAAGACTCCGTTCTATTCTATAATAAAGCGGCTTTTACAGTTCAGTGCAGGTATTTTTAGCAGGAATGATACGTGACAATTAACTACAAATTAATTAGCATGCTTTGATATTTTTGCACGCTTTTAGAACCTCTCCCCCACTTTAGTCGTCCCGACTCCTTGCAATACACTCGTTATTTTAACCCTTCAACAACTACTATAATAAATTGCTAATAAAAGTTGCGAATGTTTGGTCAAGACAGTAATCCGATTTAAGGTTTGCAAAGCAATTATAACAAATGTATTATATATGTATGTATTTGTATATTTATGAGATTTACTCCAAACACATTTAACATGACTAGAGTAGCAATAAGATTTTAATAATAACAATAATTTTGTCTGGTTTTTAGCTCATATATATAGTTACAACCGTGGGGTTGACTATTACAGAAAATACACAGCTACGACAGCCTTCAAAATTGTGGCAGGTCAGGCTGAAGGACGATGCTATACAGCAATGTCCTTAAGCAAGGTTATTATATATAGCACAAGTACCTCTTCTGGACCAACCTTCATATACGATTCAATTTAAGCCAATATCGTATAAACGGGTTACACTGTCCAGGCTAATAAAACTACGACATATATATATAAGTTATAATATATAGCTATATACACTGAAGCTAAATTACAAAAAAGATTTTACTATATTGGTCTTGTTGCAATTCCGGTTGCAGATTAAATATGCCCGGATCAAATCCCTAAAGAATTATCAGTTTCGAAAAAAGTATATATACGCCATGGAGAACCGAATCCATTGTCGGACAGTAAATTCCCCGAATCCCGGATAGTTCGGCATAAACGTAATCGCAGCGTTCCCTTCGACAGCCAGATGTAACATTTTTAACAGCGTTAACATCTTTAATCTTTACTATATCGTCATATTATACATAGGAATATTAAATCCTATACACATAATTATATTACTATCTCGAGAAAATGATAAAAAACGTGGTACATGATGGTTGAGTGTTATTTTATGGCACAGTATTATAACTACACGTACAACAACTATATCTTAACATTTGCTACAGTATTATTACATTAATTTTAGTAAAGTTTTTATATTTATCTGATTTAATGTCATTATGCTTACAACTTACGTACCTAGGTACATCATATTTTTATATTAGCGTCAATCCTGGTAAATCCCTTTCCTAATTCATATTATCCAAGATTTAAAGATGATAATCCAGCAACCAAGCCGGTTTAATACCAGCAACATACATTTTACAGGTGAATCAAGCATCGGAGGAAGAAAATGTGTTTTTCGAATGTACAGATGGCAGCACCATGTACTTAAAAGATTTGAAAATTGTTTCAAATGGTCACGTCTTATCAATCCTATATACTTTACTTATACTTAAAATACCATTTAGTCTCTTCCGTTTCGGATAATTTAATAAGTAATTAAATATTCTAATGTAATTACTTCTATCTCAATGTAATTTATTTTAAAGTCAAAATTATTATATAGAGCTTGCACAATAAGCTACACGACTATTACTTAACTATTACATTGCCTGCAATTCCGAACATCCGCAGAGCAAGTGACTAATTCAGAGGAAAGCTAATATAACAATGCATCAGTTGCCATTTATTTTATTATTGTCCAAAAACTTGTTAACGTTACGTAAACGTAAAGTATAGTAAGTATATCTTGGGGATTCCATATAGCGTTGAAGTATTAAAAAGAATGGAATCCGCTACATAGAAACTCGAAAGTCGAAAGTGTATATAAGCCTAACTAATAAAGGGGTGAGTTGAATAATGAGTAGTTGTTATGTTATATATGGGTATTTTTATCGGCATTTTAATTTGGACATATATTATATAAATATAATTTACTTATATATAAGTATACTATAAGTATATTTTTTGGACCCGTCACCCGTTGAAGTAACGAAAGTCCAGCCGACCACATACTTACACCCTTATGGTGCTGTAATGTACTGACACGAACGGAAATATAACTTGTAGATTTTATCATTTTTTGTGTTGGGTTCGTTAAGTATGGAATTGAAAGCATTTAGGGAACTATGTGGTTTTTCCAGCATGCCTCTTGTTTCTATACGAACTTACTACAGTTCCTCAAACTCAAGGAAATCTTTTCTTATAAGTATAGAAATAGAATCTTGTATAAGTATGTATAAGTATAGAAGTTATGGTATGAAAAACATCTTTGCTCCTGTTTAGGATGCAATATTACTACTGCAGTCGTCGCAAACTAACAATAAGCTAAATAATCTAATTTTTGCGAAATGGTAAAAATTCATAGATTTAGATACCGAGTTTGAAACCAGTAATTCGAGTTTAGCATCTGGTTCGATCTTAATAAGCCACAAAAATTGTTACTAATGATACAATGTGTGACCAACAAGTATCTACTTTGAATCAATATTTAAGTGCAGAGATTCCTCTGAAGCTTAGATTAATTAGAACAATTTAGATTATTTGGATAAAATAAAATTAATTTGGATAAAATTAGATTAATTTCTGAAGGTCTCCTCTGAATGTAGTTCCAGCAGTAAATGTGTGTAAAGATTGATATCCCTGATTTGGTTAAACTGACAGTGTAATTACTTACGTGTATTGCAGATTGTGAAATGAACAACAGCCTGGGTGCGGTACATTGGTATACGATAAAGTTCGCCGGGAAATATTATGGCGTGTTCAGCTAAAACTAATAAATGTAATGACTTCCGGAGCGCGATTATGGATACATCTTTTACTTACACAGAACTTAGTTTGTAAATCAACAAGCAATAAATCAGTACCTCTTATTTGTGGAATGTGGGGAAAACAATAATGAAAGTTTGGATTGGCGGTAAAATAAAGTTAAAGCAAAAATAATATTAAACACTTTTCTTTAATCACTGTTTCAACATCGATCCCAAACCCCTTTGAACATGACATAATAAAAGATAGTGTAAGTAACATGAACTCAAACTTAAAAAATGCAAAGCTCGCAATGCAGCAACGAAGAGAATGTACAGAAAATGATAAAACAAATATTATCATATGTGTTATTGTGGTTGTTGTGTGAAATAAACCCAAAGAAACAATTTTCCTACATACGTTTTGTGTAACATGTGTACATATGAAATAATAATAATAATAATAATTAATAAACTCATTCCAATCGTCATCATCATAATCAGTCAGGCAAAAAAAAAACAAACATCAGGCCAGGAATAATACATAGACGTTGACAATCATAAACCATTGATTGAATTGTTTTGTCTGCGTGCAAAAATGGATTGGCTCAAAGTTAGTCTGCTGAGAATGAGATCAAAAATTTTGAGATTTCTTCTTGAAAGAACACGTACAGAACGAACGTTGTCATCGTCAACGAAAAAATACTAAAATAATATTTTCATCATATAGAGTTCGCGAAGTTGTATTCAAATAGCGTTGGTTGAAACATTTTTTGTCTATACAATTAATTAAATAATATTACAGCGCTTCGAATTTACTTGTCCCTTGTACACTACAATTATTTTAAAATTATACTTCTACGACTCTATACGTTCTAAGCCTTGAACGGCAGATAATAATAATTATTTAAATGAGCTCAAAACAGCGATTTAAACTATGACTTAATTTGACGATTGCTTCCTGCTAATAATAGTAATAATCATATTACAAAGCGCCTTAAGAGTAATTGATGCAATAATTTTCCATATTTATAAGCATGTGTATATTATACACTGATAGTTGTTAACAAATAACAAGTTCCATATAATAATTAGTACATCTATCTGAATATACACACACTTAAGTATATATATATATATTTAACATTTTTGGTCATTGTCTTAATCGTAAACAAGAATAAAAAAACAAACTTTGTGTCGTTAGCGTCCACACATCGATTTTATAAATAAGGTTTACCTGAACTACAAAACTAGGATTTTGCCTGGACAAAAACAATTACTTGGTCTAAAAATATACATGACGTAGGTGTAGTTGATTGATTGAATTATATTTTTAAAACTCAAACCGGAGTTTTTATTGCAGATTCATTGTCATCACTTATGGCTTCAGGAGCTGACCAGCGTCGTTTCTTCGGACAACTTGGTTGATTGTTTTCATCTAGCACGGGAGAAGACCTCTTATTCCCAATAGTCAGTGAGAGCGGTTGTCCTGGCTGGGGTTTTGCATGATACTGATGATTATTATGAACCGGCGGCGGAGTCGGTGGTGGTAGCATGGCATTCGAGACGCCATTCAAGGGGGCAGACTTGTTAGTTGCATTTGCTGGTCGTCGATTAGATCTGCCACTATTAGTTGTGACCCGGGAGGATCCTCCCTTGCTAGTAATACTTCCAGGTACACCTCCCGAAAGTTTAGATTTAGGCGAAGTACTGTAAGCTGAATTTGAGTGATTTGTTCCCTTGCTTGTGCTACTTGTCGATTTCACATTAGTATTCTTTGGAGCGTTCACACAGACACTGGATGTCGAATTGGTTGCCATGACTGGAACGACGTTCCGTCTAAGCGTAATACACACATCACCGACACACAAAGGTGTGCATCGAAGCTGTAACCTTTGCTCGGTCTTCGATGGGGATGAAGAGGACCATCCACGTCCAATAACATAGAAGGGCTGCTCTGCTGAAGCTTCCACGATCACCTGTACAAAAATAGTGAAAAAATCAGTCTCATTACCTTATTTCAAATCAAACAACAACTGTATGCTTAAGCAACTCCAGACCCAGCCCCAATTTCACGCAACTATAATCGCCAAATAATGATGTTTAAAGCCTTACACCCGTGATAACTGAATTAGCAGCAACAGCCTAAGTTAATGGAGACAAAGCAAGTGAGAGAAACTCGAGTTCGTGCATTTCATAAGACTTCATGAATGAGAACACTTTGCACTTGAAATATAGACGGTGAGTTTTTTAATGTACAGCGAATCAAGTTCGTAATTGTTAATGTGCCACTTTATAACTTTTTTGAGTGTCTGGCCGAGTCAACGAGCCGTAACGATAACTCTTCCACTTGCCTACCTTTCCTTTCTATTTTGAACACTACATTAAGCTTCCAGACGATTTTATGAAGAGCGTCAGATCAAAGCCAGAGCTATGTACGAAGTATATGGGCATACTTGCAACTCATACTGTCTGTATACTTAAAATCATTCCTGAATCTCAATCCTGAGCTGCCTGAGCAAGTCAATACAAATACATATGAGGATAATACACACATTCGAAAACGACTCCTGAGCAGCTACCTAAACTGCACACACCAACTATATTAGCAACGGATGTCAATCCTCTTTATATTATTTATACTGAAGCAACACATACTGAAGCGAAATACATGAGAATTACGAACATCAGAAGTTAATTAGCCAAGTTGGAGACTGACGGGAACGAGAAGCCAGTATGTTGAAAATTATCTTTTTTGATCCTATATCGTAAACTAAGTGCAAACCTTTACACTAAAACACTGGAAAAACGTTATATTCCTCATTATCCGTACCTTACCTTCTGTACCTCAAAAAGAAGCTATATACTTCCCGGGCCTGAGATTAATGTAGTAAAACTACTCATTTTGTTGTAAAAACTTATCAACCAACTTGTAGATGATAATGGATGAAAGAGTCATTGCTCATTTTCTAGAGATCCTCCAGTTAATAATGGGCCATAAATTTTTATCTACTCACTTTAGTCTTTCCTCAACAATCGTAAGTCAGTCAATCAAACCAAGCGGCCGAACAATGTATTAGTGTAGTAAACTACCTCACTACCTGTAAAAAGTACTCCTTTTAATTCACATTTAATTATAGACCTTTTTATATTACAACTATCCTCAAGCAAATAACACTTGCCTAGCGATTAGTTAATCATTAAAGTATTGTCATAATTCATTCCCTGTGATGATTTCATATACGTTGCCCAAGCGAATTTGCTACTAGAAACTATCAAGGAAATTAAAATTAATTTCCCTTAAGTGGCATTAATATTGATCCACAGCATAAATTACATCTATGATACATTACGCTCCGTAATTACATGGCTACATCAGACGCTGTAAAACTTTCAGCCTTCCTATAAGTACAGAAGAGCTCCAGGCCCTTTTCGCACTAATTGCACTCACGGCTTTTTTCACCAAGTAATCAACACAGCTATCCCCATTACATATGCGTACACCTGTATGTATTTTACTGCACTTGCAACTTAGTAACAAGTAATCCTCGTCAGCTGCAATTACTTCCATAGTACATTACGTTATGTAATTCCCTCAAGGGGAGCGTCGGTGACATGCAGATTGCAGGCGTATATGGACGTACTACTATCACTGACTTCGCAAGTTAAAAAAATGACACTCCATAGAGTGGAGGATACATGTAGACATACTATAGATACAATTTTATAGGATTTCCAGCTTTCCCTATACAAATGACACTACTTCACTATTATATTATTCTTATTTCTACTCCATACAGTACATATAGAGTATAACCGGAGTCCCATTACTTAAATTAAAAATACAGCCAAGTTAAACAAATAAAAAATGCGCATATTCCAACCATTCCAACTCCGCACAAAAAATTAACTTACATGTAAATTCATACCCTTAAGTTACAATAAAGTCATAAAGGTATATAGTGATATCCATATGTGCTTGACACGCACATTCCCTTATCTACACTAAATATATTCTGGTTTATATTCATGCATTCATGCTCGGCAGTCAACCTCAACATTAAAACAGTGACACCGACAATGTGTGAAAATCTAAATCCAACCCGTCGTTCACGTCCTGAAACAAAACTGAACTGTCAATCCGAATTCGATGAGGCAAAAGGCGTTCAAGCAGACGAGATTATAGTAGATTTAAATGATTATCTATACAACATAGCAGGTGTGTAAATATTATTAATTCTAATAAAAATCCCTCGACTACATATAGAATCATGAACAAATAAACTTCTGGAGCTTGACACAACAACAGAGCTGACCTGGCTAATAAAATTGTATCCAGCGGAACCTAATGGAAATCCAGCGGAACTTAATGGAAATCCAGGGAACTTAATGAAAATCCAGAGAACTTAATGGAAATCCAGCGAAACCTAATGCAAATCCTGCCGAACCTAATGTAAATACGGGCCTACATATGTTTAAGTGTGTTTTCAGCAGCTTTCTCACCCTCCAATCCTATATTCTGTCAAAAATACACATACTCACAAACAAATAAATCAGACGCAAGCTACACATACATTCAATCACATGCTTTTTGCATCCGGGTTCCTCCAAAAGCTTGTGATTATACCCAACAACTTACACTGTCGTACATACACATATGCCGTAAAAACTTTGCTTTAGGAAATGCTTGGCCTTAATTTTACCTTCAACAAAGTTTAATTTAGGAAGGCATGCCTTAACCTTAACCATATGAACAAGTTTCTACAAACTTACTATATACAACTGTTTCGCTATGATGATGAGTGTGGGTGAGTGTCGCGTCATAAACACACGCAAGTAAAGTACGATCTGCACATTTAATAAAACACGGGAATCGAATTTCATCGCTTTTGAGAAAGCAGGATCCACGGTATAGGGAAAAGTGGTCAGAATTTAAATGAACCCTAATTATTGCAGATGTTGACTCGATAATTTTTAAGGACCATAGGGCTATTGAACAGAATCCTATATAACATTAACCACTGCAGGACTGATCGGTAAATTGCTGGTTAGTTGGCACGTTGTGGAGGTAAACAAAGGTCGTAGTAGGAAAGGTTTGCACTAAATTAAAGAAGTTGTCCACAAGTAAAAAAAAAAAAAATATTAACTTGTTTTTTTCCAATAAGGAATGTATATAGAAAGGAGGGAATGTTTACGTAAACATGTCGTGTCGAACACGATGCTCGATCGTCTCTTTAAAAGGAAATACAGAGTTCATTCAATAAAATATATAAGGAGTAATATATAAAGGAATGTTGCGTTAGGCTTGGCATTTTCATCAATTACAATAAAGTGAATACGCCAAGCAGGCGTTTTATTCATATTATAACAAGTATAAGGGATCGTCTCATGACGCCGCTCTGACGGGGCATGCCAAAAAAGGTAATCCCGTGGCAAACAAAAGTTAAATGGCGAAAATAAATATACCCAAGCGCTATAAAGGGGAAGGTTGAAGTACATATTATACGCGTTTTCATTAGCCCGTCTTTTTCTGCAAGCGCATTCAGTGTGTGTGTGTGTGTACATAAAAGGTTTTTATCAAATAACACTGAGTAATCCAGAAACCAGTAAAACACTTTTACATATTAAGCAGTGAGTGCAAAAAATAATTTCCACCATTATCCTTTTCACCAAAAGTAATAAAGACAGAATATTAATTACTTTAGAAAACGAGATGCAAATTAAAATCTGACACTCTCTCAGAGATGAATGAGATGCAATAAAAAGTTCAGGGTAACAACTTTTGCATCATGAGCGTAAGTAATATAAAGTAAATAATCCGACCACATCTGCCTTGAAAACACAAAAGTTGTTCTCGCAATTATAATTTTTGACAGCTTTTCCTACAAACCAAATCATCATTACCCATTATTAAGAGCACTCCTTTTAAGCCCAACTATACGTTACAACCACGGCCTCATGTCAGTTACGGCACGTAGGATAAAAATAAAAACACTCCAAAGAGATACTAATCACATTAAAATGCGCTGTTGCTTTAATCAATAAAAACAAAACCGGGATGACATGCCCAAAACTTCAAGCTCTATTAGAACTTCCGCCCATTGTAAAGGATCTTTCAATGCAGAACATGAGAAACCACGAAAATCTTCTCACTTTAAACACATATACAAGTATGTTTTTTTAAGTTCATACCTATAAGTATCTACATGCGATTATTTATATACCTATAATGTACTCAAGGGGTGTTTAATGCATCTTGAACTCATAAGGCTGTCTGTCAGACATAAACCTTCCAACTAATCATTCGCTGTGACTCAGGATAAATTACTCCCTGCATGTAATAAACAAAGCAAAAAACACGAGGCATATACTATACAACAGGAGAATTTGCCACCCGCAAAACATTTCCAAATTACAGGATTCTCGTGTTTTCACATTGTAACTAATATCCCATATACATAGTAATAATAATACATTTTTTCCATCAACTAATAATAAGAAGTTATATAAGCTTGAAAGTATATAATCTATAATAAGAAACTATGTATATAGGGAAGCTTTTGACTCGCTATACATAGCATTGTTACAAGAATTACCATGTAACCATAACCACAGACTGTAAAAACATGAGGGACTGTAAACGGATGCACATAATCAGAACGGAAAGTACATACTTGTATACCTAAGTATACTTAAATATAGGCGAGTGACTGACTGTGAGGAGTGTCTTTTTAAACTTGAAGCTCCATTTGAAGGTCTAAATATACTTTCATAATATAATATGAGTATTGGTTCAAGTGTATAGACCCATATAATACCTTGTAATTTTACTAATTTACACATATTGTATACTATTGTATATAGCCGTGTAAATGCAGTGTGTGCTGTGCTGGCTCTTTCATTGGCTCCTGCTGCTTGCAATCATGAGTAAAAATTCAGTAGAAGAGGAAACATGACGAGAAGTTGTAGTACACACGCTGAAATCATGTTTACTTTTGATCTAATTAACAGCAAAATCTTTTCCAAATACTCTAGTGAGGACTTTGTGGAAACTGTATATATATAAGTATATCATCATTATTAGTTTAATTTGAGACTTAAGTCTGTAAAGATGAAAATTAATGTTTTTTATTATCATCAAACCTGCCTTTCCTGTTTTTATTCCTATTAGCTAAACTGTGTACTAGTAAATTTGTTAGCTAAATCCTGGTGTCACACCTTTGGCCTTTCTTCATCGTAACTTGAAGATAAATAGAAGGAAAGGTGCGTCAACGAGGCTCATTACCATGATCACGCAACGGATGAAACAGAATCTTGTTAAATAATACAATACTATTGAGGTATACATATACATACTTCGGTCTCAAGGCATCTACACTCATCGTTCCCAGTTGTACCCTTGCCACTCCACACAGTCTGCATTACATAGCCTCAACTGATATGATTTGTACATGTAGATATAGTGGATATATGTAGAAGTGTGAGGAAACCTCAAGTATTCAATGGCGTGTAGAGTCTGAAACCTTGCAGTTCTTGAAACGATTACCTCACAGTGAGCAACTCTTTTAGGCGAAAATGCAAATGAAATGTGTAGAGAAAAGGAAAACTGTATAATTTTATCATGATTGTAATATGTACTTCTAGGACCAGAACCCACTCTGATCCCATATAGGTAGTTACAATCACACCTGGAAATAACTATCAAAAACTTCCTTTCTCGTAACTTTAATACATATATATGAACGGCACTCTGGGCAGCAACTGAATATTGTGAATATCATCTCACATTTGTTTGCCTATTAACAATCCTACATTATGTTATGACCATATTAAATGGTCTGGGGAAAAATCCTTCTCATACTGCAAAAGCACATCCACTATGTATGTATGTATACAGAATAGACACACACACGACATCCTTTTTACGACGCTCCACGCTGGATAAGTATTACATATACATATACATTCAGTGCATGGAGTTCAATACATAATTTCCAGGGAGGAAAACCAATGAAATTTTTCTACTACAAAAACTTGTTTCATCTTTTCCTTTGCCAGTTGAAAGAAAATGCACAAGCATGAAGCAGGACGTTATCTACAAGAACTATCGGGAAAAAAAGAAGTTCTTGTGAGCGCACGACATCCTTGCATTTTTGGTCACTGTTCACTGCAAAAACGTATATCTTGGATGGCGTCATTCCACAGCCCTTTAACAAGTAGATTTATCCAAATAAATAAAAATAAAATCACGGGTTTGTCTGGGTTTTACTTGTATATACCTTATTTGACAGCTAACATTGTACAAACACGCGATTACAATTCGTAAAACTGCACCAGATAATAATATATCCAGGAAGATTTAATTTTTTTCCCCAAGTTTTGAACACCGAGATTTAGTTGTTTTTTCCTCACTTTATACGTTTTACTCGGCAATAACTCATCCCCGACTTACGTCTACAGCCACTCCGTACATATGTACTCAAAATTTATGCACTACAGATAAACTGACTTTAAAAACAACAACATAATGTTCCCTGCCATTAGTACACTCCGCTATGTACAGGTGTACACACACGTGAAGATTACCTCATGTGATCACAAGCCAGGAACAATTTTTACGAGTAGTAGGAGTCAACAGTGAAAACATCAAATTTCAAACATTTACTTTTAACTTCAGACGTTCATATAATTAATTGTCTTGGATCATGTAATAGTCTCACTTTTGTTGTACGTATACTCAAAGTCAAAACTTACGAAACCGTAGTTGGTTAAATCAAATTCAAATCATGACTTTGATTGTTCTCGAGATTTTGTTCAAAGCTGATGAAACTATTTTTTGTTGAGAAGTATATAGGACTAAGCGTCTTCTATATCTAATTCAACTATAACCGTGACTACTAGGGGTTACGTCGTGTGTACACCAGGGAAACGAGACTTATTACGATAAGTTACAAGATACCTACACTACGCAAACTTACACATTATTACGCTTCCTTACGACCCTTACTTGACGAACAATTATGCATTACATAACTCAGGCCATACTTCACGAAGCGAAAAATACATAGATTTTTTAATAGCTCGGAATTTAAAGCATCTTATCTACGATAATGCGTATAAGGATTACGCACGATTTTGTGCGTACCAAAATCAGGGTAGAGCTATAAGAACTATACTATGTATATATAAACTACTAGATCTGCTCAAACCCTGACAACAACACACGCAAGTTAATTGCTCACACCGCACAATATGCTTACATCTAGGCACTTAGCAATAAAAAGTCGAGAGATCGAAATCAAAACACCCCTCCTTCACCTGAGAAGAATGCAAGACCAGAATGTCAAACTGAAATAAACCAATTTCTACCTCCCATAAAACTCAAATTATTTTCGTAATTGTGATATGCAACAGATCCTACGCCTTTGGATTCATGCCCCGCATATGCTTCCATATTTTCATAATTGCACCGTGCTCCCATACCCGAACTAATTTATTCCAGCCAAGTAGATAGGATATCTTACATAAACAGTGTGTGTGCATACAACTTTGATAATAGGCAGAGCTAATATTTACTCGACATAAAAGCAGGCGCTGGAAATTAAACCACTATAAAACTGAACTACAGGGAAAATAAAAAATTAAATGGTTACGTACCTGTTGGTTTTGAGACCCCGTGGTGAGGATCACTTTACAGAGAGAATTATTAGTATCCAATTGGATAGATATGACTGTGCAATTTATAATTGATATAGAATCCGAGAGGAATTCAGCAGCTGTGAGGAAGTCTTCAATGCTCAAGTCCTCGACACGTTTCAAGTCACCATTTGGAAGTTGCGTCAGGCTTCCACGTTGGAACGCATCGATGAGAGGTAATTGTTCGATTGGAACTGGATTCGCTTTGTTATAATACGCTGATTTTGCTTTGCCCACGGTAGGATAAGTGAAAACGGCGTTCGGCGTGGATGGTGTGGAGACCTTGGTGGTTGAAGCAGTGCTGTGATTTCCGACATGGTTCCTCGGACTATGGTCATTATTTATGTTGTTATTAGAACCTGTACTGGTACTTTTAAGATTCGGGAACTGAAAGTGAAAATTTTGAGCAGAAGTCGTAGCTGTAGGTGTAGTAGTTAGGTACGGTGATTTTGGCGAGTGAATATTAGAACTGTTACTAGTCAAAGCATTATTGGACGGGTTTTTAGTTTGATTAGTCAGGTACTTGGACGAGTCGCTGGTTGTAATGGCTGAGTGAGGTGGCGGAAGTGAGGGCGGTGGAAGATCCGTTTTACAAGTATTTGAGGTAGTAAAATTCCAGTGACCAGATCTTTTCTTGGGACTGGGCGGGAGAAACGGGTTTGAATTATTACAACTAGCGTGATTGTTAAGCATTGCACTCGAATCATTAAGGACTCCGGATGTATTTGATTCATTTACAGTTGGGGAAAAGTGGATGCTTTTCGTGCTCTTTCCTCCACCAGCCGGCGTCAAATCCTCGGGCGAGCGCGTGAGAATGTAATGTTTTAAGGAACCTTCCTTCCCTTGAGGAACTTTCAAATCAGTGTCAGTTTCTGTCAACTGCAGCATATTTTCATTAACCGCGGATGAGCTCTTCGAGGAAGGCAAATCGGTCCAATTTCTGCAACGGTTACTACCCAGACCATAAGATTTTTCATTCGACATTTCGACTGCCCCCGAATGAGAAAGTATATTACATGACTGAGAACCAACTGGTGCTAAAGTGGGCACACTTGCAATTCCAGCTGGCATGCCATTATTCATACCTGAAGGACTGGTTTTAGTTATACCAGGGCCTCCGTTTGGAAAACGACTATTGTTGTTGTTAGGGAGACCGTTGTGAGAATGAGGATGGTGTTGAATATGATTGTTCAAATGATTATGATTGTGACCATTATAACGCTCGCCAGAACCCACAGACTCGATGAGTTGATTGTGCAGCGAAGTAGTAGACGTGTGGGGTCCTTGTAAGTGAGGTGAATGTTGTTGTGCGGGCATGTACGATGATGGAGGTCGTGGAGGCGATGGCGAAGGAGAAGTCCTCATTTGAGGAACTGCCAACAAATTTGAATGATGGAAGTTATCCAAGTAAGAACTTCCTGAATGAGGATTGTACGAATGAGCACCGAAAATTGGGTATGGAAGTGAATGAGATGCAGCGGCTGCAGCAGCTGCATAATACGGACTTAAATGAGCCGCGGCTGGATGACTGGCTAAACCATGAAATCCTCCAGGGTACAGACGTGCAGCTGCGGCGGCAGCAGCGGCTGGAGAATTTAAATTTAAATCCGGTAAACCTGGAGGCAGCTGAGGTGTGTACGAGCCATTGGCACTATTTGGAGATGGTATCGAAGATGGAGAGTGAGACTTATTAGGTGATGCGGAGGATGCTGGGGATGGCGACGAACAAGGGATGGGTACCGAGGAACGTACTGAGAAATTACTGGGATTTGAAGGCATACCAGTGCAGCCATTACTTTCTCCGTTGTACAATGGTGAGTGAGAGTCTTTCCGAGGGCTTGTATGTAGCTGGGACTGTGGTTGGTGAAGTGGACTTCCGCTGTAAGATCTTCGAAGTCCATTTATATTATTACTACCGTGACTCTCACTGGGATGTGCTATTCCATTTACAATTGATCTCTCTCTTCGCTTACTTGAGGAATCATTGTTCAAAGCTCTTGCACTCACGGGAAGAGACGGCACCAGAAACTTCTGCGAGTCTACTCGGAGACGACCATTTTCCAGTCCTAACGGAATTTGTGCCGCTTTGGTCAATGAGTGTGGAGAACTTGCTGAGCTCAATGAAGTCGCTGAGATCATCGTCACAAATACCGTACGTGTATAGCTTGTCGCAACAAAATCACTTGGATAATTCCGTTAGAATCATTCAATCTGTAAATCAAATACAAACGTCCATTTATTGATATTGTCATTTTCTACTGATAGACTACACGTCCGCCCCAATCAATTATGTCAATAGCTATTATTCATTTTCAATCCTATACATAATTGCTCCTACAACAAATAACAAAATGTGTCATTTGTCCCTTCACTCGCACACAATCCATCTCTCAACCTACATTTCAAGAGTCCATCTACTCAATGAATTTTTGAGTGGCAATTGACTGGTCGATGATGATATGATAACTTATTTAATAACTGATAACTCAACTGCTGTACCATCCACGGCATCAACCACTACGTGTATAATAATAATCTCCTTGCCAGTAGAACTCCTTGGAAAATATTTGCTCTTAACTTGAACACTTGAACCAGAGTACATTGAATTTGAATACACACCACCGCGAAAAGCGGCAATTCTGCTTTAACATGCGTCCACAATCCGCAATATCCGAAATTCATACAAAATTCTTTCAGTATGTAGTACATTGTAAATTCTAATTTCCAATCTAACACAACACTTAAGTTCAAGAAGTTTTAAACACCTTAATAATTAATATTAGTACCTTATAACCCCAGTGACTACTTCACCAGTAATATGATTTCATTAGTCAAACTTCACGTCACTACGTCACACACTGACACACACGAACCATCTTAAGGTCTCAAAGGTCAGCCACAGGACAAAGAATTTACTATAGCAACCATTTTCTGTAATTATCTTTGGACCAAACGGTGTAGGTGTAACTTAAAACCCAGTTCCAAAAATACAAGTGTACCTATGTACATCCACGAAAACCGGATCGATCAAGTCAAGTCTCCGGAGCTATTAACAATATCCCAATAAGAAGAGAATGCATAGGAAAAACAATAAGGTCGCCTCGCCAAGACAAGAAGCTCTGTAATTTGGAAATTTGGCTTTGAAGTTATTAGTTAGTTCTTTTAGTTATAGTGTTAATATAGTTACTACTAAATTCATCGCTTGCTTGATCGCTTTGGTCTTGGTCGGATTGGAATTCTCGTGGAAAAACGGGCTTTTGGTGTGTCGTAAGAGGATCTATTATTTTACACACATTCCTCTATAAAACTTGCATGCTCGAATTTCGAAGGAATTAATTTCATTCTATTATAGAAATATTTCCGTACAATATTCTGTGATTCTGTGGTCGCAGCCTGCCTGTATGAGTTAATGAATTTCAGAGAAAATGAATGAAATACCTGGTAGTTCCTATGTACACACAGTGCCCCTTAAAAATCCAATTTGAAAGGATTTGGTTAGATGCAATTCGTGAAAAATTTCAGTGAAACCGCTACATAAAGTTAAAAAGAGAGAGAGATGGTCTCCAATATTAACCACTGCACTTCACTTTCAAGATACGGTGGGTTCCCCTGCAGTTCTCTTGTACTCAGCCTCAAAATGCCGAGGCATGCTTCAAAGTTAATTCTATATAACCGCTTATTTTCTTGTAGATTTATGGATATGAGCACGAGCGTCTGCTCTTCTGCTCCATAATAAGTGAACTGTATTGATATTGAACAGAGAGAGAGAGTGGGACCCGATAGTCTCTTCTGTAAGTATAAACGCACCTCTATCGTGCATACGAAACATGCGGAGGGCAATGCAGTCATGTATATTTATACGTTTTGACTGAAGTGAGCCCAGCCAAGATATATGCATGTTTTTACTAAACAACGACTTTCCGACTTGAATTTTAACTACAGATAATTATTACATCCAGTCAATCCCCATGCTGACTGACATGCAAGGCTGTACAAGAAAAGCGCTGATTACTATTGGAGGTGGCTCAGCTGGATAATTATTTATAAGTAAATAAGTGTGCTTATAATAAGCTAATAAGCAAGTTTATGAGTTAGGAGCACAACTCTTCATTTTTAGTCCGTCAACTTATAAGATGCGTACAGTCTATTATTTAATTAGCATTAATGGTTCAAACTCTAACACACACACACACTGCACAGCTATAGATGTATCTACATCTAACTCAAGTATCTACATATAACACATGTCTCACATGCATCGTATCACAGTACATCTACATATATCATGACACAACATGATAAGAAGTTATTGCTTCACCTGAATTTCCCCGTAATTTATACTCATTTCACTCAATCCGTTGTGCTATTGTGTTCAGCCTCACTTCGTTTCGTTCATTCCGTGAATGCCGAGGCGGAGTATGTTTCAACAGCATTGAACTGAAGAAAAATTCTGTTGTCCTATTCCATACATGTGTGGTAATACGTAGGAATTTACAGTCAATAACGACCTCCGTGTACGTTTCATGAGCTCGTATATGCAATCATCGCCTGACCCAATCATCTTCTAATGAGATTTACGATATCCCACAAGCATTTGAAACAAATTAGCGAGATTCAATTCTATTGAACTGCAAACATATGTAGTAGATTCGATGTTCTATACAGTAACTACAGGAAAATATGGATATATACATATTTTGTAACTATATACTACATTCCATTTCCATGGAAGTTCTCGTATTTAAGGAGATGAAAAGGTTGCGAACAACTGAACAATATTCCTTCCCTCCTGAATAACTATAAGCTATATTTGGACGTAATTGAACTACAGGACTATACTTGGCTGTGAAGACTCAGAGGAGGACGAATAGACCAAGCACAAGTATAACACGGTGACTAATCTTGATGCAATTCCAAAAGAAAAATCAAATGAGAAACTATACCACTACTATGAATAGATGCAAGTATACGTGACCAGTAATTGATTCCGTCTCTGAGCCATTCATGATTTCTTCAACTTTGATACCTAAATATTGACTTAGTGCGTATGTACGTTCAGAGTCAACATCAGTCAGTCTGTGATGAGTAAGTTAAGATATATATGTACTGTGTGCAATCAAAAAACAAACAAGTTTAGCAATTTAGTTAATTTACTATCGAGCTTTATCTGTGTAACCCACATCGTGAGCAGTTTGTAAATTCTATTATTGGAAGATATTTCCTGGAGATAGGAAATCGAGAAAGACACTGCACACCGTCTATACGCTGTACTTGAGAAATCTGAAATCCTCTAAATGTCCTCAATTGACATGGAATCTATGGTATTGTTAAGAGTACATACTGCTGTGAGGACCCTGGAGACACGAAGAGAGACTGGAAAAAACTAGAAACTATGAAAAATAATAACTCTTGTAATTTTCCTATGGTGGACAGACTTCTGGATTGTGGCTTTGCTCTTTATCATCACTCGTAAACTTAACATTTCAAATATTATTATCATCCTCTGTCACATATATCCTCCTATTGCATTCCCTGCTGCAACCATACACATGCTCTACAAATTTGTCATGTCGAGTCATATCTGTTCCGCCAAGTTAGTATGTACATTCATGTCTACCATCCCTATGGTATAAGTAGTACAAATATCAAAGAGTGTAGTGCTCCCACTCCGTATGGAAATGCATAAAGCTCGTATTTTCATCATGCTGTCTGTATCAGTGCATGCAATGAATGGGAAGCCCAGTTTAGAAAAACGAGCAGTAATGCTGATAGTGCAAAGGAGAGACTGGCAATATAAACTCAATCCAACATTGCTACTTGCTACTGATACTTCTTGCAACCTGATTGGGCTGTCGTTCCTATTCCCAGCAATGTCATTTGCCTACGTAACAAACTTACATTCACTATATATAACTGATTAGGCTATAACTTTAAATGTTTTGTCTTTTCTGTCAATTCACAATCAACACATAAGTATAAGTTTACTATTACTACACTGTAGTGCATACGCGTATACACGTTACACTTGACACGTTCGTTTTAAAAATTAACATCGTCCTTTTGCTTATACCTACAACTTTTAACATACAATATCTCTCTAGCTTCTTTCAAGACGTGATTTACTTATTTTGAATATTCCAACGACACAGCGTATTTCGAACAATGAATACTTTTAGAAAACAATTACTTGCTTTCAATAACTATACACAGAATATAAAAATATACAAAAATATATGCACCCTCCGACCTCCGAGCTATTAATATATTCTCCTAAGCCCAGTTATGCATACATGCATGACTAACCATTAGTCGCCGCCTCGTCCACACTGCCCTACCAAATCGTCTTAACTCTTGATAGGATTTTCTCCAAAGTGCAACTGTCGGGAATTTCCCTTGCCTTAAAATTTCCAATTGTTGCTCCATATAGCAAGTTACAAGCAAATGTGACCAGTAGCCATGTGCGTGCATGATGATTGATGATTAATTACAATATGACTGAATCACTGAATTGTCCGAAAGCCAAACTTGTGGATCGCTACACAAACGATAATAAAACATTTGTGCATCCACAACATTCTCACGAACAAAATACTTTGAAGCCAACTTCATATTTCATATGTGACGTGGCATGAGGAAATGTGTCTATATTTGGACTTGGACACAGGGTTAATTATTGCGTTTGAAAATCCCTATACACCAATACTGTATAGGATATATTTAATAACTCTCCAATTATCCCAATCAAAGTATGTAGACATGGTTAGATTAATCAACTTGGTAGCAAATACTTTATTGTTCATTCCTAATTATATAATAAATAGACCTGCTAATCCCATGTAGTCTCAGTAGTTTTACTGACGAAACCTCCAATGTACACAAACACTATCAAGTTGGATCCCATCCCGGCAGCCTTGCTTATACTCGATCACCAACATAAGGAGAGCTTAAAAGAGAACTTAATTAGTAAGCGTATAGTGTGCAGACAAACAAACCCAGTAATCTCGTACTTAACCATATAGATGAAGAAAGCTTGTAAATGAAAGGTATTCATTTTTTTTATGTTTCAACTCACCATATAGGACTGGGTTAGGCTGAGAATAGTGCAACCTCACGTAGCAACACAAATCATTCGGAAGTCATTCAGCCTTATATAGAGCAGACGAGAAAAGTGATAACAACAATATTGTGTATCTCCAAAGCTTCACATAATGGTTGTGTTTTTGTGTCTGGTAGAAAAATATAGTATTGACCATATTACCACAAGTTTGTCAAGTTGTAACTTTTTTTTTATAGTTGAGGGTTTGAGGCTCAAACTTTCAGTTCAACATCAGTTGCCGCGGCTTTATAGATTATATACCATGGAGTGTCTGCATACGTTTTATGAACTTTGATTTCCTATAAGTTACACCTCCTGAAACTCCTGATAACTCGAAAAGTGTAATATGCCCCTACGGAACATTATCTAAGGTATGTTTGTGAATGATTCACTGTAAGTTTATTTACTTGTTTTGACTCTATTTTGTAGCCATTGCAAAAAAAAATCCACATTTGAACTCTCTTGTTTGTCTTAGGGATGACTCCTTTGCCTCCCCTTTATATCTATTAATCTACTATAACCTGATTCATGCACACTCACCGCTCGGCTCGGGTAAAATAAGGGTTAACATACATATGAGCAGTAGCAAAATTTCTCTCTAAAAACCTGTCACAGCTGTCTCTACATACACTTGAATAATATTTATCAAATCTGAGGCACATACAATATATCACCTGACTCTTTGCGGAACTGCTACTGCTTGAGCAACATAATAAAGTCATCATGTAGGCAGCGCTGGCTCGTATATCAAAATGCTAGACACAGTAAATCAGTTGGTATTCCTAAATGCGTACAACCATACATAAATATACATATATGTATGGATATAAATATACAAACAAGCCATCATATCAAAATTGTTCATTTAAATGAATGTTACCAAGAATAGCAGTTAGCTCATTCGTATCAGCGTACAAGATTTTAGTACCTACTTAACTAGGAGTAGCTTAAGAGTGAACATCTCTGTTATGATGAATGGAGTCATAGAAACCATCAATCATGTACACCATTCTACAATATAATAATACACAAAAGCTTATTTTGAATGAAAATCTTTTCATATTATGTGACGGAGCGAAAATAACCCACACAGAGGCTTCTTTACCCATACGGATATAGTTATACTTACTTCACATCATACAAATTACATTGCACTTGCCTCTCCGCTCCTTCTACCAACCCATGAATCCTCTCCCTTCATCGTATATGTATTACCATAGTTACCAGTCCATGGACTTGACTGCTTCAATGCCAATTATACATATCTATACATAATCTTATGCTCACACCAACCATTCTATGTATCTTCCTCCATGCTATAGTAGAACATAATTTGTACATAATTCCGTCCCAACTACAACTCAACATACCTTCGACACTTCTTCAAGCGGAATTTATAAATGCAATCAAGTCGGCAGCGTTCTCATAAAGAACCCAATCGACTCATAAAACTTACATCTATTGATTGCGTACTAAAATGAATGGACTTGTACCCACATTTGAAACCATTACATTCTTGTACAGTAATCAAAATCACGTAGTCTCAAAGTTAACTACCCCTGCTTACAGCTTTAATGTTCGACGTTGTTTCTATCAATGAATCAGCCAAATTATTCAATCCAGTAGTTTTGGCCTTATTGTAACTAGGCAAAAGGGCTTGAAATGTCTCAAAATGATTAAAAAAAATTCTTGTGTACCAGAATATACAAGTATACACTGACATAAAAGTATAAATACTGACATGTGATGATGATAAAAAGTTAATATAATGAAGAAAGAACAACGTTAGAAAGGGGAATGTCAAAGGTCTGGCACTACAGATATAATTACTAGAAGCCCCAGTGAACCCTTTAAAAGCATGGTATTTTGGGAGAGCAAAGTGTAATATGAGTTGGTAGTTATTTTTATAACAAACATAATTTTTTATTGCAATTTTTCCCCAGCTGTTGGTATGCACATCAAGTGAGGACACTTGAGTGTTGAGGTACATTTAAAGTATATACTTGTAAGCGTCGTGATAGATAAAAAAACGAGCGCTACTGGCGACATGCTGTCTATATATTCGAGACATTATTAATAGAGAGCACAAAATAAAAGTGTTCCTAACTTTTGTATGGAAAAAATCTATAGAGGAAATCTGTTCGTTTCACTCTCATTTATTACGATAAAATGCGGTACCTTGTTGGTTTGTTCCTATTTAGCACCACTAATAACCTTTTTCTACACTAAACAGTCGACAATTCTTTCACTGCACTAAACACTCCACTCCTGCTTTCCTCACTTGCACACACACAAGTTAATCATATTTTATCGCTTGTATTTTTTTGGTGGAATACAAACAGAATAAATTCAGCCGTCGTCTTCCCGTATAGCAGTTTCTCTATATCTATACACATAATACCAATCAATCAACACGATTCCAACAACCACGGAGCCAATACAGAACGTATTCTATAAATACGAGGATGCAGCCTGACGTCGAATACAGCATAAGTACATATGACGCACTATTTATATGTATATCTGTATACACAAAAGTATTAAACTAATCCTCGCAGGGTTGACTGCACCGTCGCCAGTCCACACACTAAATAATTTGCATTTGAGTAAGCGGAGAAACTGTCAGTTGTGAAGGAACTGCAGAATTAAAAACGAGATAAATATGGATGCTGTACTCTATAGCACCTCGTCACAAAAACAATTAGCCACTTCTTTCATCACCCTTGTAACGAATCCGCCAATTTTTTTTTGCCTCCCATTCAAAACTAATAATATACTCCCGACTCACTGATTTTTAAGCATGTTTACTCAACATGAGGAATATGCAGGCGGAGGCGTAAACTGAGAGTGTCTCTTTATTGTTTAGTTCTATGGTAAGTTGAATAATTAACGTTCAGTTCAAAAGTTTGGTTAAAGCTTCAAATTATAAACGTCCGAAGAGCCAAAGGTGAGTTTTACAATTGAGATCGAGGATTACGTATGCGGTTTCAAGCTGAAAGTCATCACGTAATATGGCCTACTGTACATATACTCTTTGTGTTCTGTGTGCATAAAAATGAACCAACTCACTAAACTTGCAAAGATTTGAATGAGCTTTTGTGAGTGAGTGGGATGCTGATGAAGAATATAGGGAAGTGTGTATCTACAGGAAAACTACAAGATGTTTCAGTTTCACGGATGCGCCACCACTAAAAACATGCTTGGCTGTGACTGTGAGTAGTAAAAAGTGTCCATATAACATATAATGTATATGTCAACTATCCGTGTTTCTTTCGGGTTATACCTCTAAATTGTATCATAGTAGGTTAGGATGAGGAGGAAATACATATCTTTGTCATTCCCTGTACGTTACAATGCTAAAACAGTTCTCTCGATGCTCCGTCCATGCACTCCCTGTATGTTCCAATATAGAGTCACTCATATGTATTACTGTGAAGCCGCTCATATGTATAACTTTACTATAAAGCCACTCACATGCATTACTATAGAGCCACTCACATGTAATAGCTAAGTGAGTAAACAGATGAATCTACAATTCTAAGTTATGTCTCTAGTCACGCGTAGGATACTATTTGCAAAAGTCACATAAAATTCTATTTTTTCCTCTCTGCATAACTCAAACTACACACGTTCATACAGTCTCAGGGTGTACTTAGCATCGTAGAGCCGTAAAGCCTACTGGCACTATTCAATATCAGTTTGACATTTCAAGTTAAGATTTTTGCACATAAAACTCCATAAAGTTGCATTTGGCATACAAACAATTGTTTTTCAAGCCAATTTTTTTCATGGCTTTGCTGCATTTTAGGTTAGCAACTGTACATATGTACATATCCATATGCTTCCACTGCTTTTTAGCTATATAGTGTAGAAGTCCACAGTGGTAGTTTCCATCTCGAGATTTGTAGTTTGTAGGCACAAACCTCCTGTATGTAATAAAAAGGGTGTAGATATAAGTAAAATTAGACATATGTAATTCTGGACGAATGGCTGCAAAAGAAAATAGCTCCTTTACAATTAAAATAAGATGCATTTCGGAGTATTGTAGGAGCATCAGAGGTCTAAAAGCGACTCCAACCCACTACATTTTAATGTCTCACAGCGTATAAATTATTCGGAATGGTTTCCTCTTATTTTTGTCCTCTTGTTTTATAATGTTGTAAATATGCGACTTCCAGTGAATTGTGGGTATCTAATGTAAAAGTTAAACTTAGCTTGAGTGCGTAGCCTTGCTGGGGTGAACAATAGCAGGATACTGTCATTACTTTACAGATGCTCATGCTTTACTTATCTTGAGGTTTCATAGACGGAGTTGCTATCAAATTAGTAGCTGTATTTACACTATCATTCTGGTTTCTGACATACTCTCGTATACTGCTTATATGTACTTACAAGTACTAAATACTACGTTGCCTGTCATAAGACTCACGACTTTACTATACACATCTTATCTACCGAAATGAAACTACATGCATCCACTATAATACATGTTTCATTCAAGCCACATATTACATGTCGCAATTATACTGTCGTACAAGCTTGAGCTACAGCATATGTTCACTGATGCGCCTTTGTACTCTGTAAGTTTGTAAACCTACGTACAAAGACACATTAGTTACTGTATTTACACTCACAGCCCAGTTGCCCAGTAACAGTCCCACACCCTGTTTTTTCAAACTTCAGCACTCTCGAGGAAGCTTGACTTTGCGTACACAACTATTTTACCAAGGGAATTCATGTATGTATGATATGTGATTAGTATCTCTGCTTCTACTTGCAATTTCCCAGTCAATTTTCTGAATACTTTCCTCCGGATTGTTGATCTAACTATCTTGAATTATTCTGAAAAACTACATCAAGTAATGTCAATTGTAGTCAAGTCAGTAATAGTAAAAATTCAATAAAAAAATAATGCTATTTAAAACTTGTCAACAATGCTGTACACACGGTGAAAGAAAAATAGAACATTAAGTTTATACGCTTACAGCCAGTACCATATACAATAAACTCCAAACTTGAATTCCGTAAACACAATGAAGCTACTAAAAGATTGCTAAACATTTCAAACGGTTCAGTGAGGCATGCATGTAATTGTCATTGACGACAACAACAATTTTACTATTGTACATATTGTCCATTCAATACGCTTTACATCCCTAAATGTGAATCAAAACAATCTGAATGACTCGCGTAAACTTAATTGTATACTGTTCACATTATTTTGGTAGCAATAGAAGCAATTCCAAAATTGTACTTGATATAAAAACAGTAACAGCATGCTATTAACTAATCATTAATAAAATGTTTTTTCCGGTTGGAGGTCATTAGGGTTATTTGACTGGATGTCAGTATGCTCAATGGAATAGGATAATTATTATTCATGTACACAGTAAAACCTATCATATATGCTGAAAGTTTACCAAACAATAGATACACAACTATCATCATAAGGCTATATAGAGCCTCTTTATGTATGAATGTGAAATGATTCAATTCAAACATGTACATTCACACTCCAAAAGAAAGGAACATGTGACCACAATCAGAGTTTGTTGCATGCGCTATTATACAGTTGTATTTCCTTAATGGCAAGAACACCCAGCGAAGTTACTATATACATACTACAAATACATTATAAAATGTATAATGTATCTATCTATATAATTACAACAGCAATTACTATAAGTATGCCTGATCTCCCTGCAGTACATGTCAATTCAATGATCTACTGTTCTATTCATTTTAAGCTCATGACGCACACTGATTTTCCAACAAATATCCGTATCAACTAATAACTCCAACTATACTAATAATTTTAAATAGATTACAGTCTTCCAGCCAGACAGGCGAAGGATGACGTTGATGTCCGTAAGATTGCAAACCACATGTAAATAAAACAAATCGTCGGTTAAGGATCTTAAAGTAGACATTTCTGTGAGATTTAGAGAAATTGAAATTGCTGCTTTAGGACTCTTCGCCGATGGAATTCTTAATTGTTAATTAACCATGAAAGTCAAGAATACGGATAATCATTTAAATAAATTGCTTTGCAGCTCATGATTTTCTTAACGATTTCTTTCCACACAGTAACAAATAAACACTTGGTTAGTTGACGTGTGTACACTGAGTTTTACACGTCATTCAATGACAATGGGATTGCATAGCATATTCGTGCTCCAAATTTGTTATTATTTCTTGTAGTTTTGCAGTATTTATATTTAAATAAATAGAAATTATAAATCTAGGGCTTTCCTTTGGAAGATCACTAGACTGCCTGATTACTTAAAAACTTACTGCTCTTACTTAAAAATGGCTCTTACTTGCATATAAATGCAACAAGTGATTAGTCATAATCCGGAGGAAACAATCATGCCAATTTTTAGACTGGAATCAAGTTTTCAATTCGATTTTCTTCTCCCTTCAATCAATAAGTCAAGAAAGTCAATCAGAAGTTAAGCAAGTCACCGTCCTGTACTACTTAGTTACGGCAGCAACATTATGACTTGCTTTGGAATTAATTTGGAAAGTAAATGGCGATTACAGCTTGGAACCCTAACTACTAACTATAGTCGGAAAATGAAAATGTGAACCCGCAGTCATTGTGAGGACTGACAGAACGAATGTAAAGACTGGTAGAATGGATATAAAAACTAGAAAATAATTGATTCTACATGCTAAAGGATTCGTGGGCAGTACAAAGACATTGCATTTTGAGTTGTTTGAGGCCTGTCCCTATATGAAGGAAGTATGGACAAATGGAAACATATTACAAATCAACTATATAGACGGGCAAGTAATCAAGACTGACAAACAAAACAACAGCAGCGACTACTCTTTTGTGGATGCTTTAAAGACAGCGTACTAATTACAGGATGGGAACGGTGCCCTGTTATTGAATCTAATTGACTTCACATAAACTAGCAATTAAACTACAGAGCAAAATAATATTGATTTGAAAAACAATTACACACTCCATTTTAAATACCATTCTAGCCATGTAGTCAACACAGAGTTGAAGGTTCGTAACAAGTTAATCAGAGTTAATTCCTTCCGTTTAAATCCAACTACCTTTTCATTTTATTCCCTAAGAAATACCTCAACTAGCTCGTTCCACGTAAAATCAACCAAGCAAACAGTTCAGAGCTTGTACTAATTCTACAGATTTTGACAAAATCAGGGAAACTCACGTCAAATTACAAATTACTATGGGAGTAATTACTACAATTAAATATTTGTCTTGATGTCTTTAAACTAATATTTATGCACTCAAGTTTTATCTGAGTAAATATTAATCAGAATAATACAGATATAGTGAATTACGACATAAAAAATATGAGTAAACTCTGTAGTCAGAGTGTATCCAACCGAAATAAAAATATACCAAATAAAAAGAATTATTGTTACCTGTATAGTTGAGATGAATAGATTCGAATGAAAGCAGCTTCACTTCTCGGCGGAAATCACCATTTAGTCATCCACAGATTTCAACGAAGACTTCACTCCTGTGAAAGAAACCAGAAAACGTACTGTTAGAGAAACTAATTAAAAACCTTTGAAGTTGTACATATGGATAATAATAAACTGATGGTATAGAGGATTGGGAGAATGTAAAATCAAGTAAAACCAGAGATAAAGTTTGAACATTTGAAGCCCAAACCATTTACACAAAGACGAGTTTATTTAATCTGAGTCTGTCCGTCAAATCTTAGTTTAGTTTAGCTTAACCATAACCACGAGTTTTCAATGAGTAATTTTGACTAGAAGAATAGGGCCATTTAGTGGCTATTTTTATAAAGGGCTAGTCAACTACATACAACCACAGCTTAAAATGAAAACTTTTTTCACACTATTTTTGTAATTTTCACAAATACTTATTGGCTCCTGAAATTATTTACTATAATGCGGACTTGATCCAGTACTTAATGACATGATAAGTACACAGGGTCAATCAAGTTGGAATTATTCAACTTAAAACTATACTTGTATTCTATACTTGTACTATATAGCCTGGCGAGATTCCACATAATAGAAATATAGTTTCTGTATAATGTGTTTAACATAATCGATTCTTATTCACCTAATCCGGCGAATAAAAATGGGCTTTTTACGATTATTAAATTAATTTATGTTTGTGATTAATAAAGGTATGATTTATTAGTAAACTAGATCTTGCCATTTAATACAAAAAGGATGGGTCACCCAAAAAAATTACTCCATCATGACGATTATCAAGTGTATGCCCTTCCTTTGAAACCTGTTCCATAGCTTTGAACAGCACATTGTTTTTGTTCGACTCAGCTTTACTTATAGTACACGCTATATTATATTATAGCTCTCCCTGTTATGCTTATCATTAACATGTTATCACAGCATTCCTGCAAGCATGTTCTGACTTGTAGACAAAATCTTGCTTACACTCCGATGAGTATTCACTTGTAAGTCAACTGACTTTTACGCTCTTTTTACCTTCACAGTATTATGTGTATTATCAGAGTACATGCTTCGGTTCTGGTTTCACTCGTTTCAATTCAAACCAAGCTTGTAAAAAGTTGAGACAAAATATCCTGACTGTACATATAGTCAATATCAACATGTACTAGTGGAGGTTATTACAGTGTAAAGGTATAATGAGTAAACAGCTATACAATACATACTGAATAATACAATAGCATAATATAAACTATTGTGGAAATAAATATAATGACCAAACATAAGCATATAAAAAGTGTCCTGGCACCTTCGGTGATAATAGAATATAAAGCCTCGGCATTCACGGCAATAATATAAATTACATATATGGAGTATGAAAGGGGATGTTAATACCGAGCGCACTGCTGTACTCGTATCCTAAACCCACAGTGATAATAATCAAACTTCCCAATCTTGCAAGAGGAGTTACAAGCACTAACTTGAGTTAAACTACGTATGGCAGGGCTATAACTAAAAAACTACATACTTGAGAGAACAAAGACAATGGTGGGTAAAAAGATTTTACATTTTACTCCAGTAAACCAGTAACCATTAAAGAGTTGTTACATTCTTCCCCATAAATAAGTTAAAGATGTTCCATTCCTCCCAAATAAAGGCGAGAGAGAGAGAGTGAGGGGAAATGCAAGGCAAGCGTCATTGTTTGTTTTTACGTGAGCCTGTATTTATTACACCCAAACCCTTTTAAACATGTAACATGTAATTGCAGGTAGTCATAATAATTATATACTTTGGTCTTATGACTTTTTAGAAGCCTTTTATAGTCAAACGAAGATATTCCGCTTAGACGCACACTCGCACACACAATCTATCCCTCTCGTACAAAGCCTTCTCTCCATCATCAGATTACTTTTACGCACTGACTCACTGACTGGATATGTGTAAATATGAATTTGATGCGGCTGGAAGCTTGCGTGAAAACAGAAGAGCGTTCAAGTAGATTGCCATCGTAAAATTGTTCCATTCTCCTCCTTAAATGGATCTGTACATGCTAATGTTTATATCTCTCCTTCTGTTTCATGTACTACCACGGCCTCGCGTCCTTCGTCCCCGTCTTTATTCCTGACATAGACACTCGTAATAAGACTTTGTTGGAAGGTGTAAGACTTGAGACTTTGTCAGACTTGATACTTTAAGAGCAACTGACTTGAAAGTTGACTATTGTCCTATACCTCACACTTGCACACTGACCATTAAACATATAGGAATCATTCCGTCTACTCCTCCTCAGCTGCTTAGAGTAAAAAATTCATATGATTATCATTTTCCAACAGTCACTTTGAACTCTCCGAGGTAGGTAGGTTTAATAACTCGGTATAAATGCTGGTAGTAGGCTGGAGTATACATGTGCTTTTAAATATAGCCCCTGCTCTCATGCATGTTCCAAAGCACTCAGGAGTATGCGAGGTATACGAACTATTGGGTGGGATGATATAGAGCAGAGCGACAAAACATTTCATTATGATGATTCTAAACCCTCTTATTTTCGAGAAAGTAATTGTACTCCAGTGTCTATTTAAAATTCATAGTTGGATTTTTGGCATGGAAGAGGAGGTCTCAGATTAGGACAAGAGGGAAGGGTAAGTTTAGTGGCGGTGTGTGAGGATATGGGGAACCTTCGGGACTTTCCCCTTCCGCACTCTGACACTGTGTATCATGTTCACAATTTGACGGCGTACTCATTCCCATTAAGATTAGATGAGAATTTTTACCATTTTACAGTTATTACTATTGCCACCAAATGTTCCCATCGTTAAAGTTCAAGCGGGTTAAGCCCTGGGATATAACACACTAAATATTAAGACGTGGAAATGTAAAATCCCATCTACATCTTCCAAATACTCCCTTCGAATTTTCTTAGCTTTTCTTCCTCTTTTTTCTCCTTTTTCTGCTTCCTCAACTTATTCCTCGGCTTCATCTCCCTCTTTCGCTTCTTCATCTTCCAATCCTATATACTTGATCCTTCTCTACTCCGACAAATGCAACTTGGATATTTGGCTCCTTCTTTTCAGGACATTCTTGGGAACAGCCAACACTATATAGAATAACTGCCTCCAAGGATTACAGAAGTTTCCGGTGGATAAAATGCATCAATGTTTATATAAGCTCCATACGGGAAAAATTTTCACTTGAAGCTTTTTTGTCCGTACAGAACGAGTCATATACACACAGTATTTACACAACTTTGTAATGTTTCTGAGAAAGCCTCTATAAAAGCCTCGCCAGCGAGCAAAGTTTCAAGGTCAGGCGGTAATCCTCAGCAATACTTTACACGATTCATCAATTTCGCTGTGTCTCCTCCTAAGTACCTCACACTTTTTTTATCCTCACCAACCTTTTCATCTTTTCCTATTTCGCTATCATTTTTATGCATCCTTCAATTCTCTTCCCCTTCACGTTCTTTAATTTTCATCATTCTTTTTTACGCACGTCAACTTCTTCAAATGTATATGCATCATGTAAGATTTTTTTTCTATACTTAAGTATATCAATGTATCTATATGTACATTCACTTTCGGAAACTTGGAAATATTTTAGATGAAGCTCCTATATACAAATAATTAAATTACAAAGCTTTGCAGTCAGTCTGTGGAAGGAATGATACTCCTGCAATTTTAACACTTCCCCTCCGAATGTTTAATGGAATTACTACCAGCAAACATTTGTAGTGTGAGTAACCACAGAGCCGTATAGATGAACTGATTGAATGACAGGCCTCGCCCTGCCTGGCTTCTGCCTTCACGCCGACGACACTGATGACTCGGTCACCGTCAAAATGTTATGCGACAACGACATTTTTAATCCAAATGTGTCTATACAGCCGATCAAAATATCCGGGGAGAAAGTATATAACTACATCCGTGACACTACTACTTCACTTTCAGTTTCTGGATTCAATTTAGCCTAAGGTTGTTTTAACAGAAATTGTTCCAGATAATTGAATTCTGTATCCATCGATCGTTCGTTTCTGAGAGTACGTTATAGAAAGTGGGCGGCTCGGCTGGGGAGGTACAAGACGAACCTGGTGAAAGAACCTGGGCACCATTTAAACATCCAAAATTGTGTTTACTTTCAACAACGTTTGTCAACTTTACCCACTCAGTCGCTCCCCACCATGGAAATTTAAGGAATGGATGGACGAAGACGGCCTTATTATTCCAAGGAAAGGAACCATCCCCGTTTTGACACTTTGTCCACAATTACTAGGAACTGGGAAGTTCATGAGAATGAGCGGCGCGGGGATACTCAAATAAAGTCGTACATACATGCTTATAATAAGACCGTGTATGTGTTATAACTTGAAGAGTCATGGAATTGACTATGGATGAGGATAAATTGATGGCTTCATTAAGACTATGACAGTGTGTAATAAGTTTGACAAGGGAAATTCAGATAAATCATAATGTCATTGACATCCACGTGCGGAGAAAAATAGATTATAGATAAAACAGTGGAGAAAAAGGAAAGGAAGAGACGGCGAGAGAAAGAGAGAGAGAGTGGAGAATAAGCGAGGAAAAATACTACAAGAAAGGTACAATAACTGTCCTCTTGTACTACACACCAAACCAAACTTACACGCATAATAATTTGCTGACCGGGATAATATTCTATCCTAGGCTCTTTAAAAGTACGTCGGAGGCCGGAGAGAGACTATAATGCATAGAAGTTAAGATGGAGAATGCATAAGGGAGTGAACGTAAGAGCTGGGCAGATGAAAGCCAAGCAAGGAAATGGAGCCAGTACAACTGCGGAGACACAACATGACTCCACTTGACATTGCAGGAAAAGAATAGGAAAAAATACGAGTCCCTAACTAAAATCCTACTAGATAGGAAATTGACGGAGATTAAATGTCACTAAATGTCAGCTGCACTCTCGCCAAAATTCTTTGTACGCCGTACGCTCATATGTGTATATAATTATGTAGATAGAAATTATATAGAAATGTTCCTCCGTCTGTCAATGCCGGGTCCGTCAAACTTCGTCTACGGAGACGCTAAAGATACTATAGAGGTAAAAGTGGGCGTGCGACGGAATGGGAACCACTCCATCAGGTATCCTTATCATAATGACTTATCATCGACAGAACAAATTTCCATATGTTATCCAATTACCCGCAATTTCTACACACAACATCCATCCTCCTAATACACAAGTCTCACGGCCTACTTGTATCACAAGCTCCAACTTCGTCTTCTACAAACATCTTTGATCTCTTAGGTTGTGAGCCACGACACTTTTTTAAATTTCGACACATAATTTTAAAGTTCACAATAAATTTATTGTAAACTAACACTATAAATTTATTATTGTAACTAATCACTACACAACTACCCACAGTGTTATAATTATCCTAAACTTGAATTAACGAGAGTAATTGTACTGTAGTAACTGTAAACGTCCACAATGATAACATTGGGTATTGTCAAGAGGTCCGTTAATAATAATTTCTCCCAGCTGCCCCTATGCCCAACTTGTGTGTGCTACTGTGTAAGTGTAAATAATAGCTTGTGTGAGCTTTGTATGTCCACGCAGAACGTTGTCAATTATTATAAAATCGTTAATCATAAGAATACGAAACACTTTTAAGCTTCTGAGTCCTTTGGTGGTTTGTCGAATAAAAAATGACTTTGACAATAGACATGTTTAGCTACCTCATCATTCGGTTTGCACGGAGGTGGATTGGCAGTGGATTGATATGATGGAGTGTATGGAGAAGAATAGTGAAGTGTGCACTATGATGCTTGTGTGACATGCTGAGCTCAACTACCAATAAGACCTCCAAGCGTCCTACCAGCAACCCTTCCCGTACTCGAAGAAAACCTCATCGACCTGATGTCACCGTCAACTCACCTCATATGACAAAAGATCGAAATGACGACAAAATCAATAACATGAGAAAAGTTTTCCCTCTGTTCTGTATTTTTTTTTTCATACTAATGCACCTATATTTTTTCAAGTCAAGCCGTATCTTCAATAATACTTTTCCAGCTCTAAATCCTTTGTCTCCTTACGACGAAAGTGGGAACAGCAAGGAAGGACGGCAGTGTATATGTATGTGTACATCGGGTCGGGAGTATCAAAATACAAGTAGAGGCCCATTCACTCTCAAGTATGGTATCAATACTTTATAGGAAAAAACAGACTGATTTCCTCCCTCACACAAAAGGTGTGGACAACTCGCTCAACAGCCCTTGTCTCGTGTTGATTGACTCCAAACAAACTTGAACATACCGCCAAATATTCATTGAATCTAGTCTGCATAGGCATGAGTAGTGTAGAATAATGTGGAGTAATGTAGAATAGTTTTATATACGATTCTTTTTAAGGCGAAGAACGTATACTCGATTATGTAAAACATTATTGATGTCATGGACAAGCTAGTAACATGAAGCATGTTAGGATTTAACGTAAAATAAGCATGTAGAAGAAGTATGGACAAGTATATGGAATAAGAAGTAACTAAGGCTGACAACCGGATAGCTAGTTCAGGTAGAGCCAGTACTGTGACGACTCTTATTTCCTATGTACAAATACTTCCTCTCTGCCTCTTTTAGCATCCTATCAGAGTTTTTCATCTGTCCCACCCTTACTCTGTTCTGTTCTTCCGCAATAAGAGACCGACGAAAGGACATGGTGTCGGCAAACTCACTCCGTCTTCCAAGCTCCTCAATTCTTCCCTTGTAGCTTTTCTCACTCAATCTTTCGCCTCTGCACTCTTTCATTCTCTCTCTCTCTCTCTTTCGTAGTCGGATAGTGCAACTCTGAAAGGTTTACAGCAGTGGGGATGAGGGGAAGGAAGAGAGAAAAAATAGGACATATCTTTATAGCCGATATCTTACGCCGAGTTATTTATTAGCATTAAAAGCCTTAGCTTGAGAATCCGTCGTCTTAATATATACGATTGGGCAGGATGAGAGTGAAGCCGGCTCGAAGGAACACTTTATGTTGGTTAAGGCACACACACAGATATTGCTGAGAAGTCAAAAACCCAACAAAAGTTTCCATTCATGGAAAAGTTGTCGGCTTTTGGGTATATTATGGCTCTATAAAATAGCATCACTCAATAAAGTTATGTCTTGACCCATCATACGAATTTCTTTGCAGCAATATTGGAAATATATGAAGCTCTCCTTCCTACCCCGGACCCAAGTCCCTTCTAGTATTTCACAGTTCCCATACACTTTCATCCTACACTTTCTCATACTTAAGTCCACAGATCGCAAAGGACAAACTGTAAGCTCCGGGAACAAGTTGTAACTTTTGTAGAATGATGCAGTTAAGTGAGATACAGGCCTAAGCCTGATAGGTACTTTCTCAGAGGATACTTTCATTAGCCAACTTTGACAGTAGAAAACATTTAATGTAGCAGAGACGTATAAGCATAAATTATGCGCCTAAAGAGTGCTTTACTCTGAGCTTTTCTGGCTTCAAGGGAACCATATAGGTCAAATACATATCGTCGGCGGAGGATTCAAAGTACGAAAATCTATCCCTACAACACTGAAACGGTACTTTAAGAACCTTCGCCGACTATGTATAGGTATATGAAAGGGTGTCCATGTTTGAGAATGCTACATAACGCAAGTGAAAGGTGTCATATAACATAAACTATACATAGCGTGACATATAGCATAAACTATATAGTGTGGCATGTAGCATTAACTATACTTACATATAGCACCATACAGCTTAAACTATATAGCGTGTCATATAGCGTAACCCATGACATGCGAAGGGTGCCCATATGTTGTGCTATAGTAAGGCCAAAGGACTAGTGCGCTAATACATACAGAGGAGAACCCATGTTGTCATAAATATATAGAAGCGATGAAACAGAATGAAACGGTTTCACCATAGTGCAGCCACGCAAACTTTTTGTACATGATGTAGAATCAAGTTGGCTGTTGCTGACGGAAACGGAAACAAAAGCTCCGTAAAAGTTTAATGCTTGCCATTCCATTCTCTGGTCCCAATCATAAATTTTCTAATGATACCACTATACCAAGATCTATCTCTTTACACAATAGGAAAAAAAACACAGCCCTCCTATACTCACTGCCTACTACAAGCACACTTTGTTTACATAAACTTTTGGTTCACAGAATGATGAGGTCTACATGTGCCTTTAAGAGCGGAGCACTGCATCCTGCATTAAACAATGTTATTGATTCTAAACCCTTCCCAACAAAACTAACGATAAATATAACAAGTCAAGACACATTCAAGGGTACACTTTGTTTTCACAGACATCGGTTTTCTTACAGTTTAACATTCCATATATATTCAATCACGCCGTGTGTCTTCTTTCTAATTCTATTCTAATATTTCATTCATGAATGTGCCTCTGTCAATCCACGTTACTAATGCACTGGTTTAACATTTACATGCGGTTCTTCAAGCAGCAGAGTACTACAGCAACTGCCCACAAGTTTAAATTTAGCATTGATTCATCACATTTGAATAGCTTTAACCAAAACCATGTTAATTTTGTGATGGAGAATAAATTGTACCTAAACAATTTATTTGCTTACGATTAGAAAGCTACATCAATTTAAATTGTCACAAAAGAGTTACTTCTTGCTTACAACGCTTATATTATTACCTAGTTTTATTTTAGATTTTGAAAATCCGTGTGAGCATCTAATTTGTCAATTAAAAATTAAAATACGCAAAAATGCAAAGAGATTTTAAGATTAAAATTCCTAAAGTTTACGATTATGATATTTTAGTATCATTAAACAACATGCAAATCTAAAAGCTAGAAACCCGAGCGAGTTCCTCTTACAGCTGTCTCATGTGTGAGTGTGTGAGCATCGGCACTCTGGAAAAATTCAGTGTCACTTCGGAAAGTGGTAAGCTCTAGAATGAATAACGGGCGTAGAGTGATAAAAAATTGGAGAAGATCCGAGGGAATTTTTAAACCGCATACATTTCTGTCATGTGGTTGTCATAAGAAAATCTGCCATTTATAAAAGCCCATAAGGAAGTACCTATGTGCAAAGGTTGGGATGTCGTAAAGTCAAGTTTAAGAGATGGGGTGAAGAGAGAGAGAGGGAGAGAGAGAGAAACGAGAGAGAGGACGGCGGTTGGTGAGGAGAAGCCACGACAGCAACTTGTTTCTGTTGAAAAATATTGGCGGCGGGTGCATGTAGAAATTATAATAAATAAAGCCAGAACCCTTTCAGGAGAATCCGGTGTGTGTAAGTTGTAAGAGAGTGCGAGGAGCATAGGCGAGCTACTCAGAACCGTGCAAGTTTTTAGTCCATTTACGTTACAATAGTATTAACAAAGTCAAGAGAGGCGCCAAGGTTTATGCATGCATGCACAATGCACATTCAGCATATATTATCTCACTTGTGTACCGACCACATCTCTATAAAACCCCTTGCTCCTTTCCAACTTCCCACCAACAACAACTTCAATAAACCCACTTTAGAACTTATACACTATTTAATGCTAGCGTGCATACTGAAGATCTTCATACGTACATCCATGGTTCATGCTGGAGGTGGTGACTGGTGACTTGCCTATGGATACTTAACATCTGCATTTACCATCTATACAGCTATAAGTAACATCTATATAGCTATAAGTAACATCTATGTAGCTATAAGTAACATCTATGTAGCTATAAGTAACATCTATATAGCTATAAGTAACATCTATATAGCTATATGTAACATCTATATAGCTATAAGTAACATAAATATAGCCATAAGTAACATCTATATAGCCATAAGTAACATCTATATAGCCATAAGTAACATCTATATAGCCATAAGTAACATCTATATAGCTATATGTAACCTATATTCAACTATACTTTACATGTATTCTTAACATCTATACAGCTCGCCTTTTACCCTGTAGGTTCCCGTATTTCCTACTTTATTTCTATATTATTTAGCACTGAGTTATGTGAGTGTGCATAATTACACGCTTATACATGAGTTTGTACACGTCCGTGGCTCGGCGCCCGCATGGTCCATAAATAGTATGTAGGTATATGACAAGAGCTAAATCCAATATAATTCTCTAGAGGAGTTGGCTAAGCTCAAAAGTAATAAACTTTTCCTCAGATTACTTTCATCTACTTTCTCCTTCCTTTCACCTGATGCATCATGTCTAGCACGAAATCGCTCATTAAGCATTCCATTCTCCGTTTATGAGAAAGTCAACCTTCACAATTATTTTTATTACCGCACCAGCTTGATTGTACGTCGTAAATTTTGTCATTACTTTTTTCCGGCTTTTTCTCTCTCTCTCTCTCTCCCGCTATCCCACACATTATGTATTCGGAATCTCCATTAAGCATTATATGCCTTAACCTCCAAGTTATCTGCACTTATATGTTCCCCTTAGACTCCTTATATAAGCTTTACTTTTGATACATAATTTCCCGTCGCTATGTTGTTATACATATAATGTTTCAATGTATATTCCCTACATATGTTTTCTCCTATAATTTTCAATATATTATGTGTTCCTATTCCCAACGTCCTTTCCTTTATTCCGTCTACAAGATTTTTTTCACAGACCAATATCGCTTAATTGCCAGCATGTAGCAGAGTCAACTTGATGGTCAGGGAGTACAAACATAATTACTCGCCCATGCATGGCATTGCTTCAACCATTTTGTACCGTAAAAGTGAACAGTCGTTGGCATTTAAGGAGTAGCAAATTGTCAGACCTAACTTAATTTGCGCATAACGATGACTTATCAAACATCAGAAAACTGTTTACTAGCCTTTCTCCTACAAAAAGGTATTTCCTGTTCATTGTGTGCAGATAAGAATTTTTATTTTCCTACATGTAACAAAATAAAAAGTAACAAAATTGTAATCACTAAAGCTTCATAAAAAATTGAAGCCATATCTTGACTCCCTCTTTCTCCTTTTTGTTTTCTGCTACTTCATGACTTGTAGGGTTTTTCTTTTAAAGCTTGTTCCAGAATTCATAAAAGCGAGATTCTTTGGGACATGGATGGAGCATAGAAAAATATCAGACTATACAGGGAAAACGTGCAAAGGAATACGGAAGAAACATAAGGGAGAACCATTCAAGAATGAACATGCTGTAAGTTGTAAAACACAGAAGAAACATGCAAGAAAACATTGAAGAGTCATAAGAGCCGGGTAATACGACTGGGAAAAACATATGCGGGAAAATGTTCAGAAACAAAAAGAAGACTGGGCAACCGAAGGGAGACAAGATAAAATAACTGGTTCCATTTACTTGGAAGAAACAGACTTTTAATAATTAAGGAGTGACAAGCGCAAAAAGACATTATTAACTCTTGGCTGGATGGAAGTTACATTTTTATTTTTGTTGACACTACTTAAACGTCACATTTATCCAAACGGAGTTATTACATACAACAAGACGGAAAGAGGCCAGAGGAGGAAGACATCTAAAGAGCAGAGTAGCCATTTGTGCTTGAAAAAAGCCAAAAAAGTTACCGGCCTCATTCTTCTGAAAGAAAAATAACTGTTTGCGGAATACTACAATTTATTCTGACACTCCATTACTGCTCTCGTAGTAATAGTAGCTCTGTGATGCTTTGTGAGTACCTATGTGAGCTTGTATGTGAGGTTGTAGTTGTATGTGAGCTAGTACATAAGGTTGTATCTAAGCTTGAGGTTGTGTTTAAGTTTGTGTGTGAGGTTGTATTTAAGCTTGTACAGATATGTGAGGTTGTATTTAAGCTTGTAGTTGTAAATGTGTGTGTATGTGTATTTGTGTGTGGCAGTCTAGTCAAGATGTAAGCTTGTGTGATGTTATTCTACGCCCAAGTTGACTCCTGGAGGTACATTTACTATACAATTGATAGCATTCTTTCAGAGTATTTAACTTGTACAAGGGAAAACATTGGAGAAACACATGGTTGATGAGGACTGCATTGAATTCTCTCTCTCTCTCCGTCCAGACATACATTACTTCAGTACTTGTTTGTATTTTCCCCTTTTCTTTTCTCTCCAATATCTTTCAACACCCTGTGTATCCTCCGCTTCTGGCTCCTTCTTCTTCTGCGCTTCTTCGTTTTTACTACAATTTCTACATGTTCATTTTTTCTTCTTTTTACTACGTACACTTCTTCTACCACTGTTTTAGTGTACATATGGAGCTCTGGATAGATATAAAATACAACTGTTGGGTATGTACTAGATTCCGTAACATTCAGCTGAAGATACATATCAGGGTATTTCCACTGAATGTTCATTGAGATACTTGTGACTGTGTAGAGTATGTAAGACACTTCATCTACAGCGTACACATCCACTAACATTACAGTTCTCACTTCAAAACGGTTATTTTTTCATTCCCTATGTTTATATCCCTGCTTGTTTACGATAGATTTCCTCCCTTTACTCGTTTGACACATGAGCAAAGCTCCTGTTATTATTGCAGACATTAAGCCTGTCGACAATATTATTCTTTTAGTGAATCAAATGCTTTGCACACGGAAATACTTGTTCCAACAACACAAGGAAGGCTTATAGGCGCCTTTCAATTAAATACATAACCCACACGCCTGCCTTTCCCCCTCCACACATGTCTTCACAAACCCAACAAGGATCAACGAAGACACTTTGGCTGTACCAGCTAAAAGGATGATGATAACAAGTCCGTCTTACTTCTATCTACTTGTGAATATGAATACTTGTAAACATTTGCAACAAATTTTCATGACTCGAGAAGAGAAGATCGAATCCTCAAAGACAGAGTTTTTGGCAACATTCTCATCTTTCCAAAACCTTTAGATTCTCTCTGCTCCTCTGGTTTTTTTACAATTACAAACACATTTTTTGTGTACAAATGCAACTTGGAATACACACGGCGGTTGTAAAAGTCACGTTTTTTCCATGCCATGTTCACAACCCGTCAGATATGAGTGTAGAGCGTAAGAGCTCGCGATGTAAGGGTAATATAAATGTGCCATAAGTAAAGTATGCAAGTAAGGAGGTTATGTTAATATGTAGAACCTTTACATCTTCCCTTTTGTGGATGCACAAGTGTTGCCTCCACCGGCTTTTATTGCGTGGAATCCACACATAGAGACACTTCCTCTCTCTCTCCGTTTCTTAAAAGTCAGACAGAGTGGTTGTTACTTGTTCATAATTTGAACATCAACAGGCAGTTTATGGAGTATCTTCGAGGTGCTAAATCATCCTTCAGATTTTTACTTTTTCCAGACACATGTGATATCCATACCCTTCCCGCTATCCACTTGCTTTTTACTCAAGCACAGACGCCTCTATCGTGTCATTCCTCTCAGTCCTCATGCTCATTTCACTCTCAAAAACCAAGTCTAAAAAGCTTTTTTAAGTCAGCAGCCTTGTGGTCAAGAGCCCCAGAATTTAAATTTGAACTCATTCCTCATCACTTGTAAAATCCCTTGGAGAATATGTGTCAACTTTTCACACCACGATCTTCAGCAACTTCACGCTTCTTATCCTTCGAATAGTAATGAGGAATATCGACCATTGCTACTCATCTTATATAAAATTCAAATAAGAAGAACAAGAAGATAAGTTCAAGAACAATGAGTTTGTGTGCTAAAACATGTTTGGTACAAAAATTGCTGTAAAATCAATGATTTTGTGAGAAAATTAAAGCAAAGACAACAATGTTTAGCATGGACTTCACTGTAATTGAGAATGAGCGGGCGTAAACAGACATTGATGACGACAAGTGCTATTAAAACAACAGGGAATGGAGGAAGAAATGCAGTATGAAATTTCCAAGTCTATTATCTGACGGAGAAAATGATAGAGTGTCAGAAGTTTTTCTTGTCTAATAGTCGATAGATTTGTGCCCGGCCTTAATCAATCTCAAGTCAAGAGTTAAGATAAAAGCCTAAAGGGGAACATTCCCCATAGAAGTTTTTATCAGACGAAATGAAAGACAAATGTATTTGTATACATCTATCTCCCCTCACATTTCATTTGCTGTACGAGATTTGTACGTATCCTTATACATTGCATTTAGTTTTACATCTCTCTCCTTATATTTCATTTAGAATGTCGTGCATCTATCTTATATTCCATTTAGTATAACATTTCCACACATCTTTTCATTTACTTTTCGTACTTATTAGTCAAAGTCTCATATAGGAAAAGGTCTTGGAGCTGCAATTGCTTTTGGTTTGGGATCAAATGAAATAAAGAACGTTTTGCTGGCTGCAAAGGCCAAAGACAAAAAAAATATCCATCACATGTTACAGAGGAACTGGGAATATATGGCCCACATGTACTGCCATTACTGGGAGTACCAAGGCCTTTATATCCGGGAGACTCCTGCAACAAGCATAAAGGAGGAAAAACAAGAAGAAAAAAAAGCTTGCTCATCATTTTCTAAACGCATGATTTCTACTCCGCATGGATGACAGTGAGGAGTATCGGAAAGGACATTTTTATGAGCCTTTCGATAAATCTCCAAAAGACAAGGGTCAATAACAAATAAGTCCACATCTGTTCATAAAAAATGGTTAAGTCTGCATCTATTTTACATTCGTCGAAATCGCGAGGAGCACTAGAAAATGACAACCATGACTTGCCATGACATCGCCGGTCTATACTTGTGTATACTCATTTCCTTTATACAAATATGGCTCTAATATCCTTATCATGTCGCCTTTCATACTCTGTCGTGTTCCTTCCAACAAACCATATTACTCGAATAACACAGCATTGTTCAGGAAATTAATATCTGTGACATGCCAATCGTGTGATATGTTAGGCATAATTAAGCTAACTTACAAGTATAACATTCGTAGTAAATGTTCCTGTATGTATGTTGCCGACTCAAATACAATTGTAAGATAGTAGTTGTGTGTGTATAAGATAGGATTATAGTTGTACGTGTATATGATATAGGATAGTTGTATGTGTAAGTATAAGATATAGGATAGTTGTATGTGTATAAGATATAGGATAGTTGAATGTGTATAAGATATAGGATAGTTGTATGTGTATAAGATATAGGATAGTTGTACGTGTAAGATAGAAGCTCTAATGACCATAGCAGTGCTAGATGCCCATAATTGCAAGTGGCATCCAAAAAGGAACTTTACCGATGATGATGTTCCTCGTAGACTAAGACCATTGTGTGTAAGAATGAGTGTAGGAATGAGTATAAGTATAGTATAGGAATGAGTATAAGAAGGAGTATAGGAATGAGTATAAGAAGGAGTATAGGAATGAGTATAAGAAGGAGTATAGGAATCAAAGTGTAATCAGGCTCAGTGTAGAAGACTGGAAGTTGAAAAATTGAATTTATGTGAGAAAAGTGTTGGTGGTTTGTGGATGCCCGTTTAGCCCCTAGATGTTAAAGCTAGGGATATTATGGAGGCAGAAAGTTCATGAATTTCACATAATGTAGCACCTTTCTAGGTTTACGATCCTCGACGATCAACGGCTAGAAGTCGCAACATGAAAAATTAACATGGGGTGAAGAGCGCTAATAGTCATAGCCCGACGTTCGCTTTCGGGTTTCCCTGGCAATAAGTATCTACTTATACTGATGTCGAACGGAACGACGGAACGTTCGTTAACGCTGTCGCTCTCTTCAAGAAATTATACAACTTCACATATTTGAGAATGTACAAGTGTACTTATGTATGCGCTATCTTACTTACTATAGCGTTCGTTCCTCCATTTGCCATTAAATACTGCCTTCCCTATCTTCGCATTGCACTGTCACTTTACGCATTGCACTCTGCAGTGCCTTCCTTTGCGTTTGTATGTAACTCTACGTTGCATCGCCCTCGGTTGTTAAAACAACTTGAGTCGAATCTCCATGCCGATGTCTTTGGTTGACCTTTGCTCAGCGTCATTACATTGTGTACTGAGTCTCTTCGTCTGTATCTAATGCACGTTTCATCATGAACACCATGCGAGTAGGCTCCGGCGAGTAGAATTGAGACTTAGGCAAGCAATAATTACTTGCAATTGGATCATTTTAATTCTATGGTAATACCATACCCTAACACTTATCCTACTTTTGACACTACTCATCCTCATTTACTTCAACTTCGTCCATTATGAAATCATACGTATTATTGATTTCTTGCGACACACGGAGATAAAGATAAACATTAAGTTCATGTATTTAATTCATGGAAATACGCCTTCGGAAGAGCTTACTGCCACCGCCAAAATACCCAGAGAGAAGAACTCGTAGCCTAATTTAACTCTGGCGGCTTAATACCCAAGTTTATATCTGTATACTGTATGTGGAATGGTACGGGTGTTATTCAATCCCACTGTTCTTCCTCTCCTTCATATGTCCTATCATATGCATAAGCTTAAATTCCCGTCAGTATCCTCACAATATTTTAATGTCTAATAACAATAGGAGTGTGGCTCAAGCTGAATTATTCAGAGTGTTCAAAGGGGTACAGACGGAGTCGAAGGAGACTGTCTTGATACTTTTCCCTACATTTGGTTCCCTCGACTCTCCTACTATACTACACACTAATGGTCCAGTGACAGGAAGCTACGCGTTTACATCGACTATATGTAGCCGGCAGAGATTATATTTTGATGTATGGCCGGTCGGTCGATGTAACGTGAACTCTCTTCGTATCACTTTTTTCCCTTTCCACAGCGTCAACTTGTTCCCCTGAACTCGTACAGACAACCCTTAAACTCGTACCTGCATGCCTTTTCCCTTATACCGTCCACTTCTTCAGGCTATACTTATTATAGGCAATTACATCTCATAGCTTCGATTCTTATATAATGCAGTTACGGAGAGCTCTGTAGTTATCTGTTGAAGGAAGGTTCCACATTCTACACTCGCAGTGCGGTTGAATGAAGGTTCTCCTTACGCAGTTTGACTCACTTATTATTACTCGCGAGCTCCTCGACGGATGATAGTGGTGCAGAGGGAAAAAACCCAGTGAGTTCCGAAGTCGTCGTCGGATGAAGCTACGGGGTAAATATAGGCTACACCCTTATACCTACACCCTTTCTACTCTCGGCAGTAGGAGCCAGTCTGAATGAATTTATTCATTCATTCAAGATTCTCTCGGAAAGAAAATTCAAATTATTTTCCTGGAAACCTCTCCTGCTCTTTGTTAACAATCGTAAGTCTCAACCTCCCCTATCTATCAGGATTGAGCCTATAGCACTCTCAACTTGTAGCCAAGTTATCAATTATCTCTCCACTCCCCCGCTCCACAAGTTTTTACTCACTCTACTATCTCCAGCCAAAAGCAGTCCTCTCGCAGTTAAAACAATAGTCAAAACATATAAAAATGTCATTTTTTCTTCCTTTGTAGCCACTAAACCGTAACTATACTAATCATCCGCTATAACCTTTCCCTTCCTTTTCATTTTCCACACACAGTCCAATTCCCAACAATAGCTACACATTATACTTATTACTTATTATTGGTTGCCCTATCTTTCCCTTAAATAAATGTTTTCTTCAATTTTCCCACCACATCCCGTCGTGTGGAAAGCTTGATCAGTGTAGCATTTCCAAGAGCTCAGACTCTAAATGACAAGTTGTATCAAACATGTTTGACAAGTTGTATTTTTGAATTGATAATTTAATAACCGCAAATAAGCTTCCAGAAGCTTCAAAAGAAAATACTTCAAGCTCCAGCAGCCACGCAAATATTTTTCTTGTATTTTTTTTTAATTTTTCTTGTCTATTTTTTCTACGTTCTGTAACTTCCCTGCATAACTTTCCACACTTTCCTAAAACATAAACTGTGAAGCGGACTCGGAGTTAATCCGAAGTAAAAGGCGGAGTTCCCAATGAGTTTATATCGACGTGCATCTTGGGAATCTCATTAGGAGCAGGAGATGGATCGGATGCTGGACGAGACTTTTAAGAAAGAATTAGAATGCACGGCGTGAATTTCCAAATGAATGCCTGAATTTCCAAATGAATGCACGAATTCACTTATTATTGGCTGTGAATGGTTGTAGAAGCATTCCCGGAATGTTGACATCCAAGAAATAAATAAATGAAGGATAAAAACTGTCTCTCATTTACTAACACACAAAACTCCCTTTCTCTCTCCAAATAAAAAATCAGACCACTAAGAATTTGAGAATCTCGCATGTAGTTGAATTTACTGGAGGATATTATATATGTATTACACTCAGGTTCAAAAGGAAGACGTGTCAAGTTTTCTATACGGGAAATCGCACTGTTTTCCAAGGAGATGCATGGAGTTTTATGTGGAAAGCACACTGATTTATAGGGAAAATTGCACTATTTGGTACAGGGATATCCACAGTTTTGCACATAAATTATGCAGGGCTTCGTCAATATAAGCTCCTCCGTATATGTACGTTTTTATTATTTTACAATCAAGTAAACCTTGCATGGGTAGGTTTGGTGAGTAATTTACGAGGAGATAAATACGGTGTAATTTATTTTACAGTACGCACGGTAGTGTGCTGCATGGTTGTTGAGGAAAGTGGAGGGTAGGGAATTCCTATTGACGCTACTCTTTATTCCTATCCCAATGCATTACATGGCCCTCTTCTCTTCAGAGCTTCGTCGGAAATGTTTGGGGCAGAGACATGTATTTATCGAATGCAGAAAATAATTGAGGGAACGCTGAATAATTTGGAGACTTACCAACAATTTGTTTATCTCAAGTATTCTCCTACAGGGTGGTCTTTCAATATATCCACTCCATGTATCAGTTGTCCCCATGCTAACTCACAAACTTGTTACAGTCGATTTTCAACCAACTTAAAACTCACGCGCCCCATCCCCTCCATTTCTCATTTAACACACATTTATAAATGTCTATAGAGTTTACAAATTTTATTTTCATACTCAGGAAACCCACAGGAAAATACATTCATATACCTACGTAACAAATCTCACTAAAAAGCAACTCTGGCGTCCCGCCACAACTAGAAATCCAAAATTAAACAAAAAAGTTAATTCGTAATCTGAGATTAAATGACGGATAAATATTTTAATTAACCTCATCAAGAAATTTAAACAATTCTTTGCCTATAGCAGGCAATAGCTGAAAATCATTTCGATTTTGTTAAGGGTTGAAATAAAAAATGGAAATAAATAATAAATTAATTAAAATAAATAATAAGAAAAATAAATTAAAAAAAACTTTGTGTGCGTAAATGAACCTTGTAATGACGCAAATATACACGAAAGAAATACAATGTAAGCTTGGTGGTACGGGAAAAGAAGTACTGAAGCCTCTGAGCATATGGTGACTAAGTATTTTCACTGACGGAAGATCTCTACCTGGAAGTTCCTTATGGCGAACAAGAAGCTTTGAGAAAATCCCGCGAGACCGAGACTTGCTCCTAATACCTATTCCCATTTAGCATAATGGCAGGATGGTTGGAATGGCCTGGCCTGGATGGTTGTGCAGGGATGAAAAGGACGATGATATTGGATATGCGACCATAAAGTGGTCTTTCGTGTGACCTGTCACTTTAATTCTTTTGTCGCTTTTCTTGTCCATGCTCGTCGTTTAACACTCAAGAGATAACAACCTTCGACTTGATTTTCTTGAAAATTCCACAATGGACGACTTCCAACCTTTTCTATACACTCTCCACAAGATAAATACCCTATCAGCATATTTTACCACACTGGCCTGACGCAAGCCAATGTAATTTTTTACACAAATTCAATTCCTACAAAGTGAACATTGATGTTTCTCCTGGAACCTGAAAGCCTATTGCAATTATCTTTTTTTCTCGAGACTACATGTAACCCATGTATTCATAACTGTCAACCCTCATCATCTCCTGAAATTTCATCACCGCTATATAGCCCAAATCAACTTTTCTTATTTACCTTATTGAGTTTCCCTCCTTTTGATTGTATCTCGAGGAATAAATGAGAAATCTTGATACGATTTACATTCGACCTCCACAAAATTCAAAAAATATTCACAACTACTAATGTCGCTTCCCATGTCTTCCCACCCACACCAAACTACATTCGCTTCACCCTTCTGCACTCATTTCTTATTCCCCAACACAGCACACAACTACAAGATGTCCCAATTTGAGAAGATTTCTACGAACATTCATACAAAGTAGTTAATGCCAAAGAAAATTGTTTCGTAAATGTCAAAACTAAATCAGGCATCGCTTAAGCTTCCTGGTAATACTAAGGGATACAAACCCTGTTTTTTTAATACTAAGGGAAGGCGCTACGGCGAAGATTAACATTTAATAAAATTATTCTCTAATACGCTTTTTATTTAATAAAATGTTTATTTAATAAAATGCTGTCTTAGAGAAAATTGGCAGTGCTCCTCTAAACACATTTGAAAGGGAAATTATGCTTTCAGAAAAATCTACAACCCCCCTCCCCCTTAACAACATACCTACCTACACAGGATTGGAAGCTTGAAGATACAGGAATTGAATTTACAGTTGATGTTATTTTTTGCACGGTGACGGGAAATGGATTGAAAATGAAATGCTAATAAGAAATTTTACTTTGAGTTCCCCATTCCGGTCAGAAATCTGGAGTTAGAATGGAAAAGGGAAACCAAAAATTGCAGTCGTAAAAGTTTATGGATGTAATGTGGTCAATGCTGATTGATAATAGTCAACTACACCTCTATCTACGGAGAATGTGTAGGATAACATGGACTGTCAAACTCTCGGGAAATAACAGACAGCATAAACTGTAATCCTAGAAGAGTAACAACATGTGTGGAATAAATTGAAATCTAGACTCATAGATGTTTGTTATTAGAACTGCAGTTTAAGGGCGAGGGCAGCTGCGTTAACCTCACAACTGCATTGTAAATATAAATAATATGGGTGCAAAGATATAGTTTTTAAACTCCATAAAAATCCTCAGTTTGAAACAAAAACAAAAAATTACGAGTGCAACTTGATCGTCACAGTTTACGCTCCACAAGCTCAGGCCGGCCCAAAACGGACTTGTTATAACAGCGCAGTTGCATTCTGTGCATGACATTAAAGATCTTCAAATTTGATTAACGCATTATCCTAACATTTATTGACTGTAGATCATTATACTCAAACCCCGCGCTCGGAGTTGCTTTTGGATGATGAAGATGATTAACATATAGTTAGCATATACATAGTTAACTCATATACCTAGTTAAGTCATATACCTAGTATACCTATGTAGTTCTGACCGAACATGACTTTATTTCGTCATTAATTTCTTCATTATTTTGTCACCGCTGCTATAAAGCATTTCCAATTATTCAAAAATCAACAAAATAAATCTGATTGGGATAAGCCCCGTTTGAGTGTGTTCATTCTGGCAGGTTGTTCGTTCTCGTGGATACTTCGGATGTGTACTCTCTTGGTGGCTACTCAACAAAGGGTTTCTCAACAAGAGCTCTTCTTTCACGTAACCACGATAAAATCCAAGCTCTTTACTCTATTTGCATCGCCGTTCACCAGCACGATGATCCTGTTTTACTTGATATTTGAGGATCACTTTATAAACATTCAAATTTGGACAGTTACTGCCTGACTCGGCCTTTGAGTTCAGTAATAAGCTATTCGTGCATGTGTAATTACAAGGATACACTGATGCACACATGTGCAATACAGAGTATGATCAGTATAGTGTGTCACCACAGTATAGGGTAAGATCAATATAGTATGAAGAAGTATCAAAGGAGAAGTGAAGCCCGACAATACGTAGATAGGCTGAGTACACATTTACATAGTAAAGTACACAGAACTGCATATGGATGTACTAGTGCGGCTCCTTGGAAATATTAATGGAATTTAGAATGGAGCGGGATCCATTGCAGGGTTGCTACAAAAGTTTTGCTTTTAGGTTATACCGATGAGACGAGTCAAGGAATTGGAATAGCAAACAAAAAGGCGAGCTCAGACGAACTCGGAGGGAATGAGAAGCTAGAGCGATGGATTCATTGAGGCAGCATGTATCTATATACATGTGGAGACTTCATATTTGTGAATTTATTGAGGTAACCGCTTAGTTAGAAATTGTTTGGAGAAACCTTTGTATAGATACAAATGTTATAGATCTATACTTGTAGGTATATGAATTGGTTGAGGGACGGTTTCTACTGCATTCATTGAGTGAGTATTAATATAAATTAGGCTAAGTTATTGGGAGACGAGCGGGAGGGAATGATAGTTCATATGTACATTGATAATTGTGTCGAGTTAGTCAGTTAGTGTGCCAGAAGTTAGTGCCGGAGAGGGCTTTCATGTGTGAGATAGACTGTATTATATAGTGCAAATAAATATTGGTACGTCTTGCCAGAAAATGAGCTCAATTCATTCACTTATATGATGACTACCTATATGACTCGGAAATTCCCTTGATAGTCATCCCCACCAACTCACAAACACACACACACACACACATATCACTGCTGATATTAATTTTCAGCTCACGCATTAACAACTTAACCTAATCATATTTTCCTAGAAATATGTACTGCGCTTCAGCGTTTACCTTTAACTCTTCAAGTAATTTTCCTCCTCAATCAAGTCTCTTTCTTCTCTCTCTCTCTCTCTCTCTCTCTCCAACTTCTACACTTAATCTAGCCAAACTGAACTTCCTTCTCTATCTCCCCTTCTGTCTCATGTAGTCATTACTTCGGTATGTACCTGATGTCCCGCATATGTGCCTTATGTGGTGCGCATTCTTGTTTAATTTGCCATTGAAGTACTACTTGATATGCCATATCTGCTCTGAAGGTACTTGGTAAAATGCATTACTCAGTCTATTTAATATACAAATTCATTCCATTCGACGTCGAATTTGAGAAGGAAAGGGAATTCTGTTTCTTGTTGGCTTTACCTATCTTGGCACGCTATACGTAAATAAACTTTGGAAAGGCTCACGCGAGCGTACGAACATGCAGATACACGTAAAATTTTATCAGTAAACGTGCGGTCAGCGTGTGTAGCGTAGTAGACGTCATGTTAATTATTTTACTTGGGAATGATCGAGTCATACTCAAGCACAGCCATAACCCGAAGATGCCATAAGACATTCAAGGTAGAGTGGAATCCATACACAAATTCCCTAATAGCCTCCACTTTCTTGTATTCCCAATGATAACAACACCAACTTGATAACAACATCAAAATTAATTCGCCCCTTTGAAACGACTACGGAATGAGAGTGTTTTAGCCCAAAAAATGATATAAACGAGCCCTTATCTCCTCAATGTAAATCACATTGTGCCCATAGCCGAGAACGTGCTTCCTTTCTGTCAGCCCATGCGTATATACTATTTGTAAATCTCTCGCTCCTTGTCAGTTCAAAGTTGGTCTAATGATACCCCGACCCGAATGAGCGAGCTGAACGATAATCCTGTCCAAGTTTATCGAACTCATGCACAAACATGAGTTCAAATGTGTTACGAAAGGGAACTGCACTGTACGAGGAAAATTAAAATCTTTTTCTCCAACCCGTCCAAAGTCCTTGTGAAAATTAAAATGACACTCTCAGTTTATATTTCTGGGGGAATTCCAACAAATGTCATTACAAATATACTTTACTTGGAGCACAAGTACTTTTATTTCGAGTACAAATCCTGACGTCGAGGCCTGAGATGTAACCACCATCACGAGTCATCATCGTGGTATAGTTAAGTCAAAATCCAAAAAAACACAGATTTGACAACATGACGAAATATCAATACCGATGCGAAAAAATGACATAAAAGTAAGTCAAGAGGGAGAAATGATAAAGATTATTTTTCCGATAAAAAACAAACTAACGAGTCAGAAGTTACTTGACAATTCAACCTAGTCAGAGGATAGAAGTAAATCAAGACAAGTTGTTGACGTTGGGGCACAACCATATACGTGTACTTGCCAAGGTTTTTTAAGTCAAATAGAGGTAGTAGCTTCGCGTCTTTCTGCTCGCTTCTGTATGTTGAATTTGCAGGTATGTTTCGATGGACATGAACTATGTATCTCCATTCCTGTATGTTTTTTTTTCAGATTAATAAGCATGCAAGTAAACATGCACTGAGCTCATTCTCTGTTCATTGTTGTTTGCACAAGACTCCGATTGGAAATCAAATCAAAGATCAACCTAGTTAGTTTGCCATTCTGTAAAAATAATGAATGCATTTACTCTTTCTGTACTTCTAATCCCAACTAACTACTTTGTTGGTATGCTGTGGAATTCTAATCGCAAGGCAATTCTACGGATTTATAACCACTCAATGGCTATTTAGATTAATTCTAATATAATAATATGTTTTGATAGATGATAGAAATAATTATTACGGAATCTTTGTTGTCGTGAACTGGTGGAGTTTAATTTAAAGAGTCAGAACACAATGAAAGCCTCTAAATACGAATTAGTTTGTACCTCTACCTCTAGTGCAGAAATAGTAGTGATTGAATTTATTCAAGAAATACTGAGTCTGTTAAGAAAACCATCAAGTACAAGTCAACAGTTACGGCCGACACTTGACTGTTTGGATTTAAGCATGAGTGCATGATAAGTTAAACGTTTTCCAATGTCCCGCCACCATAAAGGTTTTTACACGTTTTTTAGTAAATCTCCGACATTTTTTCAGGTTCCCCAAAATGTGAAGAATGTTGCAAAAAATGAGATATATGCTTCCAATGTATATTCACCCTATATCTGGACAGCCCTTACTATAACAATCTGTAAGGACCAACACAATATTGCTGAACAGTCTAAAAACTCCAACCCAATAGTGTCTAAGCAGCCAGTCTAAACCTTAGGATTTTACTTGCATGCGAACCTAAGGAATATCATGCCGTGTATGTACAGATCTGAGGAACGTACTTGTACAAACAAACTTGCTCTAGGAGCCTAGGAATTGTAGCTTTGAGAACATAGGAAATCTTGTTTTAAGAGGCTGAACAATCTTACTGTTGGGCCGTAAACAATAAAAAGTACCTGGTGGTGTGTGTCTGAAAAACATGGGAAATAAGTATACTTGATCACCATATTGGGACAGCTTTAGCCAACTTTTTGCAGGTTTATAACATGGCAAGTATAACAGTACACTATAATAAGTTGAACGGCACTTACTACATGTCACAGGGAGCTATAGTGTATCAAAGTACTACAAGGGACAGGCTCGAGACAAAGAGCAAGAGAGGGAGAGAGAGACAGCGAAAAGAGCGAGAGACCAAGTAGTAATTGATGTGTACAAATTTAATTGGCATCTGTTAGTAGCACGCGTAGCAGTTACTTATTAGAAACCCAACATGTTTTCAAATAGAAAATTAAGGGTATAACTTTATAGCTATCTCCCAGTGCTAGAACACCAAGTTTTTTCCCGACTCACATGAGAATATAAAGTTTGCCTGAGTGGAGAAAAAAGTAGTCTAGAAAAAAGAAGCATGTCATCATCAGTTAGGGTCTCGTTGAAGGAAACGTCAAGAATTGTTAAAATGGTCACAAATTTTCTCTCCTGGTACAAATAACCAATATAGTGTGTTACCATTCTCGATCAATTCTCTACATTAGACACATTACACTCTGTAGTAGCTCCTACTTTTTATTATTCCAACTGGATACTTTAGAAAAGCCCTTCCATTCTACGTACATACATATACCTATTTTTAGTATGTTTTATTCATCAAAACATTTTCCAAGTGAATTATTGCCTCGAATAAAAAGTCAACCGGTAGGATTTTTTTCAAAATCCCAGATAGGAATTTGAAGGGCTTGAATTTGTACTACATGGAACTGTGATGAAGTACAAGGAAGATGCATGGGTACAAATACTGTACTTTTAAGCTCAGTGCTTTTACAATGCCTCAACTACTCACGTCAAAAGTTATTACATGGGACATTTGCTACCATCACATATGTAGAATATACTCTGGCGTTAAAATATATTGACGACTCCTGTTCCATGCATATGAGGGACTTGAACTCGAAAATAAAATTGATTCCCTCCAACTACACAAGACTACTAGGAGTTTCCTTTGTAATAATAATACTAATAATATAAACTTTAGCTCTCTAGCTTTTTAGTTCCTAGAAACAGAGCTCTTGGCAGAAATCTATACAAAGAGCCAAGTGTTGTTTGCCGAATCAAAACCTCATAGAATTTAATGGAGTATGAAGTAAAGTAGGCATAAGTCAGAATCAAGGAGCGAGCTACAGGCTTATACCGCACACGTCTATACCTCTCATGCCTATCATATGGAACTGTAGCTCTCATGAGAAGAAACTACACACACTGTAGGACACCGTTTCCGTTTTCCTTAAAAAACGAAATATTTTATGGATGATGACATCGCAGACATAACCACTTCTCCTCGTTCAACCACCAGAGGAGAGACGGAAGCAGACTTTAAAGGATGAAACTGAGAGGATTGAATCTCTTAGAATTTATTTACCTTCTCAATAAGCCTTCTTCTGGATCCTCTTGTCTTCTCACAATTTTCTGATAGTTCAATCTTAACTTCACACTACCACTGGTGAACCCACTTTTTAAGCTCACCGTACAATTCTACTCTTTTACATGTATCAAAAATTGTCTTTGCATTGATGCTTAGGTCTTCTTCCCGATCATTTTCGGTCGAATGCACGGGATTCTGCAAATCAAAGTAACAAAAGACAAAATCATTAGTTTTATATAGTCAACTCCTCAACTTTACAACAATGTCATACTTGGAATTTTTATACTTTTATTTACTACTGTTGAATCCTAAGTTCTCTATTATTTCAGTCCTCATGCTCCCGATTGATCTTATTATTACATGAGCCCTGGTTCCCAATGATGATCCTACGATCGAAGATATGAGCGAACCTATGAAGAGCTCCAAGAATGGTGAGCTCGTGAAGAGAAGAGTTTGTAAGAAACCTAAAGGGTTGTCAGATTACGTCGAACTCTATAATAAAGAAGGGAGGACGTATGAAGAACGTTATGAATTGTGAGCGTATTCAGAACCTTAAGAAGAAGTTGTTGAATGTTAGAAATGGAGCAAGGAAGGGGTTAGAGTATGGCTGCAGCATACAAGGCACCGACGAAATTACGTAAGACGGTCATGACTTAAGAGCATGAGAGTGAATGTCAACAAGAAGACAAATGCTGACTTGCCAAAATGTCACCACAACTTCATTGAGGTGTAAAATGGCTGACTGTCTTTTACAAGTTTTATAGAAAAGCATAAAAATTCATTGTGTAAATTGAGCTAAAATAGATGACATGGGGTGCTGGAGTTCGTTAAGAAAAGGGAATCTTCCTTGGGAAGGAGCTACTATACTTCTTTGATTTACTCTAATACCCTACTAATTGTCTCTGTCATGAGTCTCTTTATACTGACTGTCCCGTCTGTCGTCGCGGCTAAATAATTCACAAGTAAGAAAATTCAACTAGAGGAACTCATGCGCATCATCCTTACTCTCATGACAATAATGATGGGGTGTTAATGATGAGCATGGCAGAGCTCCAACAACAAAGTTTTTATTTAAAAAGTGTGAGAAAAATAATAATAAGCTCCTAGTCGTCTCTAGGCCTAAATAATAGTAAACACTCAACTCAACTGCTGGAGTATCTGTCCCTTGAGCGTGAAGCTCATTATTTCCCTTAAAAGTTTCAAATTGAAACGTTACACAAAAACCAAATATCATCCTAATAAATCTTTGCGCACTCCTAATTTGAGCTCGATCTCTAACTCGTCGGAATATGAATTTAATTAACGCACACTATAAATTAATTAATTAGGCTAGATTCGAATACAAATATAAGTATACATACTTACATGGACTCAATCATCAACAGCATTCAAGCACAACTTTTTAATCACTTGACATTTAATAAATGCGACGAATACTTTTACAAGTAGGTAATAGTTTAGCAACAGGGATTTCCCTCTATATGCCAACAAGTTTTTTTTATTATTATTATTATCCCATAAACTTATCATGCATACTTGCGTTATAGATGTTGAAATCAAATGATGCGAAATGTCACTTTCAACACATACATTCGAAGGGTTGACAAGGCGCAGATGAGAATGACTTTCAACTTGGAGGTGCTCAAATGGAATCCGTCAAGTCAAGGGACGAATTTATGAATTTAACAAGGTTCGAAGAGTTTAGAGTTGTGATATACGCACAAGTTTGGAAGGAAATCGGGTTGCAGCTTTGTCACTTTTCCGTCACGATCCTTCTCAAAACAACTAGTTGGATCACTCCTGTGAAGACTGATCCAGTGAATTTTCAATTTAAAAATTCATCCAGCCGTGTGGATATGACAATGTAAAAATTCTTTCGCATTTGTAATAACAGCAAGTCCGACGGACGAGTTGTTGGCTTTTGTATTTTAATCGCGATGGAGATGGAAGGTGTTGTTGTTGCTGCTACGTAAGGGAACAAATTATTCTCTTCTCGTAAAAGAGATTCAGGATGATGATGATGACTGAACTTTGTTATTGTAAATGTGTATAAATGAAGATAATAGAACCGGCGGTAGTATTGTCAGGTAAGGGGAGCTACGGAGGAAGAGCAGGCAGGTTGATCCTCCGATATGTGAATGTGTAAGTTTTTACACACACACATATGCACACACATAGATTCACACACACACACACATTCAATGGGTATGACAGGCGCTCCTATGTACACCTGCACAGCTAGGAATGCATGTAACAACTGATGATTAGATTGGATTTCAACGTCTGTGCTTGTTTCGTTGGAAAAGGAACTCTGAGAGCTTCGGTTCTCTCTCTCTCTCTCTCTCTCTGTCTTGCACTCACTCCGGGTCCTTGTACACATACTACACTTGGCTTGCTCTACTCTTTTATCCGACAATTTGGACTTGACAGTAACGTGGTATCGTAAAAGAAAAACTGACTGGGCCTATACACTCACACGAAACTCTTCTACTACACTATCCCCAGGAACAAAACTGTCTGCGTGCACTCCAGAGAAGAGAGAATTTAAGACGAAGAGGCTGGCTGTGTGTAGTGGAACTGTAACGTTCCCCCTTTACTATGGATGGGAAAGAATTTACTATGGAACCACCCTCTCTCTGTCTTTGTGCGTGCAGCAACATTCAAGCCAGTATATATCCAACTCACTACTCACTCCTTCTTCACTCTACTCACAAAGAAGAATAATAGTAGAGCGTAAATTTCTAACTATTATACTGCATTATCTACAATCATCATAGCTATTCACCAGAAGTTCAAGTACGTATTTGTTGTAGTAGTAGGAGTCGTAGTAGTTGTAAAAAGAGTTGTAATACCCAAGGATACAACTGCATTGCATACACCATGGCATTCGAGCTTCAGGTTCTTCTCTCACACTCAGCCACACAACTTTTAAACCAGCCACTTCACTACACACCTACTATCATACATATCTTACCATCACTCCAACCATATGGAGCCTCCCGTATGTACCTCCATTAACCTTCATCCCGTATGCACCTCCACAGTAACATCCGCTTTGGGATGTATCACAACACAACAGAACCACCACTATCATATGTATTCCATGTGACGTTCATACCATATGTATCTCCATAGTACCAAATACCATATGTATCTCTATAGTATTAAATACCATATGTATCTCTATAGTATTAAATACCATATGTATCTCTATAGTATTAAATACCATATGTGTCTACATAATATTAAATACCATATGTATCTCCATAGTACAGAATACCAGATGAATCTCATAATATCAAATGCCATATGTACCACCACAGAGCCTTCAGAACCATACTCACGTCTGTATATACATAGTTTCCAAAATCTCTGCTCTGTTCTCTCCTCCGTTGGTAAGTGTGTACATGTGTGTCTAGATGGATTTTTTAATGTATTTTCCTGTATAACTAGTACCATCTCTCCATATAAACGATATATTGCCCAAGTAATAAGTAAAACTGTAATCAGTGTAATCCTGTCGGTGCAGTATGTACACGTCTAATTACAGGCGTAGTATGCATATGCGGTGTGGTTCATGTGTTCAGAGTCGACAACTATCTTTATACATAATATGAGTCCTGTATATCCTCCTGTAACGTAATATAAAGGTAGAACGAATAGTAAGAGAAGAGTCACCGAAGCAAAAAGTCTTTTCCACGGAACTCATTGTACATCCATGGACTGCAGTGACTATGCATGTACTTCTGTGTATGTGCAAGTGTCTAATGTATTTGTGTGTAAGTGTACGTCTGAGTATGCAAGTACACTACGCGTATGTACGTTCAAGTGTTCAATAGCGGAGGTATATAGACTCTCGAAATAGAGAGAGAAGAACAGAGGAAGAGAAAAATGTAGATGGAAAAGAAGTGGTCTGGTGCAACCAGTCATGATTTTTTGTAACAATAGTGAGCGTAGAAGACATAATAGGAGTAGTAACCTTGACAGAGCACGAGAATATGCATGATGATAGTTGGTATTTTAATAACGTAATACAGGTTCGTACACAACTTTTCCTTTGTGCTCTCTCCATCCTCCACACTCTTTTACTTATTGTTAAACTCATGTGTGTGTGTGTCTGTGTGTAGTTTTGTATCTATATTACGTGTCTGTTTTACTTACTTCAATGTTTTTTCAGTGTGCCTGTCTCTCTGTGTGTATTGTCATGTAACACTTATGTACTCACATTATCTGCATTTTGAATGCATTATTTCACAGCGACATTGTAGTAAAGAAGCTACTTGCGTTTCAGGCACATATGTTGACTGGGATGTGTTCCTTTTATATCAACTTTGCTATGCTTCAGCATTCATCTCCATGTATTTCACATGCACTCTGATCATCCTACCGCTGCATATGCTCCAACAGTTTTCTATCCTGCATCCATGCACTTGTATGAATTGGAATTGTTCCCTATGCATTTGAATGAGCTGTATCCATGATTATTCTAATGTTTTCGATTATTATTCAATTCCATTCCCATAAACTTCTAAGTGCGCATCCTTACATGTACTTTCGTAAGAATTGCATTCGTCAGCATCATCTTTCTAATGTGATTTCTGTATAATATGTGCTTTACTCTGGTTTCTGGACAGCTTCTTTGCATTTTATTAGAAATTTTATCCTCCGTATTATACTTTAATTGTATCACCGTTTTTACTATAATTTCCCTCTTTTTCATTATAATTTCTCTCTTTTTCATTATAATTGCACTCTTTTTAACATAATTTCACTCTTCTTTCGTATCTTTGTATTGCAATATAATTTCCCACCATGTACATGATTATCTTTTAGTCCCCAAGTATCTCTCTAACTGTAACATCTATAGATGTAATGCGTTCAGATTGTGGTCTTACTAGACGTGAAAATATCTCGAGTAGGATGAGTAAACCATCGAAGATGCTGTGCATACACTATCACAGGTTGAGAATGCATCAATCGGTACTCCAAAGGTTTTGATTTTGAGTGAAGCTCCATAGCCAAGCGTGGTGGAAATGAAGAGAGCATAGTACAGGAGAGGCCTTTGTGTGTGTATACGTGTATGTGTGTGTGGATGTGTGTGTGTGTGGATTCTATTGAAATATTTTTACTCAACTGGCATACCTATGTCAAGTTATATTACCAACGTGTAAATTATAACCTTTTGATGATATTGCCAGACCATCTATACCTATAGCTATCCCTAGTACCTCCATACGCCTGAACGGAGAGGCTGCACCTGTGTGTACATATGCGAGTGATTTGTATAGAAGCAGGGAAGAGGCAGTTACAGGTGTGACAGTCCTACACACTTGTACTTTTCATGGTGGGTTCATATACAAAGACTTCCACTTGTAATCATAGTTACTCGTAAGTAACCTTTTTAATACGTTGGGCTACTTTGGTTACTTGGATTTGTTAGAGATGGAGAAATGCCTTTGTGGTGAGACGATTAATGCTCAACTTGATACATACACGTTATCTGTATATTTATGAATGCCTCGCCGAAGGCAACTCACGTCTATAGCTCCTCTCAGGTTCATTTAAGGTTTCCTTTCTTACGTATTTTGGGATCCTTTTCCCTAGACATATGCACAGACTTACGCCCTCGTAGTAAAGTGAGTAGTAGTCATAAAAGCTGTTACTCCGATTGTTCATCCTGAGGAGCAGTAGGAAACGCCGGTATCCATAACGATTTCATATGGACAAGGATGAATCTGGTTGGCAACCGTAAGATTTTTTCCCACTTGATGCAAGGTGCAATTCAATCCATAGTACAAAGCAAAAAATAACTCTATCTCATCTCTCTTTGCTCCTTGTCTTATATGTAGCAAGGCAAAAAATAATCAGAGACCAATGGGATATAACAGATGAAAATGGAGAAAAGGCTTGACTTGATTTACACATGAGAAAATAAAAACACTCTTTACAATTAGGCTGGTCTTTTTTTCGTCCGTGTGTTGTTCTCTTAAGTGCATAAAATGATTTCCATACATACGGGGAAGGGACACCTCTTTCCGCTTAAATATATTTCAGCTCAAATATTAAAGTCGAACTTGTATTTACATGCTCGGAGTATTTACATTATCCAAGCTTGCATCCCACCATGAGGAACTCGAGAACTGTCCTTATAATGTTGGTCAACTTGTAGAATGGCGTTTGGCTGAGGCGTTCGTGGGGCTTAAGTAAGATTTTTTGTCGGTTTCCCCTATTGTCCACTATTGTATTGCACTTGATCCGTCAATACCTTGGAATATGTTCCAATACCATGGAATGTGATACGATTCAGAGAACGTAAAGCTTGTATCAAGGAAAATCTAGCAAATAGCACTTTTTTTCACTGCAGACCCTCTCCCTTCATGCTCTTCTTTTTACTCGCATCATAGTTCATCTCAAGCGTTTCAAATAGGAATTCCCAACCTATCTATTGCTTACGTAGTTAACAATGAATCTTTTCAAGCCCAACTCTTTCGCTTCCATAGACATGTCCTTCCAGTAGTGTGTGTAATGAGTAAGGAGTTACTCAGGTATAGACTCGGAAGTTCGGCTCTTAAGTATGCATCCCAGGATCTCTAAGACATGTGTCTCCATGTACAGGATCGCTACCAACCAACGGACTGACGGAGAGTTTCGCTCCATTGTGAATATGCCATGGAAAAAAGGGACACAAGTAGTGCATGTGAGAATTCCAAATGACATGCATGATACGGAGGCTTTGGAAACGATCCGTGTTCTTTAAGTGAATCATGTGATAGTTTTACGACGTGCAACAACATGACCAACAAAGACATGAAGACGAGCTATTCACACTTGAAACTTGTAAGGAAACCCAGCGTAATTGCCGTCTGTAATGCCTACTTGAATGTTATGTACACTAGTACATCAGGATGCAATGTTTTCCTTGATGCTCTGTAATACTCAGATCTTTAGCTGACTTGGATGTCATGTGAGTACACTTGGATTTTAAGTATCCGTGAACGTATGCAATACTCAAACTAGTATACTTGTGAGCTATTCCTTTCTACCGTACAAGTCAAGATTAGCCACAAAGTGAAACTTGTAACACAAATATCATGCAAGTCTTTTCATACACTAAACGTCCAATGTTCCAGTTCTAGTCTTGTTGAAAAACCATGGCTAATAATAATGTTGGCCATGTAGAACACTGAGTCTGATTGGTGATAAGAGTCGTATTTTGTCTCAGGATTTTATTAGCTTATATGTATGTTGATACCATTACGGCTTCCAAACACTGTAACATTCGTACGAGATGTATTTCCTGTCCTATCACCTTACATAATTACCTATACACAGATATAGATACATGTATGTACATTGTTTGTAGCTACTCTTATACCTTCCCTCGTCTATGTTACACAATTTTTAACACCCGTGATGCGTAGGTTTCCAAGTCTCCTAATACAACCACCGTTATTTAATTCCAAGCTTTAAAACGGCTGCAGTCATTCTGCTCCTTTTTAATTTCCCTCTCTCCGTGGTACTAGATACAAGAGGCGTGATACATACTGTCAGTAAACCGATTTTATAGTGATGTTAAGATCATTTCTCACTTAGGATGGCTGCTGCACTGTAATTTATATGACGATACTACAAATGAAATTCGTACGATCAGGGTTACCATGGTGATCATGCATGCTTGCTATGCTAGGATGGAACTTGCAATAGTGCGAGGCTCAGATCATGGGCTGCGATGAATCTTAAGATAAACCTTACTACATGGAAGAACCCTATATGGTTCTGCTATTGAAGGTTGTTAAGAGTCTGGATACACTACCCTAGTGACTATATAGTGTGTAGGTGCTTGAAGCTGTCAATGCAGCTGTAGTTGATACTTGTAGGCATGTTTTTTCCTTGCAGACATTTTCCATCCTTTGAGTAAGGAGATACAGAATTGTTGCATGTGGATGTGGATGGAAGTGATTTGGAATTTGGAATCATGGAACATATATTTCTGAAGCTGGAGCGCGACGATGTGGAATTACACGAGCCCCGTCACTAGAACAACATCGGGCTGTGCATGTAAGGTATAATTATGCTTGTATGGCGGTAATAAATGTAAGATGTAGTATGTAATGCAGTATATGCAGTTGAAATTGACGCTGTTATATAAGAAGATGATGTGTTTGCAAGTGAGTAAGAAGACTCGTCTACCTATTTGTCTACCGTAAAGTATGATTGTAAAATGTTCATTGTAAACAGAGAAGCCAGGAAGGAATGGTTGTCTGTATACTGCTTGACCATGCTACTACCATGCAAGGGGAACATGTTATATCTTGGAAACGTTTTCACTTTTCAGTACTGGATTTTACACGAAAACTCAAGCCAGCAGTAATGTTATCATTGCATGCCAACCTAGCAACAGCAAGTATGATAGACATTCAACATTCCTGCATTATTACATTTCCATGCACGTATAACTTTCGGGAAGACTGCTGCTGTTTTATTCCTCTTATAAACCTCCTGCTCTTTCTCTCATCTCCAACGTATAATATGGTTTGAAGAACCCGTTCTCTCTCTCAAAAATATCTCTGCATATGTCCTTCGTCATTTGCAGTTGCAGTTACAAGCCTCCGCGAGTACGTATTGCTATTTCACATCTAAACTAACCAGAAGCTTGAATAGTTGTATCTAAGATGGGTAATATTTCCTATGAGCAGACATGCCATGGTACGGATAATCAATATAGCATTTCATCCTCATGATAAATACTTAGCATAACTTCATTTTGAGGTTTAACATAGTTTCTAAATTGCAAAGTCTGCATTTTGTTTCACATTTATGCTGACACATAGCACAATAAATTTTATTGCAACGTTCCTCTGCAAAATAAACATAAATTATTTCATATATTACTTCACATAGTGTAAGAGTCTTTTTGAAGCGTCGACGCTCTTTCAGGAATTTCCATTGGCATTTTAATCGATATTTTCCCTCTTGCCCACTTGCTTCACACTTATCTTCCAAAATTCAAAATATGATTTCGCCTGTCTCAAATTCTTCTAATGTCCGTTACTCAATTAACCTCCTAATGACTGCTTTGACAGTATAGTGTCTGAATCTATTTTTATTTCCGATATTACCAAAAGGTCGTTATCTTCATCCTTGTTTTTCAAAGTGTATGGAATTTATTGGCAATTATTCTCGGAATAAGTTCTCAGGGGAAATGAATGCATATGATTTACGTAGAGTAGGAATTTCAAATAACTCGTAAAGGTTATTTCGAGTATTTCAAGTCTTCCTTTGAGTGCCTTAATCCTTGTTTGGAGCCTCTTAAACTGTGTTTTGAATATCTTAAACTTCATTTTAAGCACCTCAAACTTAGTGTCAAGCATTTAAATTTCCTTCCAAGAGTTCCAATAGTGTTAAATGCTGATTCAAATATTTTACAAATACTTCCAGGTATGCAAGGCTTTTTTTAGGTTTCGAGGATTGAAAGGTATTTTGACAGACTCAGCAGATACGATTAGATGGAGAGATTAAGATGCGGTTATCATGTTTACGGGAATTTAGATAGAATGCCTGACCAAAATCGAAAATGTTGACAGAAACCTGAGAAGCGTCACATTAGTGTTTCGATAAGGATTTCGCCAACCAAGGAAGGAAGGGAATCATATGAAGGAAGTGAATCTAAACGACGAAGATTTAGTTGTTGCGTCTGTTTAAGAGTTATGGTAAATCCCAGAGGAAATACAAGGGTTTAAAAAATAAAAAAAACTACATGTGCACATGATATATTTTGACTTATTGGAGTTACCTTATATATTTCCCCTTTTGTCATTCGTGATTATGTGAGCGCGCGTGAAGGTTGTCAGTGTTCATTGAATCTGTGTAGGAGAGGAGAGATATGTAAAATACAGAGGGACGCTGGACAGAGTGGAAATTGAAGAGCTCAGAAAACGTTACAGTGGAATAAATAAAGGGATGGTGTAGTGAAAGGGAAAAACGGATGAAGGCTAAAAGGCAAGTGAGGCGAGTAGAGTAAATTGTGATAAGATAAAGGGGACACCAGGGACAGGTATTCAACATTGAAGTTAGCAGCTTCTTTTTGTGATCCTGCGTATATAATATTGCCAGAAGCATGGAATACAGAAGCAGGAAAGTGTCGAGCAGGCTGATATGCATCACACATCAACTCTCAACATCAAATCACGATGGAATGTTGTATTCAAAAAGTCAGTGCAATAATAGGCTAGATGCAGCCCACGGGAGCTAAAATCCTCTCCTGCTGTTGAATTAAAACCAAAACAAGTCGACTGAAGTAACGCTTAACACTACATCTCCCTACATACTTACTGGCATACGTCTCATCCACATTTCACAACTCTTTCTCTCTCTCTCTCCCTCTCTCTCTCTCTCAGTCTTTCTCTCCTATTTACAGATGCTCTAAATTCATTTATCATAATAAAGTGAGGATTTTTTCTATTCCTCCAGGTCTCTGTTCTCATTGTTTTGCAACTAACGCTGAAGCTCTAAAGATTCGAAGATTTGTCCCTTGACTTGCCTATCTCTCTCTCTCTCTCAGTTTCTCATTTATTCTCCCTCTCTCTCTCTTTATCCAAATATATCTTTTCACATCCTATCAGCTATTTTGCCGGTGTTTGTACACTCTAATTTACCACAAAGCTAAATGAACTTAATTTTAACAGGATGTTGTAAGATGGATGTAAATACACAAATAGATAGATACTTGAATGCTTAACTATAGTAGATTAAGTTAAATACAGACGCATGATTAGACGAATGAGCTACGAAAGTTAAATAAAGATACATAAAGTAAAATGGATAAAGATGCAGACACTTAATACGAAAAACTACAAAAAAAAGAATGATATAAAAACCCGCGTACGCTCTTTATTATTCAAACACGATCAAGTGCCAGACATGTGTACGCAAAATGTTCGAAGCAGTCAAGTGAAGCATTGAACAAAATGAAGTTTTCAGCTCCAATTTCTATTTCAATAGTCCACGCGTGCTGAGTGGCTTCAGTAGTTAAAGATCTAACAAAGACTATATTTGCCTTCAACTCCTTTCCAAGAATACGACTGAAAACATAAAAACTGAACGTCCATTACCCTTCAAGTCCTATAAGAATAAGTTTAGAGTATCGTTTCCAGAAATTTTGAAACAGAGCTCTGATAAAGAGTCACAAAGAAGCAACTTCACCATTGTCGTATTGTACAGATATGTGCTTGCATATCTGTATTAAGGTAAAAGTGAAATTCTCTTTCCCATTACATGTAACTATATACAGTGTTTAAAGACTTGAATAAAAAGTAGTAATAATAGTAAATGCCTTCTACCTCCTGCTACTCACTTATTGAGCCTTCAATCAAATCAAAGTTTCTATAGTTGCTTTCTATACTATATAGGTACTGTAGATAATAATACTATAAGTATAATACTGTAGATACTTATTGTTTATATGTGAAGTGAGGCTTCCCTTTATATTGAAACACCATTTAATTTCGGAGGCCTTATTCCTTACGGCATCCATATCTTGACGAACTAAAAAAAAACCCGATGAAGGGACCTCTGTTTTGCAGTTTTCAGAGTATTGTGAGTGTCTGGTGTATGTAACTGTGTGAACGACGGTGACTTCCAATTACAAAACGCACCTTCGATTCCACACTCAACTTAATTTTCCTATGGGCTGGAACTTATACATACGACAGACAACTTCAACATGCCATCATAACTGCTTTTGCTCCTGAAGGTTCTAGTAAAGCAATTTGTGAGTTAGAAACTACAAGTGAACTCAATAAATTTCCTCTCCTAATAAGAAAACTATAGTTGATGACAGTCCTGATTGGAAAGGTAGTAGCATAGGGATACAAGATGGATCTCCAGGCCGTAGGAAATTTAATGCATGATAATGCCCCAAAATACGGCAGAATCTGATGCCAGATAATGATCTAAAGGTAGCGAATCTCCTTGGAAGATTATTCTAAACATAGCAGGACTTATACGATCAATGCAAGATTGCCAGAACGAGGAAAAGTGGAGAAGATGAAGCTGCGAACCTAAAAGAAGACCTGCGGAATAAGAAATGAGCAAGCTGAAATCCCTCGTTGAGTTGCTCTAGTCGGTTTCGACTTTATTAGAATGTAAAGTGGAAGATTGAGTAAAACGTATTCATTTTGTTGGAAACATCAAACTTGGAATTTAGTATAAAAATCAAAACCAAACAGGAAAAGGTTGGTCCCAGACAGTGATTTGACACTTGGTATTTGGAAATGGCTGGAAGGTAAGAGAGAACAGGGGAGAAGAGAAGAAGATGAAGGGAGAAGCCATTCAATTCGAGCCAATAAAAGTAAATAGATAACATGGAATAGGAAGGGAAAGAGCTCATAAATAAAAGCCCTCTGGTCCTTGGTCCATGCACAAACAGTATATAAGAACAACCCCGAAAATTAATCGTAACATAAACTTGGGTTAGGCCGGGCCGGAGATGACTACACAATAAGACTGGAAAAGACGTAAAAATTTAAAAAACAACAACCAGCCACCTAGCGCACATACTTACATATCCCTAACATGCATTTTCTTCCAACAAACAAATATCCAAGAAGCTCAAGGGTAACTTTCAACAGAAATTTCACAAGTTACCAACTTTTTTGTTTTTTCACTCCTCCTATAACTTCACTACACAGTGGCACTTAAACCTTCACACATGGAACCTCATGCTTTGTCTTTTCTCATCCTTTTATAATCTTTTCCTTTGCCTTTGATCCGCACGAAGTACCAGAAGTAAATGAATTTTGCACCCGATATTTAACAAATAAGCTCTAAAACACTGGACGGGCAAAATTCAAACTACAGTGTTCCGCACTGGACACGAAAAGCAACTTAAAGGGTATGAAATGTTAAGTAGCAGTGGTAAGCGTCAATCTTTGTCCCGGAGCTTCATAAAAATTACAACTTAGGAAAGGCTAGAATTTGGTTAAGGGAATTTTTTAAAGGAATTTTGTTAAAGAAACTCACGACCATGTCTTAAATTTCTGACTTTTAAATCCAAAGTTGTGACCTAAGTCTTAAAAGTGTCAGGGAATACAATTATTACGACTCCTATACAGACAAGTCATCTCTTGTCTCCCCTCTCTCCGCGGCTTTAAAGTCATTCCAAATTTTTTCCCCTGTACTCCATCCAACCATACTTCTTTAGTTTTTTTAACAAGCTGGAATTAAGTTGATGTGTGAATGGAGCATATATGATTCCATAATAAAAACGACCACTCACTGTTTTTCTGCTCTAACGACCCTTGACTCCTTGAGCACATGGGGACAGTTTATTGCAAAATCCTTAGCCGAGCTTGCACTTTTATGATCTCGTACATTCATCTGCATAGACAATCTCGCTTGAAATTTTAACCACAGGGTTATATTTTTTCATGGCTTAGCTCCAGCGCCTATGTAACTTCATAGTATTTATGATGCATTTTGTGTAGTACTTATGACTTCAAAGCAGTATTTCATAGCCTCTATATAGGGCTTTTACAAAGCTTGACTGCTGCTCCACCTCCTCAGAAAATTAATTCTGTTGTAAAAATTACTGTCATTATGATGGAAAAGAAAATAATGAAAAGAAACATAATTCAAGTGAATTGACCCTATTTGTTCACAATGGATTTGTTTACAATGGAATTACCAGGAAGGTGTAGGGTACACTATTAGCTCCCAGCTCGCGTGCTTTTATTTTCTCCCCGCTTCCAACATCTACCTTCACATTGTCAACAACAATGAGGGTTTTAAACTCTAGAAAATAATAACGGTCAACAATGCTCTCATCATTCATCTAGTCCTACAACCCACCAAGTCAAGTCCTAAGCTTTGTAGAGATTTATCGATTTTCACAGATAGAGGCAATGAGGGTTGTCAAAGGAAAGTGCAAGTTTTTCTATAAGCTTCCTTTTCACAGCCCAACACTTATTACACAAATGTGCATATCAGGTGGAATAGTACAAACTCAAGTTTCCAATCTCAAGGAGCAACACTCATCGGTTTGTCTAAATGATCATGATTCTTCATGATGACTCAGTCTGTTTGCAGAACTCTGATATTCATCAATTATTAATAAAGTTTGCATAATCTAGAACCTTTGATTTTGAAGGCGTTCTCTATTTACTTATTTAACATAATTTGTGATCAGTTTCGAACCTAAACGATCCTACTAGCGCGTTGAAATGACTATCAACCATTGTTCCGAACTATCGACGTTACTCAACATTGCACGAGTTATTTTATATCTAATATTGAAGGATTGAATGGTAAACGTTTCCTCTCTACAGCTGTCAATATAACTCAGGATTGTCATCACAAATCCTAATGATGGAATTTATATTTTTGCAGAACCTCAAAGCAATCATTGAGAACTCTTATTAAGTGCAATGTGAGGTAAGCATGTACTATTAGGATGCGGATGGCTTTGAAGTTGTGTTGTGTCAGTTGTGTTGTGTAGCTTATTTTGGTTTGGGCAGAGAAGTTCTAATGGCAGAATAAAGCATTGGAAGTGACATTCGGACTCGTCCCTTCGGGTAATGATATACATACGGTAAATGGAAGTTTGGGTTCCGACCATGGGTTTTTAATAGAGATACATATTTAAACCGTAGCTAAAGGAGCGGACAATGCAATGAAATCACTATCCATCACTTCACTTGCTCAAGGAACCGACAGACGGAACCATCCCACTTTATATTTGTACTTGTATATACTTCTACATCCAACACTTTTAGCTTTATGTGCCTTATACTCCTCGCTTTATGTGTCGTATACTCTTGGAATTATATGTATCTTATGCTTCTGGCCGTGAGTATCCAATACTATTGGCACTATGTATCGAGTACCTTTTCGAATACGATTGCCTTTACGCACCTTATTACTTTGCCTGCACGATGTTGGTTGAGCCAGCTTTATAGAAGTGGCAGTTAAGTCGACTGCGATTTACACAACAAGAGTCCATCCAAGCGAAACAAGGTACATACGCCTGGCGATAACACTATACTCATATACTCATATCACTATCTCCTGGTATGAACACATACTCCAGCACAGTGGTGCTATAGAGGAAACAAATGCCTAAACATTGGTAAATGTGTTATGGACTGAATGGAAACTAAACTTTCATCAACTTGACATTGTATCGATATGCCATTCTTCCTTGAATGCTCCTCACTTCTTCAATGTGAGTCTATAAGGCTTTTGAAAAGGAACAAGGCATTATTGTTTTTATTTGGTTGAGTTTCAAGCCTCATAGTTGCTTAGACCCTGTATACATTCCAATAGAGGAGATGATTTACGGTGGAAATTCGAATACAATTTTACCTCAGCAAGTACATTGTACGGGTTTCCACGTTTGTTTGGGATGCCGTACATTCGTAAGTATGAGTTTACATATGTGGACCCACTATATAAGTTATAGAGCGTACAAGTTGTTCTGCATACCTATAACACATGCACTATACATATGTGTGTTACAACTCGTACTAAGAAGAGCGAACATTGTAAAAATTGATGGTAAGACAAGCACTATAATACAAGTATGTAGTTGACTCTTTATTACGCTCCAGTCATGGTTATAAACTCGGTGCCTCTCCAAACTGACAATATGAGAGGAGAGAAAACGTATAATAAACGCTGTTGTGCAAGTGCGTAAATTTTACAGGTCCATAGATGAGGAGGGAAGCCTGTCAGTTCAATTCAGTTCATTTCACTTCATCTTCTTCCCTTTCTCTCTCTCTCTCTCTTCTCCTTCTCGTCCATATAGCTATACTTGTGGAATAGCCCACAAACATTTTCCTTGACTTGAGTTTTTTCTTCTCCTTACTGCCTGACCGTATCACCATTAAGAAAGAAAGGACCCAGTTTTCATAGACAAAACATTATTATGGAACCCCATGGCGCCTGGCTCCAGAAGGGAACACTCTGTCTATCTACTCCCGCGTACAACTGCACTTACTCATTTTACACCACCACCAACATTGCCTTTTTTGCCCCATAGCAGCTCATCTTTCACTCCGTATACTTGAATCCGAGATTTACTAAAATCCCTATTTCTGGCTCTTGTTCCCCGTCATCGTACATAATGATAGTACATAACCTCTTACAAAGTTAAGTATGTTGAAACTTTTAAGCTTCCAATTGTTGGACTCCCACTGTCGTACATATTCTTGGTTTGTAAATATCCGATGATCTGTATGTACCTATGTGTATCTGCATGTATTTATATGTATCTCCATGTATTTCTATGTATCTGTATGTACTTCTGTGTATCTGTATGAACTTCTATGTATCTGTATATACTTCTATCTGTATATATATACTTCTATGTATCTGTATATATACTTCTATGTATCTGTATGTATTTCTATGTATCTGAGGCTTTGTAAGTACCCAATGATTTTCTTTTACGACAAATCTTAGTTCCCACTACAAAGTATTTGCATACTCGACGTACACAGATTTTCTGTAGGTGACTACCTGACTGCCTATTTCTAAGCTACATACAGTGTAGCTGAGGTCATGAGAAAGCGTAAGGCATGCGTAAGCTACAAAGGTAGCTTATGCTGTAAGTGCTCAGGAATCCAGCGATCGTAATGCTTATACATAAGCCCATACCTGCACCACTACAATGAAAGAAAAAAGAGCATTCCTAGAAAATTCACACAACCACCATTCCTAATGGAATGGTGGTCGATTGTTCTTATTCTGACGGATGGAAAATATTACGGGCCGCTATTTTCATCCAATATGCATGTGTACGTCTCTTCAAATCAGCATCGGTGGTCCTCCTCTGCTTTTCATACATAACTATAAAGTATCTTCCTTCGGTTGTGGAGGCTTTATAAGTGTAAACAGATGAGGTTATACCTTACTACAGATCTGTATAATATTACTTCGAGTAAGTGTCTGCATGGGGTCTGCATCTTACAATGTTTGTACTAGAATATTTACTACTTCAATTAACCGTTACTGTATTAAGTGCCAGTGCTTAAATACACAAGTTAGTGCAAAAGTCGTTACCTCTAAGTTCTGAAGCGATACATAAAATGTATCTTTCGTGATCGTAAAAGACTTTATGTCCGCGGACCTCATCGGTTCGAAGCCACATTCCTCATATATGTACATACGCAGTATACAGGAATTAATACGAAATGCTACAAAAAGGAAACACATACCTAGGTAACTCCACACTGCAAGTTTAACATGGAGCATGAAGACATGCAAAAATTCGATGAAGCATAATTTGCGGGGGAATCAAAGCAATAGGTAAATTCTAAGGTTAAGGGTGTTCAAACTGAGTGAGAGCTCAAAGTTTAGTAGGCGAGTTTGATTCTCAAACGAGAAATGCATGTTTAAGTGCAATTTCAAATCAAGAATTGACGTTCTTACACATTAATTGCATATTACATTGATATAAATACACATCTCTAGATTGCCACTCCATATTTCAATGTAACTACATTGGAAGTAAATAGAGCTGGGGTTAATATGAATTGCATTGACAGCCAGTAAATTTTAGTGCTCATTGATCGCGGACTGAAAGTATAATACTTGTGGTAAATATATTGTGATAGGTTGGAGCACATACGGTAAATTGGAAAAGTTTTACTCATATATCCTTCAATTATTATAACCAGCATAATATTGGAAAGACTTGTAAGCTTGCAGCAGTGTGGAACTAATGCGTTCTGTGAGCAGGTATGTGTCATCCTATGGATATCTTTTTAAACAACCCTCTCCAACTGTGCGATCCCCTACTTTTGACATGAACCCTGTTCCTTCTTTTATGGCATCTTACATACCACTGGGACAGCCCTATACTTCCATTCCATCTATACTGTCATACATATCTGAGATTGTGAGACGATCCTACGACATGACCATTCTCGCACTGTCCTATAATTGCATACATATCCTTGGGACAGCCTTAGGTTACGTTTACGCCAAACACTTAACATATATTTCACTTCACTTCAAGTCACTTTACACATTGACGGGGTCGGCGAGAGAGTGAGAGAGATGAGGAAAAGAGAGAGAGAGACTAGAAATGAAAGGGGAGTGGACTGGATGTCCTCCACCGTCTCCAGACACACAGTTATCCCGCTACGAGAATAGTGTGTATAAGTTCCTTTCATAAAACCTGTCATTTTGCCTGCAGACGGAGGAAAGGACCATTGGAATAAGTGCTGGATGGATGAAGGCGTCCAATGGATAAAGGAGAATTCTTCACTTACGCATCACCAAAGTATCTCCACTCTACTCAATGCATGTCCATCCTACCCAACGTATTCCAAGGCTACTAAAAACAGCTCCGTAGTACTGCATACATGTATCCCACAGTACAATGAAATGTTGCATAAAGCGCTTTTCGGAAAAGGGAGCAACTGCAGAAATAGAATGTAGCCATGTAAGATGAATTCCCTTAGCCTTAAATGTAATTTGTTCCTGGATTTGTTTGTCTATAAGCTTTTGAACATCCTCTTCAATTCCAATATTCTATTTCAGGGTAATTCTTACAGCGTAACTATAGATGATACTGCTTGCGGAGATACTTCATGTCGTATTTCTTATACCCAAGATACTGTATGCACAACTGTACGACAATATACTTTAAACTTATCAACTGTGCTATAAAATAGATGTATATCTATAGATAGTAATTATATGTAGGTAGACTTGTACTTATACAGCCGCTATTTATATCCGGGCTATGTACAAATAACTGCTACTTGTGCAATTTCTCTGTCAACGCCTGTAGAATGTGAACATACAAAGTTACTTTGTTCTCCATCGTATTTACATACACTTCAAAGCCTTTTGCCTAAAGGGAGCAACACTTATGTGAAATAGAAAACCGAGTAAAATGGTCATGTTGTCGGTAAAATGTTCTTATGTGCTCTGATATGTGTGGATGTATGTGTGTGGGTACAAGTGGATGCGATTATGATTGTGCACTTCCACGAAACAGTTTCCTTGTGTCCTTCTCGAAAACCTATCATGGCATGTTTGTGTCATAGTATTTGTACTGAACTGAGGATCCTCTTGAGATTCAGATAGAGGAAGGAGAGAAAAAGTAGACTGTGCATGGTATTTTGAGGATAGGAACGGCAACAGGACTTAATGTGAGCCAAAGGGAACCACATATATAGGAAACTATGGTATGCGAGTGAAAATACAGACATGAACGGAAGATCGGTCAAGCAGACTGACGAGCCCTAGGGAATTTTTTCACATGCTCCATGTTGTTCACTCACGATCAGCCTTCTGTCCATGACAAGCTAGCCGCGAGAAACGAGTTGGTTTTATTGAAAATGCCAGGAATATCTAGTACTGTCACAATCAAAATAAATGTCTTTTTCTTCAGAATTCCTCCCTCACTCAACCCAAACTACACATCTCTCACATTAGGAGCTTCACCTTTACCTATAGACAAGTCTTTTCCATTCCCCAAAAAACCCAACATGTGTACACTCATGTACACTTTCAAGATTGCATCGACACTCATTATCTCACCACTGGAGTAGCGTGTAGTCCCGTCTGTCATAGCCTAGCGTACATAGCATTTCATGCCAAGATACCAAAGATACAGACCTTACCAGAACAATATGCCAGGACTTGGTCGTGTCGACAAAGTCAACATTTGCATTTGCTATTACAAAACAAACATTGTCAATCATTCATTAACTACTGGAGCTACATAATGATTTAGCTTAAGTATTTATTAGGTAATGCGAGGCATATCGGATACAGGGCTTAACAGGGAGAGACACAGACCATTACGACTCACACGACTGAATTATCCACTGCATCTTAGTACATGATTGAAAGTTTTATGGAAATTCACACACAACAAGCTGAAAATCAGAGCTGTAGCTCACATTTAGTTGATAAACTCAAAGATTCACATAGTTTTTATAGTTACCTCAGGACGTACTTGTGAAGCTATACATACTTTACATCGACGTAACATTGCATGAAAAGTTCAGGGCCGTTTCTTTCGCCACATGCAATTTTGAAGTCGTGAGGTTGTACAAAGATATACGTTATGTAGTAAAGAGGAGAGACAGAAGGAGCAGGAGGTGAAACTTGCTCAAACTCATGCATGCTCCTTCTAATAACGATTCGTAAAGTATTAGAATAATTACAGGGATTCCAGGAATTGAAGTTGTTTGTGCTAGCACTCGTACATCAGTGAACACACCTACATTATACCCAAACTATGAGCATTATTTTACTACTAACAATAAGCATTTATAATTGTGCCCCTACGTAGATGACTTGACTAACGTCTCCACATGATCGTAGATGAGTAACCAACATTATGTAGATGACTTGACTTACTGCCGTACACAAACATAACCAACATCTAGATTACGTACTTGTCCGCCAACTTGTATGTACATGACTTGGTAACTTCGATGAGTAGCCAACATGTAGATAACCTGACATATGCAGATACTCTGACATACAATCCTTGATAGTAATACTTGGAACGTGTCCGTATTCAAATACAAAACTCAAGTGCATTGGGTGCACAGCTCATCCATCTAATAGAAGAGTCGATTTGAATTTTTATTCAAGGAAAAACAACGTACTATTGTTCTTTATTGATGTATTACTCGGCGTGATACGTTGAACAAGAAGAAGAGGAATGAGAGGGATAAAAAACATTGATAACATAATATTTATTACCAAGGCAAGATAAAAATTGCATAAAACTGCCCCACCATCGGAACACTCACTATACTTACATACGTTTTTACAATAACAACGGCTAGTAATAGGGAACTTCTGCTGAACTTTGGCTCAAGTTGTTTTGTTATTAGTAGATTGAATTTATTGGGAGTGGATCTCTCTCTCTCTCTCTCTCTCTCTCTCTGGCTTGTCTCTTCTACCCTTGTATTACCGTGAGGTTACACTGCAATTTGAAAGCAGAAGAAAAAATGGTCATTTTTTAAATATTTTTCTTTTACAACCTCACCTAATACTCAGAAGCCCATTCCCCTATGTATACACGCACGTCTCATTTTTATTATCGATTAAAGATTAAAGTCAGTGTGAGTGGCTCAACTGCCTTCAACGTATGCAGATCCTCAAGATACATAACTTGCTACAATGTGTACAAATGCTCAAGATACATGCCTTGGAACTTGTCTTCATTCCAAGGAATAATATTTTCAGCAAAAACTTCAGGTACCGTCAAGACTCCCTTTTGTGATGCATTGCATGAAATCAAGAACCTGACCTATCTGTAGTTGAGATAAATTCGCATCTCGTTCCTCAACTCCCTGACTGTTTACTATACACACACAGCCTCGTAATCTTTTTATATAATATGCTCTTCCCAATGTGAATGATCAACCCGTTTCACAGTAACTCATCCCATATGTCTGTGCTTCTACACAACTACAACAGCCATTACATATGCAAAACCAGGCTTTTCCATGACTTTTTCGCAATTTTACTGCCATCATAGTCAAAGCGGAATTCCCCGCTTGCCTACTCACCACATGAAGCCATAACAACATTAAATATATTTTCTCAAAGCTAATAAAAAGATATTTAAGACATTGCAGAGAGTAGTATTAAACTTGGAATTTTAAATTCAGCTCCCCTTTCAAAACGAATAGTCCTTCAGGTCATCGGAATCCTCTTGATAATCGAAAATCATCTAAACAGCTCTTCAACAGTCTACTGACAACAGATACAAACGAAATGGGCAGAATTCAGTTTCTTGTCAGATCCGCCAATGGACGTGGGAATGCTCAAAATTCTACAGCTACCGAGCTGCGTATAAATTTTGACATTCAGAAGATGCATACACACTGTGCGTGATCGAGGCACATGAAGCATCCGTGTACACACTTTATGCATATTTATACATAAGCTTCATGTTTCTTTCCGACAATTTCAAATGCTCTTTTGCTCAAGCTATGTTAGTTATACTAAACGTTTTGTTCACCAGGTACATTAATGAGCAGCTTATACGTTCTGAGTTAAGCCCACAAAACAAAGCTTATAAGCTCAAAGCTGGCAAAAGACTGCCGCTGTAGGGCTGGCAAAGAGGCAACCCACTACGGATTATTTCTCATTATATTAATAAATCTAACTTTGGAATCACACATTTGTGTAACAATAATAGTTAGATAGGAATAATTCCCATCTAATAATTATTATTTCTATCTGCCCGGAATTCTTTGGATTTACCTCACTTTAAATATCCATTGGTATGATAATAAAATCAATTGGATTTGACATGGTTTTCCTGCTTGTTGTGACTTCCTAATAGTCTAAGAGCATCGATGTATACGACATGTATACTAGTTAGTATTCTCTACGTAATACCTTATAACATCTTATAATTGCACTGGGTATAATTTCATCATATAATTAACAAGCAGCAGTATGTATAAAATGAATAAATTGTTATAATGAATTCATTTTGATTAATAATATATAATATTAATAAATTGTTTTTCCCGCAGGAAGGAATGCAACAACCTTAAAATCGTTCGAGATGATTAGGTGTCGGAATCGGAAGACATAAACTCTTGGAAACAGAGGAACAAGTGTGGTGTAGAGCACAAAATTGGATATTAAAATGTTAAAATGATCCCAATATAAAAATTACATATAAGCTCAATAGTAACAACAGAAATGATAGCTACCAAGTCGCTTAAGGAGCAGTGTGAAATGCATCGAGATATCTTACAAGAAGAACAACGTAAGAGTGCAGATATGAAGAGAAACAAGAAGCTATTGAAGTTAACAGGAGCTTGGTTTGTATGGTAAAGATCGTAATAACACGTACGTAGTTGAACTACCGTTTAATGGAACATGCAAGGTACTGATGGTTGAGCATTGAAGAATCGCTCAATGATTTTGAGCTTGCTTCTTAAGTAAATCTTCCAGTACTGATTGAGAGGAGTGTATGCACGTTAGGAAATCCACGGCCGAACATTACCACCACCGGTTAAATGATATAATGATACGTTGTTGGTTATAATTTAATATAAAGTTGAACAATCAAAAATGAAGATACAAGCAAGGCTGTAGTAGTCATGTTTCCCTCTACCCACCACTTGAATTATAAGGTTTGAGTATATTGGAATATTAAAAATAATAGTATGAAAAAAAACTTTCTCAGGTGGTTTAAAAGTGAGCTTCAAAAATTGAATCAGCTGAAAAGGTGGTTATGTGCCCATGTTTAATAAGTGTTTGCGATGCATTCACATTCTGAAGTGGAAAACAAGTTCAGGGGTCGGCGAACTCGTTTGTTCAGTTTCAGATTCGGATAAGAACATGATGCGATAAGGTCGATATGAGTCCTTGAGACATTCCATTCAACATTCAATCGTTTTTTCCTACACCTCATTTACGTCCAGTCATGTATGCAATTTACTTTAAACATGCCCATATAATAGTACTTCCTTAGCTTCTCTCTCTCTCTCTCTCTCTTTCTCGTACGGGTGTGTATACATAACAGGTACTTCTATATTAGGTAGTTTCTTATGCAATCCGCAGGTTGTCATTACTACTACAACTCACCACTACTTAGCCACCTCATGTCTAAATAGCATGGGGAGAGTCTGGTTTTAATCGAGCAAAGCTCATGTAAACCTCTCAGTCCTACTTTACCTCCGTACAATTCATATTCATTTACTTCGGCCGCACTCATCCACCTTCCTACGGACGTAACGAACTTTCCAAGACGAAACCATTACCTGCTGCCAGAATCTCACTTGTATGTATTAATCTATAAGCCTGTTTTATCTGTAGTATCTACTCTATCTACCTTTTTTTACGTTATTTTCTCTCTACCTTTTTTACGTTATTTTCTGTGTGCCTTTTTACGCTCAGCGTATACACTGTCTGTGTCTCTCTTTACGCTGTGTGTGCGCCTCCTTTATACTACAGCATCCTTGGCTTTGGCATAAGCCGGTTTTATATTGGAGTATCTCCTGTCTGTATATATGAGCCTGTTTTATGTGCAGTATCTCCACTACTACTACTACGCCTGTTTACGTTTTCTGTTTGTATTCCACAAAGTATAAACTACATACGTACTACCGCCACGGTACTACTCCACTCGTTTACAATTACTCAAAGCCCAGGCATGTTTTTTCCTTACCAAATCTTATTTCCCAATAGGGGATTCATACCAAGTCTCGTCATTACACATGTATGTAATACATGCGAACGTGTTATGAGCTGGGCATTTACCAATGTACATCACACATCACGCTTCGTTTTTGAGTATTAAAACCTTCGCTCGCAGTATCATAGTAGAAGACACAATATCATAACATCATTTGGAACATCATTAGATTCAGAATCTTATCTGAACATGAATTACTCCAAGTATCATACAGAACCTATGGAAGGTTTGCCTATCATAGTTGAACATGCAAGATATTATTGAGTATTACTACAAGTATGCCAGAGCATACATTATACTAAAGTAACAACTTGAATCTCATAAATCCACCCATTTCCCCACGATGACAAACTTGTAATTAGTATTTATAGTGTAAACTGCTCCGAACGGCTGTAAAACTATGTACGTAGCCAGCACCTCCTACACGCTCTTACGTTATTAATGCCGATTGCATATTTGGTGCAGTTGTCCGCCTGACACTTCATATAATCCCTATGAAATATAATACTTTAGCCATGAATTATAATACTCCTAACTGCTAATACTGCCATGTTAAGATTATTGCGAAGATTAATAATCTAATAGTACAATCTAAGGATTATTAGTGTAAAGTTAAGATTAATATTGTAATGCTAAAAGTCCAGTGTTCCGACTTCAGATTAATATTGTAAAGTTAATAGCACAATGTTAAGAAACTACTTGAGGAATAATTAGGGAATAAAGAAACGCTATATGCTAGAATAGTTATTTGGATTCGGAAGACACTTAATATTATACCTTCCTTACTTTTTGGAAATGAGTTCAAGAGAAGAAGCAGTTCCAGTTCTCCTCTCCCTGCAGTTGTAGAATGCAGGGAGTTAATTCTTGTGAGCATAAATTAGCTTAATTTCCGTGTAAGAGCAGGAGTCGGAGTTGGAAAGAAAAAAGATAATCTCCTACATGTATTTTCTATTGAGGAATAAAGACATAAAACAACCATTCAGCACGTCAACTTAATTTTAAAGGTTGGCTGCTTCATATAACACCGACCATAATGTCCTTATGTATGTGTATAATTAAACGCATATTGCATATTGCAATTGCATTACATATAACAAATATTCTCTCTAAAAATTCTACATACTACATGAACTTTTACAATTGCCTCTCTGCATATAACGTGTAGCCCCGTATGTTCCCATGTACATATAGCTGTCTATATAGTGTATAATGCCTATGTTATATAGAAGGTATATACTATATACAATGCATATAAGCCTAATTTAAGTATCTTACATGTAAGTTATTATATGTTTATAAAGCAGCATACGTAATTATAGACTGTATATGTAATAATTATAGAAGCCCACATTGGAAAAAGACTGATTTGGGAAGGCGAAGCAACCGGGCGTCAAGGAAACATTTGCCATGCAATAAATACATGAAAACATGTGCCCGTACGGGAGTTCGTAAGTTTGGAATGAATTAAAAAAGAGCAGTCGTCCTTCCGTCTCCCTCTGTCAATGTTTTCTCTGTGCCAAAAAGTTTCTCTGATGCGTTTCAACTACGCATTCAGATTCAGATTTATCGTATATCGTATTATGTGAAAACAATGGAACTTACTATGTGCATAATCCCATGGACTCCGCTCCTTCATCTCCGCACTCCACAACTTCCAAAGATTCTTTTCACAAGCGCTACTCACACACTCAGAGGGGAACTTTTATTTTTAAAACACAAAGTTCCTTTTTAAAAGTACAGGACTTTCCTCTCCCATTCATTACGCTCTACCACGAGAGTCTCCAAATGGAAGTAAGACATTCAAATTCGAAATTTAAGAATACCAATAATACAAACCTGTAAGAGGATTACCGACAATACATAAGCTCCGTAACACGCCCCAATAGAAATAATGCAATACCAAAGAATTATGAACCGAACGGTGAGCTCAAACTGCTCCTCACAAATTGTGAATCACAATCCTTTGCACGCAAAAACCAATCCTCCTTACAATTTCAATATCTAAAAACCGCCATTCAAAACTGCACAAGCTTAAGGACACCAAATATGCCATACATGTAGGGGCTTGAACTTAAATTCTAGGGAAAATCGCATGGAAAATTAAGCCGTGTAGGAGTATATTCCAAAGTAGATACTTCAAAGCAAGGCATTATATTTTCAACCTTATGATACTCATACTTAAAAACCTGCACACAACATTTTTGGAGCTCTACGGGATGAGAGTAAGTTCGATGAAGGAGGAAACTCATTGGAAATCCTTGTCACGCTCCAATATAGCAGGAACCCAACTACTATTACATACCAAATTATGTAATTCATGCCTTTAATGGCATTAAGCTGGGATTTGCACAGGTGCTTTAAAACCATTGGCTGTAGAAACAAAATGAAATTATGATGTTTGGTTAAATAAACTAATCCTCAAATGAAAAAAAAAAGGTTTTTTTAAAGGTCAGGATTTTCGGCGGAATTAAAGAGGCAAGATTACCAGAAAGCTGGAGGTTGAGAAAAGAAAACGCTTTTTCAGTAAAGGTGCACGAGCATGTTTACCCACTAATCGTATTTTCTGCCTCACTTTTCCCTTTTTCTTCCACACACTCGTCACATTCTGCTCCGCCTGGAAAACTCAAAGCTACAAAAGGCAGTCTCGTCTAGCTACTTGAAGGTTCGGGTCTCGGGTGGCTCAAGTATTTTGGTGTTACTGTGGAGTTTTGTATGCATTACTGTGCGGAAATGTGTATGTAACTATACGTATGAATGAGTGTGTAAAATAATAAAATAATATATTTCAAATGGAAAAGAATGCTCTATTGCGAACTATAGGAGTATGAAGTACACCAAGTATAAACTATATGGTATGGGCAGTTTAGATACTGAGAATTATACGCATGTTACCTTCTGCCAAGTGCAGTCGGTCGGTCTCCAGAAGGTAAGACGGTGAGAAAGAAAGTGGACAAAGGATATGTATGGTTTCTCATTTGGAGAGTAACACCCAGTAATTTGGTTGTTTCAATCCAATAACTATTAACTAACTTATCGTTACCCCCTTGAGTTGGCGATAAGGACGAAGCTTTTCTTTTCGTGACAACAACATGCCACTTGCATATTACTCTATATACTATAAATACATACTACACACATAGCTCCTTGAGTTGCCGGGGAAAATTGTCGAACGTCTACCTCCACCAGCCCGTCCATCAATCTGTAGTCTCAAGTCTTGTATGAAAGCATGGGTTAGTAGTACTTTAGTATACAGAAAACTAGGCGCTCAAAGCTTTCACTCCACTTTTACCACAGTTAAGTAACCACAGGAGTAGCCACAGGCCCGACCGCACACTCACACTCCCTCGCTTTATTTTCTAGACGTAAGACCTTACTGTATTTCATGGACATACAGGTATGCATAGGTAGTTACATATGGGTTAGGTAGCATTATGCCTTCACTACATAGCATTATGCCTTCACTACATAGCATTATGCCTTCACTACATAGCATTATGCATTCACCACATATAGCATTTGTATGTCTCACGTAGCGTGTGTATATCCGACATAGCATTCGTACTTCGCACATAACCTCACATTATATCAGAGACACACTTTTGATGGGACCAGCTGTCTGGTAAGCCGTGTCAGGCAATCATTTAATCAGATTGCATGCAGCTCATTTGATTAAGCTGGACAAGTGTGACTTCTTTGTCACCTTGTTGTTATTGTCGTTGTTGCCTGATCCAGGGGAAAATACTCTATTTTTGCACGGAAACCCTCCCTCCGTGCCCTTTCTGACCACCTTGCATGTACCTAACGACCATTCAAGGTCTTGCTTGGAACTTGGAAGTACGTAAACGGCCTTTCTGTAGTATAACGTATAAGAAAGCGACCGGATTTTAATATGTAATCGGAGTTCAGCTAAACACAGTCTCACACACGGTTTTATTCATGACGGGAAACCACGGCATCCTGATTACATTCCATATTACTACACAATTTACATATCTTCCCTTCACAAGATTCAGTTTCAAGGTGTGCCTATGTAATTACTAATACTTGCATATGCTCTGCACTCCATTGCAATACAACTTGGTAATATAATGATGAATAAACGTAAGCTCTACTACTCCATATAATTACAGGGTATGTGTCATTGAATGCGAATATCAAGTGTGCACGAAGTGTAAATGATTATTTGCAGGAAATTTAAAGGAAGCACTGAAGTTTTTGTTAAAAATAACAAAACTATGCATTCCATAGCATCCAGCAATGGCTGAAATGGTAAAATCGGAAAAATGTTATTGGTTTGTTAAATGGTGCCTTTATTTTTCAAGTTTTTTTTAATAATAATTAATTATTCGCTGCGCTAAGGCAAAAACAATAAGAGTACAAGTGAAATAAAATTTCATTCTTTCTCCCTCTCTGAACACCAAGGAAATTCCAATGTCATGGACCCTCCAAAAGTAACTTCTGCATGAATTTACTGTATCCGGAGGAAATGCAGTGTAAAGGTGAACTTCATATCATTATACGGATGGCTGAAGAATTTGTGTGCATTTGTTTATTGCATGATACATGCTCTCTAGGAAAAAATAACTACGGTATTTGACTACATAAAACATTCCCTTTCTTCCTTTTCATATCTATTCCTCTGAAGTACATGTGCCATGTATATTCCTTATTATGCGTAGAATTAGAAAATCGCAGAAAAAATGAAACAACTGTAGGAAAACAGAAATCACATGAGGATTTTGCATCTTATCCTCTCCACCATCTCCTTAAAGGACTTCGTCAAGCTAAACAAAGCGATCACTGGCTTTCGCTTAACTGGCCAAGCGAGGTGGAAAGTGGATCAACGAGTTAAATATATGGAGCTAGACACTTTCCACCAAACCTAAACCTTTTTTACCTACACATTTCCCTTTCCACTTGCCACCTATACATTTTACTTTCCACCTGCCACCTACATATTTCACTTTCCACCTACACTATGTACTTTCCACCTGTCACCTACATATTTCACTTTCCACCTACACAATTCACTTACTCTCCATCTGCCACCTACTCTCCATCTACAAATTCCACTTTCCACCTGCCACCTACAAGTCCACTTTCCACCTGCCACCTACAATTCCGCTTTCCACCTGCCACCTAGACATTCCACTTTCCACCTGCCACCTATAATTCCACTTTCCACCTGCCACCTAGATCCAGTTTCCAACTCCCACTTAGACATTTCACTATATACCTGCCAACCTGACACCTGCACATCCTACTTTACACGCAAGCTTTCTAAATTTTGAAATCACGTATGTATCTGTTGTTCATGTCAAACACTGTGTGTTTTAGGTGGAGAGTAAAAAAAATCAAAAAACAATCTCCACATCAAAATACTTTATGATTATGAAAATCGCATGTTAACAACAAGTGAATCATTGATTGATTCATGTATTACTTTGACAAATAAATCTGAATAAATAAAATTACAAGTTCTCTATGCTTAACATTAGTGGAAAGGGGAGAATATCTACTTTCCACCTAGCTTGACCCATTAACCCAAAGCCAAGTCGCTGATTTTAGGGGAAGCGCGGTGTCACTCGTTGAACGGTGCATGTCCTTGCGTCACGGTGTACGATAACTCAATAACCCCGTGGCCCGATTTTGTTCAAACTTGGATACTCATAGTCTCCAGGTATACCGTTTGGGTGAATTTAAAGTTGAACCAATTTCGCCCACCTGTTTCGGAGCTAACTGGGTTTTGGGAAACTGTCGGGTAGGAGCTTTCGCCTTTTGCCATAGCTCTTCTTTAGGGGTACGATAAATCGTTGCGAAGCGACCATGTTTTAAGTTACTTTTAGTTTCTTTTCGAAAACTCAATACTATTTCACTCAACTATGTACTACAGAAACATTTCACTTTGTGTTTACAACATGACCGTCTTCGTCGATCAGTTGCTTATTTACAGAGGCATATCTCCCTTCTTAAGCGGATTCCTCCTCCAACCTCCGCTTGTACAAGCGTCTGCTCTCCCTTTGCGCGCAAAAAATACACAAAAGTACCTAAGCTTCATAAATAGTCACGTCTTGATTTATGCTTTTGTTCCTATTTCTTCCAGCTTATTCTTGTCGGTTTATCAAGAATCTCCAATTTCAATTTCAATATGGAAATCTCATGGGATATTTAATTTTTAAAAAAAGTGTGAAGTATGAATCGGAGATGATAAAAGTTCAAAAAAAACTATCAACTTTATCATTAATCACTCATCTCTCGACAAGGATTAACGTTCAACTTGCAACGATTTCATTATTTTAGATTTTGACACATTAATTTAACTATTGAATCAATTAAATTCAATCAAATCAAAGTAAATTAGCCAATTTTGGCTAATTTACTTAATTCTGTACTGTAATTATATCATCTGTAAGTTTACTGTGAAGTAAGAAAAATAATTTGTATGTTGACATATAGGTGATATAAAGATTTTCATCCTCCCGCAAGAGTTGATTGCTTTGCAATTGAGGTCATTTTTATTTGCGAAGGGTTGAGGAAGATAAATGAAAGTAAGGAGATAACCTGAGAGTTGTAGTAACCGACGAAAGACAAGACTCTAAAGCCATTGACAATGACAAGTGAACAAAAGATAGTTGAACAAGTACTTGGTGGAAGACGAAAGGGAAAGAAAAGTGTTGTAAACACGAAGAAAGTCACTGTCAGCCTTGTCTCTATCACTGTGTTCCACTGTTATAATCCTCATCGCTCTCCATCTTCCTCACGTATTATTGACTCCAAAACTTGAAACAAAGTTTTTTACGAGCCTCAATCCACAGGATTTCACGCTCTTCATCTTCACTCCTATATCCTTTGTTGTCCTCTGTAGGCACACTTGTGTCAAGGACAACACAATCCTGGGGAAAGAATCAACAACTAAATCCTTCGGATCGACAAATGCAAAATCCCTCACATCCACATATGCAAAATCCAAATGTTTGTCTCAAGAATCAAAAACCCCACAAGATAAATTGCTGGCAACGGAATCGAATATTATTTTTTATCATTCTGCAGCTTTAATTGAAAACGTTGCGTTGTTGGGAGGATCAGAAAGAAGCACGTTTTTCGTTTAAAAATACTAGTGAGGAGATTATCATATTTGCTTAGAAATATTTGTACGAAAATAAACTTGTAAAATTTATTTTTTAAAAGTAGGAAAACATGTCGGGATACATATGAATATTGTGAAAAATTATATTCGTCAAAATTCAAAATTCATAAATTTAATTAATTGATTTTGTTCGAAATTTAATTCATGCTGAAAACGTAAATTCGTTAAATCAAATTATTTCATTGAAAAAATCAATTCGTTAAAAAATTAAATTATTAAAAAATTAAATTGTTAAAAAATTACGTTCGTTAAAAAAATAAATTAATTAAAAATTAAATGGTTAAAAAATTAAATTCAGTAAAAATGCTATGAAAATTCGTAAAGCGCCAAAGATAAAAAAATGGCCTCAACCAAGAAATTACGTTTAAAACACTCAATTTCCTAGAAAATCTCCAATCTGTAGTCATTGCTCAAGGTAGTAGACAATGGAAATGGAAAACATGACCAAATATAAGAATTTGCTGACATTGCTATGCCCCTCTTGATTCCTGCCTGCTCAGGAGGAACACGTACATCTATAATTTGATCGGAGTGCTGAGGAATAGACTCGGACAAGAATAAAAGCGGGTAAAACAATATCAAAAGAAAAATCCTCATCTACCTGTTGCTTTCACTTCACCAGCCTTCCCTCCTCAAGTGACAAGCAACCATCGCATCGACGGGTAACTATGAGCGCCGAGTAGCAGGGAAGAGTGAGCACACTTGACAGATGAACGTGCAATGACAATCACACTCTGCGACTTGTTTTAACGCATGCCAGCGTCACAAGTGTCAAAAGGATTGATCCGGGAAATGGGAAATATTGTCATCTATAGGATAGCAAGATAATAGGCCGGCTGCGCCGCAACGGTGGAAATAACAATTCCGAGAATAATATAGGAATAACACAGGAAATATTGTCGGACTAATCCGGAAAATAAATAATAGAGAGGAATAAATAGTCAACGGGGAATAAATAATACAAGGGAAATAAACAATACAAGAGAAATAAATAAAACAAGAGAAATAAATAATAAACGGGGAATAAATAATACAAGAGAAATAAATACACGGGAAATAAATCTGGATAAAAATGAATAACAAAGAAACCATTGGGAAATATTCAGGCGAAAAGACAAAATCATGGATGTAGTATGTATATAGCATGTGTACATATGCAGACATAATATTCGAGAAGATAGTCCAGAAATAACGACGAGATTTACAAATTACCTTTTGAACGACGAAGTCCAAGCAGATTCACAAACTTGATAATAATTATTATATCTTGCATCCTCTCTCTCTCTCTCTCTCGTAATTCTAAACTGCACTATGGTAAATCTAGCGTAATGAAGGCAATTTCTGCGCCGTACCCTACAAAGTCTAAATACATCATTATGTGACTCGATCCTTACTTGATTCGTGTATATCTTTACATCCTTTACTCGGCTTGTCTTCAGTGTCGTCGCTTCACCAAAGCCCCTTTATCCATAGCAATTATGCGTACAACAACCATTGCTGATTACAGGACATCAAAGGCTTTCCCCGTATAATAACTCCTTTCCCAGGCACTGTCGGAGTACTTTTTCCCATATTTTAACTCCTATTCCTTACATTTTAGTTTGGATTTCACGTTGATTTACCTCCCGTATTATGCTCTATTTATCTTCCGAAACTTCCCTCATTGTTATTGTTGACAATAAATCAAGTCCTTTGGCAAGAATTGATAAACCGCTTTTCCAAGTAATAATGCTTGAGATGCGGAATTAAATTTAAATCGGCACTCATTTTCTGTGAATAAACAAAGACTAATTTGACAAGTTTCAATATTCCACCTTTCCTATATAGTCTCTCCTTTTCCTATTGTCCTTTCACTTATACTTAAGTCCTTCTAGTCCTTCCCGAGAAACCTTGTTAAAATTCCCGGGCCGTTAATACCATGACCTGTAAGACGAAAATCGATGATCGCACAATGCCAACAAGGGGCAGATGACGTGTGCAAAAGTGATTTAACAATCTGGAGGCATCAGCATAACGGAACGATAGTTGTGTATTTTGCATTGATGTTCTCTCTCTCTCTCTCTCTCTCTCTCTCATGCTGACAGGGCATTTACTCATAATTATAGTACACAAAAAGATACGGGAGTAATTACTAGTAGGAGCATTCCTCACAACTGATTTAATACGGAGCTATTACAGGATAGGAAGAAGCCTAACATCCATTTTCTCATCCACTACTTTCCCATAACAGCAACAGCCCATTTGAAGGATTATATTATCTTGGTGGTTACCCGGGAAATTCCCTACTGCGCCATATTCACATGATCTATTCACATGATCTCCCGGTAAAATTGAATGCAAACGAGCTTTTATTCTCCTTCCAAGAATTCCTTTCATTACGATTCTAATACATTTAGCAAAACAACCTTCCAAGGGCTTCCAGGTTGACATGGAATTGACAAGTACGGAGATGAATCTTGAACACCTCCGTCTCTCTCATTCTCTGTCTCTCTCTCTCTTTCCCTCTCTCTCTCTCTTTCCCCCTCTCTCTCTCTCCCTCTCAGCGATCCCCCGTAATATCTTCGTATCACACATAATATGCAGTGCTCTCGTAACTTAAAATTAGTTTGCAGTTGACAGATCATTATTTACAACCGGATGACATGACAGACATCGCGTAATTCCTTCAACCTTGAGAAGCTCACAGGGACTGGAATCATCCTGCGACTCCATCGCCTCATCACACCAAAAACGATCGAGCTATAGCAGACGATGGAGGAATATAAACTAAAAATATCTTTTTCATAAAAGACATATTTTCTAAACACCAGTGTCTTGCTGGACTCACACAAGGATCCCTGGATAATTATGGAAATACTAGCGTCAGCAAGTTTTTCTAGTATGGACGGAGTTTGCTGGAAATCCAATATTATTTTTTATACTTCACACCAGGGAAAATGTCAATAATACTTGGTTTTCAACCCTTCCAACGACCGGAAAATTATCATGAATTTAAGTCGTGCAAACATATTTTTTAAATATGCATGATTTTTAAAAATATGCTTAATTTTTAACAAAATATTGAACTAATAAGAAAGTTTAACTATAGTGAAATTTTTAATTACAGCATTTAACCAAGTATACTAAAGTATGTCATTTTCCCTCCAAAAGGTTGCTGCTAGTTTTTAAACTTATAAGTTCAGATTATGATTGTTTGACTCTTTACACAATTCCTGTATTAAATACATACGGAGTGATCTATTTCGTAAATGTTACGACTTGACAGAGATGTGCAATTTAGCTTGAGAGTGAATAGCGGAGGTTCTTTTTAGCAGCGCTGGGGAATATTTTCACATAAATACAAGCAGAGCAATCATCAAGAAGAGCCAAGGAGAAAGAAATGATTCTTTGCATCCCTTTACAACTTGACTATTTAGACAAGATCATACTCGTATGGTTGAACTACATAGTCTTTACATTTACATTTGGGATAGTTTAACTACTAGTATACTTGAACTATGAAGATAGTTGAACTACAGATACTAGTATAGTTGAACTATGTACTAGTATAGTTGAACTATGTACTAGTATAGTTGAACTACTAGTATAGTTGTAGTATGTACTAGTATAGTTGAACTACGTACTAGTATAGTTGAACTACTAGTATAGTTGAACTACCAGGATAGTTGAACTACTAAGATAGTTGAACTACACACTTATTGTATGTATGCTCAAGTTGTTCAACTACACATTTGTACGTTTGGAGAATGACTCGGGAGTTGAGCGACTGAAGTTGAGAATGTGAGTGTTTCTTTTGAAGTTTGTCGTAAAGGATGGTTAATTCCATTGGGGAAACCAGGAGGAGAATGGAAGTTGCGTCTAATTAAAGTCGGAGGTGCAGAAATGCAATGTTTTTTCCTCACCATGAGTACATACGAAAATACTTTATCTGCTGATAAAATACTTAAACCGTTTTATCTACTTATCTCCTATTCCGGGAAAGTACTCGAGTGTGTTAAACCTCCGCACGTGTGTGTTGACGTCCGTGGCTGTGACTGCAGCTGCAATGGGAAGGAGTATAATTATCTATAATTAAATACTAATTCGGCATAGGGAGCTGAGAAAAGGTATATAGGGAAATGATATCCAAAAAGTTCGTAAAGGATGACAAGGAGCGGATGAGACTTTTGGGTTGACGGTGTGGATGATATCTAGCGCGGCTCATAAACATTTTCTATTTTGTTTGCGTTAAGTGGAAAACCATTCTGTGACGATAAGTGGAAACTCACACACATTGTGCAGCCATGAAATATTTACTTGCATGTTGTGACAACGGAACCGTTTCTTTGGACTCATTTCAACTGTGAACGGATTAGGCTCTAGGGAAAATTCTATGGGAAATCCAGTCTAATATTAGGTGCCCGTCGAGCATAATGTCACTCCAGATTCACATTCTCTCCTTTTATCACCCAAACCTCTGTCTTTTTTCTTTTCTTGTCATTTCAACAACTTTTTGAAATCCATTCGAAAATAACGGCCAGAAGGAGACGCTTCCTCTCAAACTCTTCTGCCGACTTCTCTGATTCGCACTCAATTCCCTCACTCACTTCTTTCACATTCCCTCTCATTTTCTCTCCCTCTCTCTCTCTCTTCATCTCAAGTCCCTTTGACTGATCCTATACTTTTCTCTCTTATCTAATCCAGAAACCTTGGCAACAGAGGGGAAGATAGCAACTAATTTCCTTTCAAACTTGGGATTAATTACACACAAGGTTGAGTCTCTCCTGGCCTTGAATGTTCCCTTCCAAGACATAAACCCGAAAAATCTCCGTCAGCCCGGCCCCGACTCCTCATCCTTCCCACCTCCTCCTTATTACCTTTATTTTTCTCTCTCATTCCTCTACATCTTTACTATTGTTTCTACGACGGATTATTAGAATCTAAATGCCCTAAATTATTCTGTCATATCTTATCTACGCAAGGTATTCTCATCCAGTTTTCTTTTGGAGGTTTAATTTTTTTTGGTATCCTAATTTTGTTCAATAATTTTTTCTGGTATCTTTAAGTTTTTTCATTAATTTTTATGGTGATTTTTAATTTTGTTTTTAATTTTGTTGCTAATTTTCTAATTTTTTCTTTTGATTTTCTAATCTTTTCTGTTGATTTTGTAATTCCCCGCTCAGTTGTGTCTTTTGATTTATATCTCTCGCACTTGCAGATATGAATAAATTGCTGTTAGATTACAAAATAGTTTTCATGCTCTCTTTTAATGAGTTCGAATTAGCATGCATTTACCCTCCAACTTCTCGTATCATCATGTGAAATATTTCTTCCTCCGCGTCCTCATCCTCTCACCCTCACTAGCACATAGTATAGATTCACCTTCAGAATCCTGACTCAATGCCAACGACCAAGTCATTCATATCTCCACTTGGGCTCTCCTCTTAAATCTCCGGCTCTCCTGTGCCTACGATTTTCGGCTTTAATCTTTCCAATCTTCCGGAATTAAACCCTTCGAATTTCTTTCTGGTAATTAGTTTGACTTTTTAATTCTTGAGTTTCCCTCCCATGATTTTGAGTTTCGAAACTAATTTTTTTGTGGTTTTGACTTTTGAAACTTTTTTTTTATTTTGATTTTTGTATCCCAATTTTGCCTGCTGAGTTAATTTAACTTCAATTTATTTTTAATTTTATTTTTATGATACTTTGATATTAACTAAATTTCATAATCATCTAATTATTTTAAAATTAATTATTTTAAAATTAAATATTTTAAAATGAATCATCTTAAAATAAATTAATTCTGATGAATTTATTTCAAATTTTTGATTTTGAATTGACCTGAAAATTCATATCGCAAAAAGAGAAAGTTGAGAAAATAAATTTTCCAGAGGAACAAAAATTTTAAGCCGAAATTCTTCAAAAATTTGTTTCTTACAAGCGGTTGGATTGTGCTTGACAAAGATTGGGAGTAAATGGAGGAAGTTGTAAGAGACCGAGGAGAATGTGCAAGTACATTCATAGAAGTCGAGAGCAGCTGACAGTGGCATGACAAAATTGTGAAAGAGCCATGGAGTAATGCTTACGAGCACTGAATTCCATTATAAGCTCATCCATACAGAAGCCGGAGCATGGTTAATCCAGGGAAAAGCAAGTCCACATACTATACTCAGGGATTTTTTCCCCTTGCCAAAGTAATACATATACAGTGTGACATATAGCTATAGCATCTTCCCATAGAGACAACGTTGTAGTAGTAAATTCCTCCGTTAGTTCCCTACGTACACACTGTAAGTATATACTAGACAAGTGTTATTTGGCCCGGAAATCCCACTGACAAACTCTGTGACTATCTGATTTTAACTCCCGGCTTCCCTTTCTCTGCCAATTCCTTCGCATTTGCACTTAATTTATGAATGCATGAGTAACCCCGTTTTTCATGGAAATAACCTTAATTAATGACATTCTTCCACCGCATTTTTTTCTCTGAGCATTCCGACAGAGCAATTAATGTGGCTATTTATAATTATTATTTAATATTACTTCTGTCTCAATTTCCTTCCTCCTTCTCTACTCCATGCTTCCATTTTCTAAACAAATAATTCCCTGAATAAACTCACATAAATTATCTTCTCAAATTTAAATCTACCCCATGAAATTGAATGAACGCAAGTAATTAAACTAATTTAATTTAATTAATATAATAAATTAATAAATATAAAATAAAAAATTGAATTACAAAATTTAGATACACTAAATAAAAAACAATTTAATAATTAAAATAAAATGTAAAGAGTTAAATTCAATTTTTTAATTACATGTAACAAATATTTCAAAAAATGTAAAAAATTAAATTAAAATAAATTAGTGAAATTAAATCTAAAAAATTAAATAAATAAATTTTATTTCATTAATAATAAACCAGATTTCAAACTTCAATGAAGTCGAAGAAAGTAGAAGTAAATTAAAAGAGCACCACACAATTTAAACCATCTTCTAGTAGAAAGAATTTAATGAAGGACGTTTAGAAACTGTGGCAATTTAGAGAGCAGGAGCGGTTATTTGTGAGGAAAGCTACAGAAAAGGTATGGAGGATGTGGAACGTAACTAGATGAAATTAAAAATAATGTAAGATCCGATTTATAAATTCCCGCTAGACTAGTCTGATTTCCAGGGACACGAAGTCTTTTGCAGTCGACAAAAGGCAGCCGGGGATGAAAGGACGGGGAAGATGAGCGTATTCCGACAGGGACGACTATACATACACACCGGGACTTGTTCCATATAATTAAATTCTGTCGAATGAGTATCCCGGAACAAAATTGCGCACTGATGAATTGAATTGAGTAGAGGGATACTTGAAAAGTTTTGTAGGTGAGGAACAACTAGTTCAGGGTGTGTATTTGCAATGATTAAAAGCTACAGGAGCAGAGATGTGGATGCGCTTCCAGCTACACAGAAGGAAATAATGGACAGTAATGTGAGATTATTTCTCTCCTGATATACGAACCAAATTGAGAATCCTTTGAGGATCCCTGCCTCTCTACAATGCACTCTCTTACCATATCTTACCATATGTGCTTGTATTTCCTCCGTTCATACAACTACCGCTTTACCTCCAGACTTGAATTTTATATATATGCAATCCATGATTCCATACATGCACAACTTTATTTTACTATAGCTCAACAGCTTATAGTACTATAGGCTGTTACTATAAGCTATAGTACTACTTAGTCCTCTTTATTTTCTATCTAGCACTTCGGTTCCGTTCCCCATTGAGAGTCCCAATTCTGAACCTGAACGTATATTCTCCATGCCGGTCCTTCAATTTTACATATATTTTCTATTTAGTGCTTTAAATTCTGGTTATTTTCTATGTTGAACAAGAGCCCTCATACACGAATTTGATTGCCAAAGTGACTGCAGAACTAAATACACTCAAGTATCTACCCTCTCTTTCAACTTCAATCCGCTCGGTCAGCCCAAAAATGGTATAAAACCGCATGAGTCAGTACTTGCTTTGTATTATTCCCACTGAAATCTCAGCTTGCTATTTTCATCTCTGCCCGTCACAAATGAATTATCGCATTTATATAAAAAAAGCCTCGCCAGACTCCTCTCCACATATTCGAACATTGCTAGAATCTCCTCCACATAGTCTAACAATGCTAGAATATCCTCTAACATAGTCTAACAATGCTAAAATATCCTCTAACATAGTCTAACAATGCTAAAATATCCTCTAACATGTCTAACATGGCTAGAATATCTTCTAACATAGTCTAACAATGCTAAAATATCCTCTAACATGTCTAACATGGCTAGAATTCAATGTAAAATAATAGGCTTTACACCAATGTCCATGGAAATTGGGTGGCCTCATACAATGATCGGAGGCCTGTAATAATATAACATGTACACTCATATTACACATAGTAATACATATAAAGCTAATGATAGCATCGGCTTATGGAAGCTCCCACTGTTAACATCAATTGCACATAACATATAACAATGCAGTTGTTGCAATAACCAAACTAGCTCCATTGTAACTGATAACAAGGGAATAAGTTTTTGTGTGCAAAACCTCGTTATGCCATAGTTGCAAAAAAAAACTTTAAATGTGATGAAAGTAGATATCCCTCACCACAGTTATTTTAGGACTGGTGGGAAGGGAGAGGAAGGTCCTTTATTATTAGGAATTTCAAAGCTGGTGTATTTGTTGTGCAGGGAAAGTTTGGGGTCAGAAAAAAACATTTGGCGATATGAGGAGAGATGTGGGAGAGATAGTAAATAATAAGATTTTATAACTCCCGATCCAAACTCTGCTAATAGCTATGGTTGCCTTTGTGGTTTCAAGAGTTACAAGCTTGTTACGATTTCCTGATATCATCCTCCACATTTTCAAGTCTCCTTCTCCTCCCGAGCTCCATAAACTACAACGCTACAACCAGTGCAATTTCCAGGACCGACACACATTCATGCAACAACATCCTCTACAGTCACCACATAGCTTAAACTTTCTACACTTTAAGCATCCACGCATATGTACGGCAATGATATTACATATGGGATCTCTGTGCATATATAATACCATGTATGTACATGCTCATATTGTATCTAAATACAAGTAATGCCCATCTAAATATGTAATGTGTTGTACACACAGCAATTGTAACTAAAAAAGTCGTCGACGGAGGATCCTAAAGTACCAAATTATATAACTCCAACAAGGAAATCAGTACTTTAATAATGTCCTTCACCAACAGAGTGGAGCGTAGCCGGTCGTGTATAGGAAACCAACTCGAGCAAGTTTCAACGGCATTGCAGAGTGCCGAGCTGTTGAACAAGTTGAAATACATGGGAGAATTGAGCCGAGCGGGTAGTTATCCACAATGCAATGATGGAAGTAAATTTTGAAGGAAAGTATCCTTGGACAAGTTTAAGTATGTAAGTTTTTTGTGTAGAAATGTTTGTTCTGTCCCCACATGCTTTGCATATTTTCAAGGCTTACCAGTCAGGATCTAGAGCATGTTCGTATCTTCCATCCGTTGTGTATGTGCAATATAGGGCATTATAGGGTATTCATATAGGGTACTTTCTTTTACAAGTACAACTATTTTGTACTCAACTCTTCCGTCCGTATAAATGTTCGTATCTTGTTTGATGTTGTTTCGTATGTTTAAATGTTTGTGCGGAAAGTCTGTATTTATGAAGTTTTGTATCTAACGAATGTGTGGAAGTTCTAGTGAGTCTCGGAATAATGTCCGGCTTGTGCTTCCTTAATTCTATTTGTATTTTTAGAGCCGAGCTTGCTTTGCTCGTCTGGCGGTTATCAGGGAAAACGATCGAAAAGTACTTTCTCTTCGGAACGGGAGTATTTTCAGGGAGAAGAACGAGAGAACTGGGACTCTAAGCCTTATTTACATTCTTTACTTTTGTCATTTGTTGCTCCATTTTCTCTTTCACCATCTTGATTACTACCAATATGTATATAGTTATGGACTCCACAATTCTGTATGTGCAGTATTTCTGCACAGTAAATCATTTCTTCGTCCTTCCTGGCTTCCACATTGGTGCAGAATTTTTTTCCGTGGAGAGCAAACGAGAGAGAGAGAGAGCAAAAGAGAGAGAGTTAGAGCAAGAGAGAGAGGGGAGAAATAAGGAAAAAACCACCACTCAGAAAATACGTGTATAATGTATCGAATTCAATAAGCATTCTTGTATGTCGCGTACTTGCTTTATACTTCTGTACTGGTTGGTATATTACATGGTCGGGATAAAGGAGAAAGCGAGGGAAAGTAGCGAAGTAGGGAGATGAAAGGCAAAGGAATAAAAACGCAGATGTTGCTGTTCTTATTTTTCCCGTTTTATACACATAATCATCAGTTTAACATATACTATTTGGGAAAAGTTTGGAGAAACTGCTTCCAGACTTTTTGCTTCCCAATCAGGTCCAAAGAGATGGCTGAGGACGATAAGAATCAGGAGTATTTCCAACGAATGCAATCATCAGGGTAAGTGCAATGAGAACTCACGAGTCTGAACGACTTCCCGCCTTCCTTCCCTCACACATTCACCCGAACATATGTCTTCATAATGTATCCAGAGAGCTTATAGCACAGCTATATGAGTCTAATTTACAAATGAATTTATGTCCCTTTCCATACTTCGTACCTGTGGGCTATCTCACATACAAAATTTGTGCTTAACTTGACAGTCTCGCCCCAACTTCACTAAGACTCTGCAACAAGATAGACAGACGCGATTCTGTTTAAACCTTTACAGACACTTGTGTCTATACAAGCGTCCCTATTTCTCCACAAACCTTCAGGTATGTAACTTTTCTTCAACTTTCTTTCCTAACGTATCCCCTGTCAACTCTCCTGCCTAAGCATGTAACTTGGATGAAGATGGTGTCACATATGGTTTCTAGACAACGTCAATGCTGACGAGGAATGGCAACTTACCACAACATTGGCAAGCAACATAATCTTCTCATTTTAAGCGTAGACCTGCTCGTTCAGGATGCTTGTTCTATTTTCTTAAATTCCAACTTCCCTCATGTTATTCCAGAGATTACGACCATGTCTGGAACAATAAGCTGAGAGTTCATAGTTCATATAGGCCATCAAGTCGAATAAAGTGAGGTAGGCAGAGTCATGCGGAGGGACCGAGGATTGACGGGAGCTGAGAGAAAGCTTATAACAATCTACTAGAGGAAAAACGACTGACTGTTGAGTTTGAGAATCTGAGGGCGAGCAATCGTCTAATGTATGTGACAGAAGAGAGAAAGTGAGAGGGAGAGAGACTGAAAGAGAGGGAGAAGAATGTCGACACAGCACTTTGTAATCGCGTGTTCAAATATTGTGATGAAGCCAACGCCAACTCGCTATAAAAGTTGGTTATTCCTGAAACATATTCATAAGTTGGGAATATTATCAAGGTTTATAGAATCAAATGAGTTGCCCACACCAGTCATGTTACACAGACTTGAGAGAGAATGTACGGACCGTAGTTGATGTACCCACTTTTCCTTTGAACTTTCTCTCATGCGTCTCCAGCAACACATACGTGGAAAATTGTACTTAGCATATTGTACTTTTCATATAAGGAAAAATTTTAAGGAATTTTTAAGGATATGTGAAGTATATTATATAAGGATAGTCTAAGTATATATAAGGATATGTATACTTAACATATTCTTAAAATCCCGTCGGAGGAGGTTGATGGCAGAGCTGGACCTTTGAGTTTATAACGAGAAGTTGGTTCTTGTACCTTGGTTGAACCTCTCTCCTTGTAGATTTCTTATATTGAACTATTTCTTTATATATCCACCATTATGATGTAAAAAGAATAAAGGGGAAATAGTGCCACCGAAAGAAAATTCAAGGTAAACTTTTCACAGAACTCCTATACGACATGCTCATTCTCTTGTAGTTATATTTCAACGATTCCACGTGTGTTCCTTGCCGTTTTTATGTGTGAGCCGCAGGAACTTTGAGCAAGGATCTTTGCAAAACAGTTATATGAATTTTTATGGACACAGTTACGCTTTTGTATTTCCACGATTGCATTGTGTGTGGATATGTGGATGTTGTGTAGATGGAACGCTGACGTTTCCATCAACTCCTTCAATAACCAGTAGTATTTTATGTTTATTCCCCACACATGCACTTCCCGCTCCTGTATCCATTCTCAGATTTCATAATTTTCCCTTTCCCCCATTTCCCGCTTCCTGCACAGTCCATAGAATTCAATGCTAAAAATAAAATTGGCAGAAAATAAAATTCAAACAAATAAAATTGAGAGCAACTAAAGAAATGGGGGAAATAAAATTGGGGAAATACTGAAAAGAAATAAATAAAATTGAGTGGAAAAAGAGGTGAAACTAAAAGAAAATTGGAAGAAAGTAAATAAAATTGAGAAAACAAATTTGGAAAATATTACTCAGCCAATTCCATTTTTATTTACGAATCTTTCATTTTTATATAAGAATGAGTGCTTAGTAAGTGCAGAGTAGGCAAAACCCAGAGCCGCCGCCTCCCATCCTTTCCCTTTATCTCGCCTCTTCCAAAATGGAAAAGTCTCATTCATTCGGATTTAGGACAAATAAAAGTCAATAATTCAATTTCACATAAAATTTTAATGACAAGAATGAGATTAATTTTTGTAGACAGATTTTTGCTGGAAAAGCCTTTAAAAATTGTCCAGTCTGTCGTTTCCCATTCCTTCATCCATAAGCTTTACATGCCAAAATTAGTTACGCAAGTCATTAAAAACGGAACTTTATAGGGATTTTTGAGGACAATATTACAGCTATTCAGATGCACGGTGTACATAAGGGAACTATAGGTATACTCCACTGGCAAGTTCTATATTTTACCAGTGGAACATATATATTTGTAACATGAAGAGGGAATAAACTCTGCTCGGTCCTCCGTCTGGTGCTTATCGTCGGCAGTCAGAGCGGTTTCATCAATTTCCTCAAAGTTACAACTTGATCCTTATTATTTACGTCCTTGTGAAATACTTGGTTTATTAAGGTAGACAAGCTTTGTACTTTTGCTCCATTGCAAAGACCCACTGCTATGTAGCTTAGGTACGGAGCGGTGTTAGCCAAAAACAATCTTGTTTCTCTCAAAGAACATCGCAGGGATGAACGCCAAGGCGGAGGCCTCACTCCCTCACACAAAACACAACTCTCTCGTATACTCCCAGACAAACAACTCCCGTAAACTCACAAACTACACACAACCACCAAATACTACTCAAGCCAGAGACCAACCGGATCTTCATTGAGATGTACAACGGCAATGGTTTCAGCTGAACAAACCTTAACCTCTCATTTTAACTTTGTTCCTAACAATTCCCTCCAAGCAGGAGAGAATCGTTTATTTCTACATTATATATTTACCCACGGCATACATGCACGTTTTCCCACCAACACCCCACATAAGAAATATTCTACATAAGTAATTACACATCCTATGTGCATACATATAGACATACCTTTCACACTGAATCTCCGTTCCAGAACGCATCCAAAACATATCCTCTCAATATATTTAGTTAAGCTTACGGGTAGATTTAGGCTAGTTTATCATTTCCGGGAGAATTCTTGAATTTACCAACGCTACAGTATACTAGTAGAAGTATACTAGATGTAGTAGAGGTATTCTAGAAGTAGTAGAAGTATACGAGATGTAGTAGAGGTATTCTAGAAGTAGTAGAAGTATACTAGAAGTATATTAGAAGTAGTAGAGGTATACTACAAGTATATTAGAAGTAGTACAAGTATACTAGAAGTAGTACAAGTATACTAGATGTAGTAGAGGTATTCTAGAAGTAGTAGAAGTATATTAGAAGTATACTACAAGTATATTAAAAGTATACTAGAAGTAGTAGAGGTATACTACAAGTTTATTAGAAGTATACTAGAAGTAGTTGAGGTATAGTAGACGTATACTAGAAGTAGTACTAGTACTAGTAGAGATATAGTAGAAGTATAACAGAAGTATACAAGAGGTATAGTATGTGAGCTTCAAGCTATCCTACACTTCACGCATAGGTCACCTAATACAGAGAAAGTAATGTATGTATGCAAACTTCTTGTTATGTATCTCGTATTGTTTTCGGGGAGATTATTTTTAAATGTGCCTGTTCTAATTACTTTCTTAGTCTGTATGCTCGTGAATTAAGTTATGATATTTTATAGTACACTATGTATTATGTTATACCATGCTACTACATATATTACGTTATATTATGAGTTTGTCATGTTAGGTGCAGTGCTACGCAATGTAATGTGCTGTGCGTTTCCGTAAAGATAATCCTGCGTTTTAGCTCGCCTCTAAAATGTTTAACATGTCACGGTGGCGAAATTGTCATAAATGACCATAAGTGTGCGTGTCGGCGTCCAATCTTGTAACACATTAGAAACATTACAGAAAACAAACTAACGTATTACTCAAAAGCATAGATTAGTTTGCTTATGGCAAGGACCAACTCATGCTGAACTGCACTAATTGTTTGTTTCCAAGCGTGTGTATTTTAGTTATATGAATTTGTCTAATAATACATTTTGAAATTGGTTTGTGGCTCTAAAATATCCATCTAGTTGAACGCTTTGCATGAAAATGTGCTTGGAAGTAAGCTTCTATAAATATAAGAAGCGCATTTGGAATGTGTCTGTGGTACGCACAGTATTTTTACTCTTACGTCGAATCCACTCGGAATAAGTGAGTGTAGCAGTGAGTAGAATGTGAAAAGGTGAAGAGGAGTAAGTTATTTTTTCCTCTGTACTCACTCTTCGGAAATAGTATTCATGCTGAATGAGCGTTTATTAATGGAAACTTACATTAAGGAATACCCGTGAGTCTATTTCCATGCTTCAGCCTAAGTGCACTTAAGATTATATTATTCAGCGCACATTAAAATTGACACAATGGCTTGTGGGATCACGGAGTAGCAATGGAAACCATAGTGTGGTCTTATGCCAAATAAATAATCTTCCATTAAACTAAAATATCGTTTTCCCCAAAATACCCATCCTCTATTTAGCCCAAGTATGCATTCTCCATTAGAATCCTCCATTTAATCAACTTAATATGTATGTATGTCATGCATCTTCGACTTAATTGAAATAAGGATCCTTTATTTTACCGGCATACGATCCCACAATTTTAGACACCCGTATGAAACTTACATCACGGAGGAGTCTGGTAGTAAATTAATTTTTTAGATTGCTTTGCTAAAATGGTGGTAGAATGAAGGAGCTTGAGGACAGGATGTTTTTCAGGAAGGACTATTTTGCATCTCCATAACCTTTAGCTATTATTGAAAGTGGATCTAAAAGTAAACTTTATGTGCGAAATAATTCAGTGACACATCTCTCTGGTATGTTACCACCACTACAACACTCGTACTACGGAGCAGTCACTACCACACTAGCAATTACACCTATATGCCTCAATTGGCACACATTACCTCCATTACGCTCACACCGCGGGGCTTCTATCTTTGGCCCAAAATTATTTACAGTCATCCGTATGGAGATTCAAGGTAGAGCATAATTCCTATTGGGATGCGAGCCAAAACTCGTGATTATACTTAAGTTGATCTAAAACAATAATGATACACTAAAGTAAATGATGATACATGTTCTAATCATGCTTGGCAACCTCTCAGAACTGCAATTTAACAATTGATCAAACGTCTGAGAGTATCTCACATCCAAATCCAAATCAACTCCCGTCCGGCTGCTGCACTCTTTCTTGGAACGGCGCGGCGTGAGGATTGGAGGGGGAGCTTCCTTAAGACTTTAATTGATGATCCTTCACAGCGTATTTATATAGTTCATTAATACTTCAAGACCTCCTCCTCTCTGGTTTCTCATTTCAGGCAATTTGACTTAAGAGGTTCTAAAACAACGGAAAATTGCATAGAGAAATGCAAAACGATCCAAAATCGCAAACCTTTAAATAATGTAAACTTGCTTTAAAAAGGAATGCGGAATTTGCCTAAACAATTGTTAAATGACGCCAATCAAAGATTGAAAAACCTGAAACGAAACGAGATTTGTTGGTTAGGAACGGTTAAGAAAAGTTGAACCGGAACTTATTTAAGTCGAGAACTAAATATCACAAGTGCGGAACTGTCCTTGTAAATGCAGTCGTGGCAATACAATATAAACATTAATAAATGTCAGTGTGGCAGAGTAATAACAAGAAAACCTCACTGAGGCTTTGTGAGCTAAAACTGGTTTTGCCTGAGAGTCTTGTGCCAACTCCAGGCAAACAACCACAGAACCGTAAAATTCCAATTGAAATACATCCACGAATATAATTACATACACTATTTTCATTAGGAATGCTATTCTTCTCCTCATTGTCAGGTGTGTTCAGTGTGTTTGAGAGCTAAAAGGATGATAAACAGCTAAATGATGGCCTTTAATTCCCATCCTCCAAACTATCTGTTTTACGATACAGAGAGGTGAGCGTATAGAGAGGTGAGCGTATAGAGATGTGAGCAAATTAGAGATAGGGACAGGTTCAAGAAGAAAAAAAAACGAGTGAATCAGGATACGAGTTAATTGCATGTATCATCGCTTACCCCATAATTCCAACAAGCAATCATCGCCCCTACTGATCTTCATTTCTGACAGCCTAACTCCCCTTAACATTTACTTTTTTAGATTTATTTTCAATCTGATATCATCATCATGTGAAATGATTATCAATTTGCAGCAACTTTGCATATCTACCAGATTCCTCACAGAGCCATTCATTCATTCAACAACAACAGGAACAACATTTACAAAAGTCAAGACAAGATTTATGCGAACGTTTGACACTTCTTGGTACTCAAAAAAAATTATTGAATTATTCACCAACTTTTTCCCCTCTCTTTTACTTTCAAATTCAAATTAGTTTCCCTTCAAATGATCCCAATCCGGTTCAGGAATAAATGCATATCTTCAGAAGTCTGGTGCAACTGTCCGAAACCCGGATGCGGAGTACGCAACAAAAAACTTGCAGAGCGTTTGAGAGATTGTGAGAGTGTCAAAGCAGGGGGAAAGGACGGTTTTTGGACTGAGCAGAGCAGAATTAAAAACCAAACAAGGCTAAAAAACAAAGAAAAAAAATAAAAAGGGCAGATATAAGAAAAATCCGGAGAAAGCTACTGTAGAAGGCAGGGAAATCCAGGGTAGTGTATTTGAATGGAAAGGGGAAGAACGGTGGTTATGCAGCAGAAGGAGCCCGTGCAGCCAAGGGTAGATGGGCAAGTGGGACTTAAAGTATTATACGGGGAGTATGTAAGGAGAAAAACGGGTAGGAGTGTAAAGAAGGGCAAATGCTTTTTAAAAGTCTTATTTTATACAAAGCCCCAGCACCGTGGCCCATGTGACGATCCTGTCAAACTGTCAAAGTTTCTTCCTATTTCGCTCGAGTAACACTTGGAGCAAAGAATTCTATGGGTGCACACACGCTCTCAACTCTATGCTCTCCTATATACACATTTCTACAGCCTTTTTACGTGTTTCACTTAACTTCAATTTAGACTTGGAAAATCTTTTGCATTTACTCCATATACAAGAGTATTCTGTTTGCAGGATGTTCTCCTCACGCTCCAGCTTGCCTTCTTCCTTTAACTCTCTTCTCCTTATATTTGACTCTGCTGGCGTCTGTACTTTTCCTGTACTCCAATCCTTTTACCCCACTCTTTGCATTACCTTCCGTATGTATTTCCTTCCTTTACATTGACTCCACTGGATAGTTTGTATTCAATTGTGTCTTTTCCAAGACCTCCTCGAATTCAAGTTACCAAGTTATTAGATTCCTCTTTGTCTTCTCCTCCTTTCCCATCTCTCTTCTCTTCTCTGGCCCCAGCTCTTTGATTTCTGGCAAGTTTTATGTAAATTCCCTACTGTTTGTTGCGTTTTCAGTCTTATTAACATTTGGGCTCGAACGACTTTTCTCATTTTAGTTTTATTTAGACTTCTCAAATCATTCTACAATATTTCCAGCAATGTTCATTTATGGTAGACTGCACTCTCTCGTATGCATCTCCTATGCCATGTTAATTTCCCTCGAAACTTTTTTATGGTCCCCACAACGAGTAGGGAACAATATATAGTGAATGAATGGGAGAAGAAAGTAAAAAAAAAATATCGACATGATAATTTTGTACCCACTGAGAGATGATTCCCTCGCTGAACATAATAATACCGAGTCACGAATATAATTTGCAGTCACATTTTGCTACAGCAGTGACATGTAAAAATATAGGGAAAATGTCGTAATGGGGCTCGGGCAGGAAGGAAATACCAAGGAAATAAACGGAATCAATACTCGGAGGAGTATTGTGACCAGAAATAACAAATGTAATTATATACATGCATTGAGCACACAATACAGAGCGATGACAGACAAGCGACCAAGTCCAGACACAGAGCAATTTCTGTAGTAATTGAGCCCCGTCATCAGATTGTGCGAAAGATACAGGAATACACACGGACAGAAACAAAAAAATCAGCTAGTGTATCGACAAGTTTTCATTACACTCCACACACAGACACAAGCACACGCGCGGATAACAATTACCATTTAGTCAATGGCCTGTACGCTGTATCAGTTATCACACAGTTTCTTTCCCTCAATTCCTCACTTCGCCTTATAGTGCTCTTTCGTATGCAAACCAACGCTTCAAATTTATGCGTTCCTTCTGTCTACTCACATCCTCTGACCATTATTCAATTTCTCATGACCATTACAACGCCATTTATGGAGCTCTGTAGGATGTGACATTCAAGATGGGCTTGCAGTCAGTTTATGGGGATCCTTCTTCCAATTATAACTACATCAAAGTTCAAGTAACAAACTTATTACTCATGTTTTCCACCAACAGTCACTTAATCAGCACTTTCAAATTATCTTCCTCTCCCTCCCAACTCTTTCGAAATCTGTTTCTCTCTCTCTCTCTCTCTCTCTCTATCCCTCTGCCAACTCTTTCGAATTATCTTCCCCTAACTTCCAACTCTCGTACTCTCATCCCCAAACGGCAATCCTCTGCCTCCGAACTCTTTCTAATTATCATTTACTTCTGCCTCCAAACTCTTTTAAATCATCTTTCCCTACCACAAACTCTCTTCCAAAAAACATGTTTCCATGGTTCTGAACTCATTCCATCAGGACGTTTTTGCTCTTTGCAATGCAACTACGAAGCTAGAAAGTCCGAATCTAAATGTCACAAATCCTCTGAATGAAGGTCTGAATGAAGGCAAGGCGTGAATTACTACGTGAAACAGCAGGAGGTGATTTCAGAGGTAATCAAGTCTGCTGAAATACAGTCCAACAAAATAATTAGCAATCGTAAGAAAGAATTTATGGCTTTCAATTGTAATGCTTATCTCCATGGTGGGTTCTTTACCCTGCCACCACACCGTAAATGCCAGGCAATATTTTATCTTGTGATTTACTACTGTCATAATTACATCCCTCCAATTAATAACGTTCGAAGTTGCATAACCCCAATTAATAATGCCACATTCCTTCCGAAACCTGGCTGGCACTCACACAACTTGACTCATCATAAGTTTATGTGTTGAGTTACTCAACTTGAGTAGCATGTAATACGGCAGCTATTAGGTGTTAGTGTGTTTCTGCAGTAGCATGGGATTTGGGGTTCATTCAAGTCATCAGAGCGACATCATGGTCATGACTTACCTTGTAGACTTGTCAATGAGAACGTCAGGGATGTGAAGGTTTCGGAGAAGAACAAGTCCAGACAGAACTTGTTCTTGGAAATTTGGCTTGGTTGGAAATTTAATCCTCAATGAGAGGATTGGAAGCATTTTAGAGCATGTTAGAATGTTTTGTGAGCACGGAGCTTACAACTTACATAACACACATGAAAATAAAGCACGTGTATAGGACATAGACACATTAATGAACATACAAACATGAAGAGATGAGTTTGGAACTAGGCCGACCGCGTTGTAATTATCTGTAAAATGGGTTCAAATGTTGAGATGACAACGTTGAGGACAGTGAAAATGTTTGCAAATCCCGTATCACTGTCATGTGACAGCCTCCAGTGGTTTGGTAAAGAATAAGGGAGTTGATGTCGAAGAGGCAAAGAGGACCTAACCCTATTACCTTGTAGGTAATGAGCATAATATGGGGTTTAGATACTCCGCTCCTACGGATTAACTCCTTCCTGCCTTCACACAGTCGTACATGCTGACAGGAAATTATGTAAATTGGTCAGCCACAATCTATGGAAAGGCCTGGAGGCTAAATAAGGATGGAGCAGATGCAGGCAGGACTTGTATATGTATGTATTAATACTTTTACATGATTACCTAATCTCAAATACGATGTAAATTCTAATTTGTGAATTAATTCCTCACCCTGTACTCCTTGTTTACATCGCTCTCCGTCCACCATTGACTGCTAAATATACCTCAACATTAACGAGGATCATTATAGCTACGAGCCTGAATAAAACGTGGTGGACATAAGCTTCAGCCGTGTAATAATAAAGTTCAATGGCTGGAAAAGGTAAATAAGTAAGCCCTCAGAGACATATTATTACTGTCTGCAAGTTACTGGCGGACTGAAACGTGATAATTAGTAACAAGCAATTACGCACATTCGTCGACTTGGCATGACACTTTATAATGAGTGATAGTACCGATGCCAACTCAACTGTCAATTATTATACATAGTCAGAAGTTACGCGTTGCTTCACACGGAGGGCTTCTTGGGAGCTTCATTGACGTATTCGATCCGGTATTTCCGTGTTGCTTTCTTTTACCAACTACAATTCTCAATGACGACAATATACAAATATGACACCCCAATTTGAGAAACACTGTCATTGTCATGAACAACTTCATACAAATCAAAGTAAATCAAATCTGTCTGTGGCAATAAATCTTTCGAATTTTGTTTAATTCAATTGTCAAATTCACTTTCGCCGATGATGAAACTATTAAATCTAAATTCTTATTCCCTTTAAAACTCTCAAGCTCCGTGTGCTAAAAGCTAAATTTATTCTGACATCTAAACATTTTTATGTTGCAACTCAAGAGCAATTACATGATTAATGTGAAGTTTGCGTAACGATACACATAATTTAGATACAGCAAGCCCTCTAGCAGAAATAATTACAAACCTACTATGTGCTTATGTAGATACAGATATATGGCTTCCCGCCGAATAAACATTAGTGCCAAACATATTTAAGTCAAATATTCTAAATTAGCCTACAGTCTATTCTATAGTAATCTTCTATCAAGGTCGAATAATCCATGAAAGCTATATGAACTTGCAAAATATTGTTTTGATGCTTAACTCTCTCTCTCCTCCCAACTCAAATTACCTTTTAAATGATACATGGGTGTGCTACACATAGAATATAGTGAGTATAGCATGTGTGACTGTAATGTCAGAAAAGTTGGAGGAGTTGACCTGAGCAAACTTATACCGCCATCAAGGCTTTCTGGCGGCGTTGTAATCTTAATTTCTATCTTAATTCTTAAGCTGGAGGTAGAAATGGACTCTACAAACGAGTCTATCCTTCTTATACACTGTTTCTATGTATAGCGTGTGTTCTGGAGGAAGCAAGGTAGTGATTCTACGTACTTAAGTTTTGTTTAATTAAAGTATCTACCGACAACCACCCGACCAGCCACATACTTAAACAGCCGAATTAATTTTTATCACATCCATATCATGAGCTTACGTAGATTTGTAACTCCAAATGACAAGTTTTATTGACAGCGAGAGCTTCCAGGAGCTTTAACTTTAACTGCCGTCATCCGCCGCCGATGGCAAGCCGTGGGGTTCCCGTGTACGGAGTACATAATATATATGACATTTTACGCGGAGTAGCACATCAAATTATGTATAAACCATATAGCAACACACTAATCAAAATAATCCATAAGTTCCTCAATAACTAGCCTACCCTGACATAGTCAATGTATCGATGATTTCCCTGAGTTGTTGATTTTTTTGCACATATGAATATACAAACGGCGTATTGACTTGGGATGAATAAATAATAAGGTAAGTACATAGTATACGCTTCGTATATCTACAGTTGTCAAGGCTGAGCCATTAAATGGAGAGTTTCGAGTTGGGAGGTGGAATTCCAGCAGGATACACATCCAATAGAATAATAAAAATGCTGCCTCAATGAAGTTTATTTGTCTTACACAACCTCTTCATTACAGGCTGTGGTAACCTAAGCCCATTTGTTGTTGGCTTCAACTATTTCGTTACGTAGTTATGTACAGACGTTATGTATGTAGTTATGTATAACCTATATTCTTACAGTAAATAATTGAAAATGGTGGAATACATAGTAAACACTCTGAAATATGCAGTCAAATATTAATAATAGTCCAATTTATAGCGAAATCCAACATTTACACGCAGTCGAATATGTAAAATAACCATCAGGTAAATATACATAACGGATATACATAATAAAAGAAACGAAAAATAATATTTTTGTCTAAACTGAATAAGCTCATGCATGATTGCTCCCACAAACCTCTAACAGTCAACTGTTTACCTATGAGCAACGGGTGATTTCGGCTAATCGTAAAATACAAGACCGTCTTGTCTATAGCAGAATGAGCGTGAAGTATGGATGTGTATCTAGAAATGCATAGTTATATAGTTCCAATACAGCAATGTTTATGGTAATGGACATTTAATGTTCATACAGATCCTTAGACCAATTAGCGTAAATAAAATTGATGGCTTGACACAAGTCTCCACTCCTGACGAGCATAATTCAATGGCAAATAAGTAGGCACAATGGCTGATTACCTAATAACTTTATGACAGTTCTTCCCGACCGATACAATTCCATCTACTTCTACTAGATAGCTTTTAGCATAGAAAAATTACATTGACAGTCCCAAAAGGCACAATTCTTACGGATATTCACCAATAGTCCCTGAAGCGAACATTGATATTTTTTATACATTATTCCTATGCATCCTATACATTGTTGCTGTACATCCTATAGTGTTCCTATACATCCTATAGATTGTTCATATACTTCATATACATTGTTCCTATACTTCATATACATCCTGTGCACCATTCCTATACATTATTCTTATACCTCCTATACATAATTCCAATCAATGGCACATCAATGAAGTTAATGGCGTGCAGTGTAATAAGGGTGTACATGTGCAGGAGATAGCCCATGCTCTGTATTAGCGTAGGCAATATTTATGTTCCGTTCTATTTATGTGCTATAATGTTTCTATTCGTAATAATTTATAAGCGGTGCGTAACACTATTTATGTGCTAAATAGTCGCTAAGTGTGTTCGTGTTGACTTAATGGAGTAACGAAGCCTACCTTCATGTTAAAGTTGTGGTGAGACGACTTGGGTTGGGACGGGCAGAACCTTATTTTTATATCGTTAAATCCTGCCAACAACAAGGTTGGGCTGACACTGATTGTGAGACACATGAATTCCTTATCCCTGTCGCTTCCTTCCTACTCTCTCTCTCTCTCTCTCTCTCTCCGTTGCCACATACTATTAGGTACTTCATTGATGACAAGTACTCGTCCAAACATAAATCTACCCGTACTCTCCTTCCCTTCCCTATACTTTCCCTCATCTCTCGTAAAGAAAAGTGATGGAAATGTGTTTTGATATTTGGTGACAAAAGGCTAACAAGGATTTGTAGTTGTCAGCCACATTTCCCCTGGAAAGCCATTAGTGAGTGAGGAAAGAGTAGTGGCTTTGGGATACAAACAAGTCAGCTCTACACGTAGAATACATGAGCGCTAATGCTAACTGACTCCGACAAGGTCTCAGTTTATTCCTCAGATTTAATCAACTCAATGACAGTCGACTAATATTAAGTAGTAAGGATACATCTCTTAAATGAAGAAAACACTTTGTGCCTCGTCGCAGCCTGTCTCTCCTGCCTATTCCCACTAATAGCACAACTTACCCGATATAACCTCTCTGCCCTAACCAACCTTTACATTTCCTTCCTGCATCTATCAGCCAGATTTACTCTCCTCTGCTGCAATTCCGAATGACACAAAGACATCCTGATCTACATGAACGATGCAACTCAATATTTTGCACTTTATTTGCAAATCCAAATATTTACATTATGCAACCAAATCTGTTTGCAAATACAATAAATCCATAGAAAGTCACGTAAGTTGCACAACACCACAAAATATTTCCCCTCGCCTCGCACTAATCCTACAAATGAAAATGTATTAATTTCATTTCTAATCCTAATCCACGCGCACGAAAACACAATTTTACTATTAAATAATTAAGTCGAACCAATATTTTATTTCTTAACTAAGGGCATTAAAAATGATTAAATGCATGTCGACGTCCATGCAAACCTCTGCTCTCAAATGAGAATAAACGGGAAATCAGCATGTGGCTGAACTACAACGTTATCAAACTCTGCATTGGTAGACGCTGACAGCCGAATTAAACGACATCACACACGGCAGCACAGCATATATAACTACTGAACATACAAACCAAAGTTCTAATCTTCATCATCCATATGCTCCTTAGCATGACGAGATGTGTGGTAAAAAATGATAAAAATTTCAGTGTTGAAGCAGAAAATAATAGCCATGAATTTCCCACTTTACTAGTAACGATATCTAAATTATATTTACATGTTCCAGCCTTAAACGCTATAATGACGGAGCTCTGCCTGTGAAACGCTGGAGTGCTGAGCATTGAAAAGAAGGGTCTAATTGAGTATATAGGAGTTACAAGTTGGAACAAGTTGTTGGAATTACTCGGAAAAGCAAACCCCTCATTGAATTTTATCTTGTTGAACACCAGGAGCTAAATTAAATATTTACGTGTACATTATCTGGAGAATGCCTGGAGAAAATTCTATGGATACAAGGTTCGTGCGTGGCACTTTTTCCAGCTTTCCCTCCGTGCATACCAACCGAAGGACACACTATTCCAGCTTTTTCCTTCCTCTTACAATTCTCTCGCTTACCTTATAGCATAGCTACCTTAAAGCATAGCTACCTTAAAGCATAGCTTACCTTAAAGCATAGCTTACCTTAAAGCATAGCTACCTTAAAGCATAGCTTATACCTTAAAGCATAGCTACCTTAAAGCATACCTTAAAGCATAGCTACCTTAAAGCATACCTTAAAGCATAGCTTATACCTTAGAGCATAGCTACCTTAAAGCATACCTTAAAGCATAGCTTATACCTTAAAGCATAGCTACCTTAAAGCATAGCTTATACCTTAAAGCATAGCTACCTTAAAGCATATAGCTTACCTTTCTAGTATATGTATTCCGGATCATACCATAACAGTTCCAATGTAATCAACTTAAAAGTTGTATGCATACAGAGGACAAGACACGCAAAAAATATTGGTCGGAACATGAGAACAAATATAAATCACACTATATGCCTCCATTTTGCACACTGAGAATCTCCTCGTAGGGGAATTCCTTCAATAATTCAAGTTAAAACTCAAGCTCGATTCCACCCATCGCATCGCATCGGGAGTAAAAAGTTCAGCTAAAACATTTATTAGCTATAGAAATGCCTCACCGATAGCTTATTAGAATAGAGAATTTATTAGGCCGATAGCTTATTAGTGAAATATTTAACTAGGTCTAGTTAGAGGGAATATTTCCAGGACTATTAATCTGAGTGAATGAGTGTATGAAGAACATAATCTGGTAGGCACGAACAATGGAATATATATGAGTTGGACATGAAATCGCATGCAATTTTACTTATCAATGTGAATTAATTCAATGCTATTAAACTATATTCATGAATTCTTGATGTGCTTACCTGTTTCATGCTACGGCCGGGCCCAGGCTTCGTTCTGCCTTCCGAACGGAGTCGTCAGGATGATAAAGTTGCTCATGACTCAGCAAAGTGGCAATACACGATATAGTTCCAGACAATCGAATCTCTTTTTTGATTATTTCCACTTGTATGAGTTCTTTTTTCTTAGTGTGGAAATAATTGATAAAGTTACGATGGAAATCAGAATTCAATTTAGATACAAATTGTTCGTCTACCTCTATCTCTCTCTCTCCCAATTATTCCATGGAGCAATTTCGTAGGTTAAATTGAGTTCAACCTCTGGCCTTGCCACGTATCCATAGTCTATTACTTTTCTTCGTATTGAGAATTCTTCCGTCCTTCCAGCTTGCAGGACTGCTGGCTAAAACCAAAAAAGCGTAGAATTTGTTAGCAATGCAGAAGGCTTGAATAAATCAGTTCTTATGCCTACATTTGTGTGTTTATTTTAGCTATGAAAGAATCGAGATGAGCCGATACTCGAGATATTTTCAATATTAAAATAGTTACATATCGCTATACTTAAGGTTCAAGATGGGTTATATCCATTTGGGTTATTCATAATGAAATTGCTGGGCGGACTGAAATTTTCCATATCAATAGCATTGAAATATAAATTAATATCCCAAGGGAGTTAAAATAGATATATTTGTTTGATTAAAAATTTCGTCAGGATTGTTGGAGTTAACCCATCTTGCATTTAAAATAATAGTGGATAACCAGATCTATTGGGATAACCCAGTATCGAAATTATTTATAGTTCGTTTCTATTTTTTAATTTATACTTTTACAATTTATTTACATTTTGAAACAATTTTTGAAGTTTTTTTTATTTTTACTTTTTTTTAAGTTAAATGAATTTTATATTTTTGTTCTATTAACTTTGTAAAATTTATTTAATGTTGTTACTAGTATTTATTATTATAGAATAATTAGCCTGAAGATGACTTTATGGTTTACAATCTTCCTGATTAAATTTTCATAAACAATTTTAAACCGAAAAAATGGATGGTTTAATTTTAAATAGAATTTTTTAAAAGAAGTAAAATTTTTTAAGCTTCAATGATTGAGCTTCAAAGATTTTTAGAGTCTAAGGAGAATTTTCGAGAGAAATCCTGAACTGTGGTGATTTGGTGTGAGGTAGCATTAGGGTTAGAGCAGCATTCCTTCACAAGGATTTACGTTTCCTTTGACAAAGCTGACAAATCAGTTTTTTGTATTTTTACTCTTGGAAAGATTTGGCCTTGCGTTGTCAAAGGAAAGGGATTGCGTGTGAGGCCAGGAAAGTGCTGGTGTCGTTTTCGGAAATGCAAATCTTCCGTTGATGGAAGATGGAATCGGGGAGGCTAGGGACGGATGATAGTGGAAATATATAAAATATTTGCGATTCTCTCCAATTTTAGCAATATTATCCAGTGGATGAAGAGTAGGTCAATAAGTACTTATTCTTTGACTACGGATTCTCCTTCCCCTGCATTCTTCACCTCTCAACAAAGAGAAGTCATTGAAGAGATGTGTCTCTGCTTTCCCTTCTCCTCTTTCCCCACTCTCTCTCTACCTCTAAGCTCACTGGATTTCCCCTCTGCGTCTCTTTCAAAAAGCAATTCAAATCACTTTCCTCCTTGCTTTTTCCTCTTTTTACTTTCTCAACGACAGAAATCTAAAGAGGGATTCCATTCCCTTTTCTACATCTCTGATTCTATTCAGATCTAATTCCCAAAGCCATAGACGGGATCCTCCGTCCTGTATGCAGACAATTTGTAAGCAGAACCTACGAATATATCAACGATTGGGCAATGAAGCTTCTCAAAAAAATTCCCCTAGAACATTCCCCCCTCTAACAATTTCTGATTTTGTCTATTTAAACCTATACGTGTCGTACTTCTGTATTTAACGAGCTAACGAGGTTCAATTAAATTGTTTCTACCTTTAGACAAGTAGTTAAAATGTTCTAGGCTTTCCGGTGAATCAAGTTCTTATTCCGTCAAAATTTGGTCAATGGGGTCAATTGGTCAATTTTTTTTTAATTTTGTATTTATGAGTTTTATTTAAGATAGTCTCAAAATAGGAAAGTCTCAAATTCTTGTTTAAGATAGCTTTAAAATTTTCAGTGCAGAAACTATTTTTACATACGGAAACTCAATTTTGTATTAAAATCTTTGTTAAAATTTTAAAACATTAAAATTTCAAGAAATCTGACTTTCTGCAATAAACTTCAGGATTATTGGATTAAATTCAAAATTAAAATTAAGGTGGTAATTGAAATTTCCAGCGATTTTTAATTTACTGAAGTTACTTCGAGTGTGAAGTTTTGCGAGAAAAAGATGAACGAGAACAGAGGAAAGTGTGAAAGTAGTTGAGTTAAAAGAAACGGTCGTCGGATGAATGAATGGTAGGAATAGAGAGCCGTAACGTAATATCAAGTTGGAACTTTCGGTGTTTCGGTGCCTAAAGGAGCTGTGTGTTGTCAAGTCGGTGTCTGGGAAAAGACTGAACTGGCTGGTAGTTGGGAGAGGCGGTCTTTCGCCACGTTACTAAGTACATACGAGAGTGGGTCGTCGTAAAGCGAGGAGTACTTCATATGGGAAGTTGAAGTTGCACATTCAACCATACGTTACTCAGGTTAGGGAAAATGGGAAACGTGCGTAGTTGCTCAGAAAGTTTGCATGCCTTTCTCGCTCTTTCACTTACACCATTCCCCGTACTCCACGGCAAGGAGATGAGGCTTACGGTTACGGTGGCGTAGTAAGAAAAGTAGTAGAAGTAGTAGTAGTAGTGAATAGTACGTTGGAGCGGAGGACAGATACAAAATTCTATTACATTATGTTGAATCAAACGGGGAATATAGACTCACGGGCAGTAGCTCGCATGTACAAAGACGTTATCTCAAGAGTTTGTACTTACGGAAGATAGCTCAGGAGAAGCACTGAGAGAAAGCAATGGTCTTCAATTTGACGGTTCTTTCTTTTCCCCTTTTTTCTTTCTCCTTCTTCCCAACGTCCTCATGGTTTTGTACAAATGAAGAGCCCGTTCCCGTTCCCGTTGGAGTTGTGTATTTTCCATGATTTTCCTGTTTACCATCCCAGTTGCAATCTTAGAGCTCTCAGCAAGTTCCTATTCAATAAGCGCAACTCATGCAATAGAGACTTATGTCCCGTTTTTCTTCCCTTTCCTCATCCACTCCAGCCCTTTCTTCTGAGGTGAGGTGCTCCAGGTCCTACAAGGACATGCTGTAATAAACATATAAGCTATGTACTTTCTGTTTCCACATTCGAATGTATTGCGTATTTTGCAAGGATTATTTTTTCTTATTTTATCCCCATTGTAGTGCTTGCAGTTTAGATAGGGATCGCATTTCTGGCTTAGCACACACAGTATTGCTTGTGCTTTATACACAAAGCGTTGCTTTTACTTCATACGGAAAGCGTTGCTTTTACTTCATACGGAAAGCGTTGCTTCTTCTTTATTCGGCAAGCATTGCTTGTACTTCACAAGGATTGTATTTCTTATGTTGTGGAAGGAGGATATATCTTCAATTTCACAAGGAGAATACTGATAGTTTGTGTGTATGTGTCCTATATGAATCTTGCATGTATTTTAAGTAGTGAATATACCACTCATGTCCTTGGTTAAGGATCCGAAAGTACGAACTTGTATCCCTTGAACATAAAAGTTGGTACTGTAGGCTCCTCCGCCGACGATGTGTTCCGCAAGGATTTATTGCGCGTATACCCGTGTACATAAAGGAATACAATGTGTACAGTGTGTTTGACATAGGGAATATATTGCAAAGGATTATACGATGGTTAGTTTACAAAGGGAATATACATATTTATGGTATATGGTGTACTCTCTTCCCCAAAAAGTTCGAGGATTGAGATGGAGTAAGAAGGAAGAGGTACACAAAGTCGTCCTGAACCTACTTAAACGTGCCTTCATCCCGGCAGCAGCTTCATTTTAAATATAAGTTTGTACTTTGTGTACAAACGAGGGAGTCTTGAGAAAGATAGCCGGAGTGTGTGTATATGTAAATAATACATAGAAATAAGAATACACCACCCCGTCCAATGCAGATGTCGACGAATAATCCTTTTTTCGACTAGGGATTACCTTGAGGTCTAAATTGTCCTTTACGTAATAACACTCGAAAACTAGATTATTCTGCGTGGTTGCTAACTACTGCTCCACCTTCGAACTATATCTGTACCTTCAAACTAACTCTGTACCTTCGAACTATCTCTGTACCTTCAAACTAACTCTGTACCTTCAAACTAACTTTGTACCTTCAAACTAACTCTGAACCTTTAATCTAACTCTGCACCTTCAAACTAACTCTGTACCTTCAAACTAACTCTGTACCTTCAAACTAACTCTGTACCTTCGAACTATCTCTGTACCTTCAAACTAACTTTGTACCTTCAAACTAACTCTGTACCTTCGAACTATCTCTGTACCTTCAAACTAACTTTGAACCTTTAATCTAACTCTGTACCTTCAAACTAACTCTGTACCTTCGAACTATCTCTGTACCTTCAAACTAACTCTGTACCTTCAAACTATCTCTGTACCTACGAACTATCTCTGTACCTTCAAACTAACTCTGTACCTTCAAGCTAACTCTGTACCTTCAAAATAACTCTGTACCTTTGGTTTACCTAAATTTAATCTCCAATAATTTTCTTTGATAAACATTTAAATATTTAGCACGATTTGTAGGTTGCCATAGTGTACAAAGGAAATAAAGTCTCAGAATCTCAATGCTGACAATTTACGTATGTATAAATGCCTTCAAATGGACAAAGCGTAATCGGCATCTTAAGTGTTTATCCATAGGAAACGCTATAGAAAAACAGTTCATGACGCGATTCAGGTTTCAGATTTGTTGAGGTCAAGAAGGTCACTTTATCTTCTCCCTGTCACCTCTCCTTGTTTGTTTCCCACAGACCTGGTCAATGATAATCCCCGCACAGCTCCGCGTCCTATACAGCGTAAGATTCATCCCAGAACGAAGATTTATCCAGCAAATAGTATCCATCCCTTCCAGCTCCAGCACGAATTCCTCCCTTCTCAAATGAAAAAGTAAATCTGGGATGTCATATAAAATACGATATTCTCAACTAAATGAATTTGTACTTCCCCGCTGGATATTTTTCCCTCCACAAGCTTTCCCCATATATAACTTTTATATGTACTAGTAGGTAGATATACTAACTTTGCACGACTCCAACTTTCCCTCGAAATTCGGAGCGGGGCTTCAGTATATAGGGAAGCTCTAGTGTTGAAAATGCTGAAAGTATCACAGCCTTCGGAGGAGTGATACAATTATTGCAATAGATACTCATCCATACCTATGCTCGTCCTCCGAAAAATATGGAATTAAACGGGGGATTACGCACAGATAATTTCATTAATGGAAGCATTTCCCCCAGTGTGAAAAATTCGAATTTCCTACAGAAACGTACACGTGCGAGACCGAATTTTCGAGCTGACAATCAAGGGAAAATGTTAAGGATACGGACGACAGGAACATTGCAAGTTTTCTTGTAACCCTGAGAGTGCTAAAGGTAAAAGTCTTGTAGCTTTCGCTCGGTAATTTTCTCCCGACTACATCAATAACAAGCCCAACATCTATACACGCTCGTCTTCGTCTCCCACAAACCTTCCCACTGTTCCTGCACCTTTACTTCCAAATTCCAAATACCATTGCTTCACACATGCAAGTACATAGATCCTAGAAGTTCTTCATTCGGCTTAGTATATGTTCAACATATCTTCAGTTCAGCATCCAACTTTTAGTGTTTCAACTTCAGAGTGCTGTAAGACTTTGAGCAACTCAATTTAGGTCAATTCTTCTAAATTTTGGAAATTGTTTTAAACACAATAAATTTGTTACAAAATATTTTGTTGGATTTAACTAAAATCTTTTAACTAAAAATAGTTTGTTAAATTAACAAATCTATTTTACTGGATTTAAATAAGCTGTTGTGCTGAATATAATAAAGTATGTTGTTAAATTTCAAAAATATTTTGTTAAATTTAACAAAATATTTTGGTGGATTTTCTAAACTAATTTAATGTTTTATGAACTTTTCTGCAATATTTGATTTCTCATGCCTGGAAAGTATAATAATTTAACTAATTAATTAAAAAAATCGTCACTTTTAGTGCTGCTGGAAGAATCAAGTCTTCGCCTTTGTGATCTCCAGAGAGTTGTGATCAGTTTATTTTACTTTGCACAAACGGGCAAAATTTTGAGTCAATTAAAATTTATTAACCTTGTGAACTAGCATTTTTCATCCTTGAAACTTCCACAGCACCCAGAGTATCAGAAGCAGAAGGTGATTTAAGGAGATGTAACCCTGGACCTATTTTTAGATGATATTAAAAAATGAAGTACAGTCTGCGAAGCAAAGATCAATTAAGGGCTGACATGTTCATAAATGATTGCCAGTGGAATTCATCATGCCGGGAGAGACATGGGGAGTCGTCAGGTACAAGGGAAACAAGCGACTTAACTCTTAACATCAAAGACAGAAGAGAAAGACGCCAAGGCAGAAGGTAGACTGTGCAAAGTAAAAACTTGACTTGAAGCTCGCTCAACTTGTGAATGGTTTCGACGGCCTTTATCTATTACTTTCGAACTTCACTCTGCCATGTCCTTACATATGTCGACTGACTTTTGTATGTCGCTACACACAGTGCGGGTGATGTATGTGTCGTCATGCGTGTTTTTGACACTTGAGATTTTTGAATTGAGGAATGTATCATAAATAAATGTGTTGCTGGGTAGTATTTACTCAATTCATCGAGAGTCGTTAGATGACGGATGATAAATAGCTAAACTGCCATTTTCTGTGTACACAAAGCCATCATCATAAAACATGGTTGACTGACTTACGGCTCTACAACCACACACTCATGTCTATATCATGTATCCACACTTCCACACATTCTCCTCATCCCGCTCACAAGCTTACTTACTGACTTACTTACTTACTTACTTGACTATAACGTGTTGGATCCAGCATACAAACTCATATATGCACATCCGGCACTCCTAGCAGTTTCCCTCTCTCTCTCTCTCTCTCTTGCTCTTGGTCTCTCTCACTCTTGCTCTTTCAGTGCTGTCTAATAACGCTATAATAAACCTGTCGTATTTCCCTAGAAGATCCAACCAGTTGAACTAGGCTGGAATCGACGGGTGAAAAGTGCCAAAAAACTTGAATACCTCATTCCGGGGCAGTCATCAGGGAAAGCAAGTTTTTGTTGTAAACGATCTAACCAAGGAATATTGAGTACTACTAGAAACAAAGGCTGCTGGTAAATGCTCCACGAATATATACACAAGACAGTTCACATGACATTTCAATTTTTGTGATATTTAGTTTTACTCGAAAAATAACTCAGCCTTGTCAACAAGTTTCACAGTCTACTTTCATGTCAGCGGAGAAGTTCCCAGCATGATTCTTCCTTTCTCCCTCGAATGAATTTCCCAGCAGAAGCAATTTTGTGAATGACATTGCATTTCGTATCTCATTTTCTCCCTTCTGCCTAAATTCGTCAGGGAATATTACCTTTCTCTCCTTCCTTGTATAGGCGTCTAAACTATTTTTCACTTGCAAAAAAGATACATACTCCGGACGGGGAGCCATATTGTATTATCTGTGTCGGGGATGTTATTCTTGTTATGCTAGTTTTGATTTTATTGTCATGTCATGTCAGCTTCAGCTCTTATACATATACATATAACAGGGACTCCAAAATATTCTACTTTTTCACGTTCTCGCTCTTGAGCATTGCAATAATATCAGTAATAATGTGATCATAATCTATGTGCTCACAAGTTTCAGCAACCCATGACAACATTTTAGTTAAGTTAATTATGAATAGCAGAAATGTACTAATATAAAAACCCTGAGATTAAAGACGAGATTGCTAGAACTTGGTCGACGAAAGTTGGAGTAATTCGCTAGTTTCAAGTATCCTGGTAACTTTTTTGTCGAGCTGAAATTGGGTAAAGATAAGCTGTCTCGTCAAAATAAGTTATTTAGAGAGCAGTAAGAATGAAAAAAAAATCGGTAGAAGAAATAGTTCAATACATAAATTACATTTTATGCCATTGCCAGTTATCAATGTGGTTCTATGGAGTTTCCATTGGAATGAGAGCTCTCTACCTTGGGTTGGACTAGTCTCCTTGCGTATGCACATTTGCAATAAATACGCTTCTGATAACGTTCCCCGATTCAATATCTCCAATCTTAAGTACTGAGTTTGGAACAATTTCATCATCATTTTATTTTCATTTCATCGAATTGCGTCTATAATATTGGAGTCTTCATACATCAACAACCGTTATATTCAATACTTGGGCTGTACGGAATTATTTCCTATTTTGGCAAACGCATAGAGATATTATTTATTTCTACAATAGCAACATAAACATTTTTATACCCAATGGCTTGGTGTCTGTATTAAATTTATGCCAAAAAATAGACCACAATAAAATGTTCAGTGCAGCTGAAAATCGTTGAATGTGAATTGTCATTGGGGAAAGTTATGCGGGGATAGTAATGGCAAGAAAGGATAATATCATACTTGGGACTTCAAAGCACAAATTGTTTGGCAAGTCTCCATTCCCAAACTGCGCTGCTTTTTTTTCAATATATATGGAGTCTCAGCTCACTCAGCACTACTGGAACACAAAGCAATTGAACTCTTGTTGTTTGTTGTAATTGAGACGCTCTTAACAATAATCGATTTTCTCTAATCTACACATAACCAAACCCCAACAAGACTGGCGATATTAAAAAACTTAAGAGTCATTTTCATTTAACCTCGCTCCTTCTTCCAATTGACGGTAACTTCCTCCTTTTTTCTATTATCTGTATAGAACTTCGTGTATAGCTTTTCGAATTCGCAACATCCTGTGTGAGTAAACCATTTCCAGAACTTTCTTATTGTACCCGGATTCATTAAAGTTATATGATATGTACATCCTCAGTTCTAGGTAAATCAACTTTAATTGCGAAAATGTCTTCCTTCTTTTTCCATAAATGAGCTAATCACTCTGTCGGGCTCGTTTCTTCCCGCTGCTCAGCTAGCCCGGTAGGTCTCCACACTAATAAACTTTTCATTCATTTTTGAATTATTTATAATCATTCAACTTCTACATTTTTTTTATATTTGCCCCTCCTAACTCAGGTACTTCAAACTCAGTTTTTTAGTTTAGCTTTAGTTTTTAGCTTACCTGAGCTTCAGTTTAGCTTTATTTAGCTTACCTTAGCTTCCGTTTAGCTTACCTTGCTTCAGTTTAGCTTTAGTGTAGCTTGCCTTAGCTTCAGTTTAGCTTTAGTTTAGCTTACCTAGCTTCAGTTTAGCTTTAGGTTAGCTTACCTTGCTTCAGTTTAGCTTTAGGTTAGCTTACCTTGCTTCAGTTTAGCTTTAGTTTAGCTTACCTTGCTTCAGTTTAGCTTTAGTTTAGCTTACCTTAGCTTCAGTTTAGTTTTAGTTTAGCTTACCTTAGCTTCAGTTTAGCTTTAATTCAGCATTGTACATTGGTATAAAAAAAGAGCGGAGATATTGCATTTGTCCGAGAAGACATGACAAGGGCTTACCACTCTAAATGGATAAATCCTTGTTTACGCTGAAGCCCCAGCAGCGTTTGTTCAGGTGGGTGGACTAAATCTAAATTTTGAAAATTCATAATTACAGATATGAGCTCTCTGGTGTGTGCATAAGGAAATACTAGTCGTATAAGCAAATAACAACATGGGATGCATATATCTATGTATATGTGGATATGGATATGAGCGTTCCTTTTATTTATTCTTACAATTTCCTGGCAATTCCCATCAAAACAGTTTATTATCCATAATGAACACTACCATTTGTACGAGGTACATAACGAGCAAACACAAAAGTAAGTCGAGGTATTATTGCTTCTGTTTTACAACGTAATGTTGTTGTTGATCAATAATAAATTGTAGATATACATATGTTCAACCATTATAATGATTTCCCAAACAAAAAGTTTTTTCTTTTTATTCTTCTTCTTTTAATAAAGAATACGCAAAAGTTCTGAATAAAACTTTCCCAGCAGTCAGACTAAAGCAAAGTACGCATAGATTTCGCATATGCACTGTACGTACAATTAAATTACAAACCCATTAACATGAACGTTGTGCCCATGCAATCAATCATGTACATATTATATGTTATCCCCATATTCCGCTCTGCCACTCACTCGCAGCGTGGATTCTCAATGGAGCGATAATGTTACATACAATTTTTTTTATCGCGGATTCGCACAACTTGCCATTTCATCGTGTTCAACTATTTTTAGCAATGAATTAAGTATTAATTACGTTTATGAAATACAATGAGTAAGTGAAAATCAAATACAATGAGAGAGTAAGAACCAAATACAATGAGAGAGTAAGAATCAAATACAATGAGTAACTTGTCCACAAGTAATTGTTACCCCATTAAACGCCTACGTACATGCAAAGGGAGACCATAAAATAAACTACAGGAAAATCTAATGTACGTATACAACTTGCTTGGAATAAGTGTATCGGGAAAGAACCTTGTAAGAATTACGGATCGATCATAAGAAATTGAAGCTGATTTGTAGAAAATGGATGAAAAATGGGAAGAAGTACACTATAGGCTGTCGCTAAGGGAAATGGCCTTGCCTTTGCTTTTGATTAGAGTCATAGGACGCCAGCGGACATTTCACTTGCAATGAGATGATTTGAAATTTAATATAGTAATTCCAAGGGAAAGAATCAAATTAAGGTGACTACTCTGCTGTAAAAGTAGACGAAGCATACGGTGAGAAAATATCTTCCACCCTAACTTCTACCCAGAAGTACTTTCCCGAAATCGATATCCACGTTTACAGAGTGATACGTGCGTTCATATTTTTTTATGACAGGACAATATTTCAGCTTATACGCACTTCCAGATATATAAAGCTCCTTTAAGATTTCCTCAAGCCTCCAAAGTATACCTTAGTAGATTATTTCTGCAGAGATCAACTCCCAAGATTTATCTTAAGACTAGCGTGTGATCATCAAAGACTTGGACTCTGTACACACACTCGTTTTCCATACACAGTAACTGATGCAACAAATGAGATAGATTGTACCACGTAGGGTTCTTCACGTCCACGATGGCCTGACGAGCGGAAGACTGAGACGAGGATGATAAAAACCGAAAAATTGCTGGGAAAGTCTCCGCCATGGATGTGATCTGCTCCCAAACAATTACTTCTCATATGTATCTTGGCACGCGGGCAGAATTTGAAATGACAAGCTGATTATGCATATAATGCTGGTCAATGCATGATTGAATCACACAGGTAGGGAACTCTGGGTTGGTTACACATCTCTTACTTACACTCTCCTCCACATACTCAGCACATGATCTCAGCACCTTCGGGGCTTAATGAGATATCTTTTCTAAAGTTCTGGTGTAACAAATAATTAAAAGACCTTGATTGAAAGTATACTTCACTAATATGATGTTATACTTACGTCAAAATAATGAGCTACACTTAATGAGCTTAAATGTGGCACATCCAACTTGCAATACTTAATTCAACATCCATACAATAAACAAATGATAAGATTTTCCCAGGTATGTATGCACATCCACACGTTTGTGTACTCCAAGCCTAATGCAATTTCAGCGAATATTGTCTATCGAAGGATTTATGTAGTTGCATTAAAGCGGAGCAAGACTTGTCTTAGCCAGAGTGAGAGCACGTAACAAGCTAGTTTTTTGGTTGATCGTGCGCCAACGTCGGATTATTCTCTAACAGCCTTGTTCTTTATCGTAAAATATGTCCTTAAGTCTCTGGAGAAGACCTGCACGGCAGTGTTCACGGAAATGAATGTTTACCCTTAAAGCAAAACATGTCTAGCTTGATATTATAACTACTTATTGGCTACCATAGCAACATACTGCATCACTGATATGCTTCAGAAAATTCCCAGTAATTCCTAATCATCGTCTTATAGCTATCATTCTAGCCTTTAATCTTACTTTCTATTACGTTCTACTATCGTCTTTAATGTTATACTTCATATGTACGACTTGGTTTAACGGTACTACAAACAACTTTCTAAGTCCTTGGTTTGCTCCTCTGCAACTTCTCAGTCTATCTCTTTTTCTCTCTTTTTTCACTCTCTCTCTCTCTCTCGGAACTCTCTAGACTTCAATATTTCTCTCTACTCCTTAATCTTATACCTTCTCCTAACCTCTATTTTTCTTCCATTACGTTTACAAGCATTAGGAAAAGTATGTATTGATCTTCTTTTCTTTACAAAATTATTTCTCAATTGCAAATCTCTCTTTCACAGTAAACTGCGTGTCTCTGTATTTCCGAAGTAATTTGTTCAAAATCAATGCATCAATGCATATTAGTCGTCATTGTGTTAGATATTGTAGCGCAAATAGTTTACACGAGCTAACCATTTTCTACAGATAATTTGGTTCTATTGAGCAATTCTACGACACAACCTTTGAGCTTACAAGATACTACAACTTCAATGAGTGAAAGCATCATCTCTAATGACTAATGACACCCCCAGATTATTGAATAATTATCATCCCAACTTAACTGACGAGCTATATCGACTAAGAATAGCATACTAATTTATGTAACAAAAATGCAATAATACTTAATTTAACACGAGGACGAAAGTTCCAATCCTCGGTTTGTTTACATCCAATGGACGTGGAAATAAAGGGATCTAAAAAAGTATTTTAAACAAGATGATTATTATCGAAAAATAAATACTTGTGAGATTGTATAACACTTATGTATGTACGTTTTTTATTTGAGCCTTTAAGCGGGAGAGGCGAAGGTAGAAGGGGAATTCGCGTACAAGACCATGTAAGAATGAAAAGCTGACGGTGAAATAATTGGGTAATTACTCGACCGCAAGCGAAGAGACTTGAGGAGAGTTTTGTGAAAGAAGCCAATGTTGCAGTGAAAGGATACGTATGGGGAGTGATAGGGAGTATCTACAGTGCCGGCGAGGTATACATTACGAGAGAGTGTTCAAGGAATGAAAATAATGTTTGTTGGCAGACTGCCCACAAGGCAGAAGAAACTTGAATGGTGGCTAGAAGAAACCTCACGAAATGTGCTCAAGACGAGGTGACGAATTGTTCGGCAGGAAACAGATCTCTGGGCGTTAAATAATTCACGAAATAAATTCCAGTTGAAAGCGGAGCAACGTGACGTGACTTGAAGCTTCCTCCTTAGGGAATGGATGTCTACATATAAATACACCTTATAAACGTCTATACGGCCCAAGTTTAAAATCCGACTTACATACAATCGGCGGGCAGCATATGAGCTACGGCAATAACTAACTCATATGTATATATTTCTGAAAAGAAGTTTTTCTCCACACAAGCTCCTGTCCCGCTTTCCACTCCCGGTATAAAAACCCAAAGAAAATGTCCTAAATTCTAAGTACATGTTACTCACGGTGTCTTGGTTTCAAATATCACCTTTTATACCACACTCCAAGGATCAGTTTCCTTAACTGATACAAGCTACATAATAGATACAAGCACACAAACCTGACTAAACTCAATACTTTAAACGATTCGAATCCGAAGAAAATTCTCGTATCTCTGATCGAAAATTGTATTCTCGCATGGAATCCAGATGACTATCACTCATCGCATGCTTAAGCTCCAGCCCAGAAACGAAGTCAATGGAGAGGAGAAAATCTCTATGACATAGCCAAGGATCTGTCAACTCAAGTCCTGGACACACTATCAACTTGTATATACACGAGCCTCATCCACTCTTTCTGTTTTAAATCTGACACCAGCTGAGTAAGCTTTAGATTGATTTGCTTAGTCGATTGATGGCAACATGGAGGGACTTGGTAAGAACCAGTGGGGCGAGTAGTTTCATTTTCTCAAAGTCCTCCCAGCAACTCTCAATCCCAACATAACCTTTGACTCCCTCACCTATATACATCTGCATATAAGTATCTACGTCCAAAAGTTAATCAACAATCATCATCAACGGAGAGCCAATGGTATGTCCGAACCTTAATGATTTCATACCTTCACAATACATATATGTCAACTTCTATAAATAATGTTTAATTTTAATCCTTGTCAAGCCAAATTCTTGTGCAAATATAGTGTATGTGTATTAACATGTAAATAGGTGACGAGTGTAAATGAGTTATAAACAAATGTATGCTCTCATAATGAACAAACATTACTGCTCTCCACTTCAGCATTACTGTATTTACGTAACTAAATGGTTCAGGTGACAAGCTCGAGTTGAGGATTTCTTGGCAAGAATCGGAATGTGAGTTTAGCAGGGTAGAAGAGTTGGTGCGTGCGGCGCAATGTATGATCCAACTACATAAAAGTACGCACTTCCTTGGAATTCCCTTCTAATAGATTGTGTTTGGTTATCAATTAGGACGCTGAGTGAACATAAATTTTATGTAATTAAAATTAATATACAATTTGCTTTTAATTTAGAAGTTGATTTCTTATGAGGAGAACAATGTTTCGGACATTTATAATTACGAAATGAACTTCTAACATAATTTTAATTGCTTCTACTAATTCTGATACTGTTATGATTATGTAATTAAAAATGACTATTCCTCTCTCGTGGAAATTCCCGATGCCAATAAATAGGGCACGCGTTTGTCAACATTTCTATTTGAAGATTTAAGTAACTAGCTAATTTAATTATTTAAATTCTTGCTATTTAGTAATAACAAAAATGGATTTGTATATTTACTTCCAGCAGCGTAATAAATCTACGTAATGATGTAATTTAATTATAAATTTGTGCAATGACATTAATTCAAATTCTTGGACAGGAATCATATACACATGTAGCATGTGCTGTAGCAAAATAAATTACAGCTACACATATACATGTATGTGCACATGAGTTCGAGGTAGGTATCTATTTAAAAGGGAAAGGAGTACCGCGTTGGTATTTTTAGTATAGTAACCTCCACATGAGCACACTAGAAGTTAGAGACAAGGCAAGGAGGAGGCCTTGCGTTTAAAAATATAATAGTAAAGGATATAAGAAAGTAAAAAAAAAGTTACAGTTGCTCGTAGACAAACAAACCAAAACCTATGTAACTATATAGGAATGAGATGCAGTAGAATAACATCTTACAAAAATACACACAATAACCTTTCCCACCATAAATTCTATTTCGCCGAGCCAGAAGAAAGATTAGTTAAAGCAAGCGGAAAATTTGATGGAATCAACTTTGTTTTTGTTACTCTACAATGAATACTTACGTATCCACGTAAATGCAAAAATAAACATCTCGTTCCACCTTTCTTAACTTCTCAGTTCTTTTTAGCCAGACCTCAATCATCTTGACAACATTACGGTTTAAGTAGTGTGAAGCATTTATGTTACTTTTAGCATTGGGCTGAGGGGAGAAGGAAAAGAAGGCGGGATCGTTTAAAGCTTAATGTTAGTTCTTGTGTAAGAGTAAAGTAGTCGCATTATTGTGGAAGGGGAAGGAAATGGAGATTGGCAAGGTAGAGGATATTGTCGGAATTTTTCCGGGGAATTCTCGTATTCTTGGTCGTATTGTCCAAGTTAATTTCATTATGCAATTAAGGGGATTTAAATGACAATAGAGTAAATAGCAGGAGTATTCTTATAACTTGAATGGGTTCAATTTGAGTTAAATATGCTATTTAGCAGTTGATGCTCCATGATTATTTCAAATGATTGCCTCATCATTCCTTACTTTTTCTTTGGCTTTTTACTCCTGGAAAAGTTTTCTGCATGGTTTCTGTCCGTAGTAATTGTAAGTGGAAAGGCATTATTGTCCTTCCTCTGTCTGTCGTCGTGCGTTGAATTTAAACTTAAAACTTTGTACATCTACAATGAAGAGCCACTTATAACTTATTGTTCCATAGTTGCTCAACATTTGCAATTCCCACAGTATTTTTGGTGTCCATTCACCAGAAACTTTTGACGTAATGGAGCTTGAGAGTATTCTCCACTGTAACGATTCAACTGGGAGTCCTCGAAACATAAACTCGGTAATAAGTATGTGTCCGATTCTGACAAGAAGTAACTTTCGTCTATGCTCCTACTGTGTTATCAGTAGCCTTACATTTAGCTGGAGTTAACTTGCCCGTGGTACCTTTAACATGTGAAAAGACTCTTTACACCATATGCACACAATCCACCCGACTCCGCACTTCTATGCATGACGTGCTTTATGTATTTTCTTCTTTATACTCAAATAAGTTCTCGAGTAAATATCTACTTTACCAAACTTCAAGTACATAGCCGTCGAGAAGCATTATGTCGAGTTACATATAATTATTATATCAAAGGAATAGGCCTCACTACACATCTTTATATAACATCTGTACACTCGTCCTAACGAGGTTTTCCCTACTAGACTAACTGTACATATGTACGCCCAAGTCCTTTTTAATCCTACGATTCTCTAATACTTAGAGTGGAGGGGGCTTATACACAAGGCTCATCATACAGGACAAAACAATATAGTGCATATGTGTAATAGTAATAGTGTAGTAGTATTGTAATGCTGTGACTATAGCTGCTGCTTTTAATGCCGGAGCGGGATGTGTACGTATATATTTAGCGGAAATAAAGTATAGGGACAGTAAAGTGCAGGCTTTGGAAGGAGAAAGAATGGGTTTTTGCAAAAGAGTAACTGTGTGTATCTTGAGACTTTATATTTGTCTTGAGTTAATGGTTTTCAGTATCAGCGGCATAGAACTCACAGGGTTTATTTGTAGCTGAATTGTTAACTGGTTTACGGCCAAGGAGCTGGTGTGACGGCTCTTCCAGCGCTAGCTGTTGCTGTTGAAGATAAGAGTAACATGCAAAAGTTACGAGGAGTGCATACGAATATAAATCAGATAGAAAGACGCTTGTGCATGCAGTTTGGTATTTCATTGAGACCTTCGGGAAGAACGGAGGATGCGAGAGAAAAAGACATGGGGAAGGAGGGAGTAGCGGAGTAAAACTGGTGGTGTAAGTAGACTCATCCTCCCTGCAAGTATAAGTATATAAGCCTCTACATATAATTATGTATATCACACATATGTATTGCACACTGCGAGTAACTCTACAGTTTCCATTTTGTGCATCTCCGCCGTCTCTAACAATAACATACTCCAGAGTTCAAAAGTGGGGGATAACGTGGGCAAGTACCTAACTTGCTGCTCTGCTCCAAGAAATTTATTAAAAATATGCATGATTCTGAGGCAACTCATATATACACATGCAATATGATTTGAAAAACTACCCGAAAACCTTACTTCACCGTTCAGAGCTACCCATGTATAATGTTTCACGACTGTCTTTGTCTTTCTCCTACTCTAGTAATAACAGAACCTTGTAGGCACGAAGGAGTAGAACTACTCTTACACTACAGTAGTTGCTTTCTTACAAAGTAATCGGACCTCTGTAATTCATTTTGTATTCAGTCTGGAGTAGGTCGTAGCGGCAATTGTACATACAGAATGAAGGGTAGAAACTGTTTGGCGGTCGCAGGGTTTCAACTCCGGCTGGCTCGTACAGTACGTACATACATGACCGCAACTATGGACGGCCTCGGCCTCGAGGAGGAAGTCTAATCGTGAGGGTGGATTATAGTGGAGTGGTATATATAGCTTCCTCATATGGCGCGGCATTCCGCTATAATTTTACCACAATGTAAATGCGGAGACGACCGAGCATGTGGAGGAGGGAAGGTTAGTTGTACCTTATAAGCTTGAGTAGTAAAATGAGGAATACTATATATGCTCCTACTTAAGCTGAGAATCATTGTCGTTGCACTCGACGCGTTGAGGAAAAGCAACAGAATGGAATGGAAGCTTGAAAGCAGGCATGGAACAAGAATGTTATTTGGTTTTCTCCTCACAGTAAATGACGGGTTCAACTGACTACGTGAGTGTGAATATTTCCTGGACGCATCAAGCGTGTGCAAAATTGTATCAGGTAATGAAGGAGCAATATTGTTGGAAGTGTGATGCTATACGTAATGAAACCATTGATTTGTCTGGCATTGAACCGGCAGAAGAGGATTACATGACATAGCAGTAAATCCTAACCAAGAGTGCATAAAAAACTTTACAAGCAAAGACAGACAAAAAGACGTGGTTGGGCATTGAGAGAGAAGTTTGTTTAAGTTAAGCTAAGTAAATGTATAGGATATGAGAGGGTGAGAGGACATGCACATACGTTAATGTTAGGCATGGGCTTCATTGATGTATGCTTTGCGTATAACGTAATGGCTGTCGTAAAAAGAGATACGAGCTCAAGAGTGGGAAAAAGCATACAGAGACTGAGGAAGCAAACTTTTCGAGTTTTACGAGTAGAAGCGCTTAGCATTCACTATGACGTAGGTACAGTACAAGCTCGTAGAAAAGGGTTGTAGACAGTTTATTGATGGTGGAACTGGTGGGTGGAAAGAGAGAGAGAGAGAGAGAAACCCGGGATTTTCTCAGCCATGTTCCTATCTACGCCATTCAGTTGAGAAAGAGTGAGTGAGTGAGAGAGCGAAGGGAAAAGATACAGGCTCAGGCGCAAAGTTTGTGGTTCCATTCATTTCTTGTTCAGGTTCCATAAATGGGCCACCAGCATGGTATGCATGACACGGAATAATATTGTTGGCAGAGTTTTCACGACTGTTTCTAATACATATTTACTCCTTTCCCCTATACATTCTCTCTCTCTCTCTCTCTCTCTCTCTCGACTCTCTCCCTCTAGACGTTTTTCTTCACTATTTGTCTGTCAGTAGTTTTTTCCCTATGGGCAGTTTTTTCTACAACTTGCATCCTGTACTTGCATAGTTTTACTATCGGTAAAGTCGCTGAGTAGGTTGTACGCATACATACACGATAAACAACTTTCCGCATGCACGCATCAACTAAATTATATTCATTCTATACGTATATCTCCAACCACGTCTTCATGTTAATGCAAATACTCTCACAGTAAAGTCAGACACTGCAGGAAAAAGTCTGTAAGTAACTTGTGTAGATATAAGATGAGAGTAATCTTGTATATGAAAGTATAATCATACTTACTCTCGTGGCTTGTTTTATAGACCAAGTTTGCGAGTAAGCCGAGACCCGAATTTTTTGTAACCGACAACCTGCGACGCCTTCACTCTTTGAGAATGTTCTCATCTTTCTACTCGAGTAAAAAAAATTCACTGGCGTTTCTCTTCATTCAAGTGTGACGTGACGGTTTCTCCCGGTCACCGACATAGTAAATGAAGTCGATGCTATACTCGCACTTTCCTTGGTTTTTTACGTCCTTCCACGCTATACACCAATGTATGTACGTTACCCTTATGAGCACATTGTACATCCTTCGTATTTGTATTCTACTTATACGTACTTGTAACTATTGTAATGCACCGTACATAATTACGAACACATGCATGGCACGTTAAACTCCGGGGATATTAAGCATCTTCACCCAAGGAACATAGTGAAAATACCAGAGTATTAGCGTAAATCAAAGTAGTACAGGCCGCAGACTTCATGCAATCTTTTCCTTATAGTTTAAAATAAAGGGATGGTTGCTAGAGAAAACAGCTCCTTTACGATTACTTGTGTCTTATTATTACTGTTCGTATCCCGGATCTGTTCAAGTTTTAAAGTTTGTTGTCGAGAAGCCATGGCTCTAAAATTAAAAGTAAGCAACTTCATTCACCATTTCTTCATTACTAGTCCCGTCCCTTTCTTCATAGATTTCCAATGTATGTATGTATATGTGTATACCAACTATTCACTTCGCATTATTCATTGACGAAAGTCGTAACTCCTTGGATGGCAGGCATCAAAAGTTACATAAGCTTGCAAAAGCGTGTCTTCATAACGCTTTTGGAGTTGAGTTGAGCAATGAGCAACTTATGTACATGCGTTACATTCTTCACAGTTTTACTCTTCCTTGTCTTCTCTTTGACCCACATGAGTTGCCACCAAGAAGCAACCAATCTGGAGGGTCACGACCAAATCTCTGCAAAGTCAAGAATTCAGTCAGCAATGTCTATCAGCTCGTTAATCCTTACTCTAATCCATACACTTCAAGGACATCGGATATAGCAGCATACCTATAAAAGAGGGATGTGTAGCATATCGACGGCACAGATCGGATATGAAATCTTGCAGCTTTACGCAGTAGTAAGATGAATTGGAACGATACCAAAATACAGCCCGTTGAAAGCTGGAAAAGTTGTAACAGGAAAAGATACCGTGCGCAATGCACTATACTGTATGCATTGCTAAATGTCAACAGTAAATAATGATAATTGTAGATGCATACCGAACTGAGAAACCTTTTCATACGACAACAAAGAAGCCGTTGACTGCTTTGGAGTGATTTGGTTTGGACTACAATGAGAATGTATGCAATTTGTTTACCGAATATTTGTACCTTCGAAACGGATTTCCCTACATCGACAGTTCTGCAATCTCTTCTTTCCCTTCTCCGCTTTTTTCTTTTTTATTTCATTATTTTATTTTTATTTTAATAATAATTTCATTGTGATGTTCTTCATTCCGTGCTTCCATAATAAAGGCGGTTTGAGGAATTTGAAGAAGTGTCTCATTTGTTCAGTGTGTGAGATTTGTCCAGTAGATCTGTCAGCTAATAAGTCTACTTTAACTTTTTGGAGTAAGTATATTCTGTTACAATAAGGGCCACATTATCATTGAACTTAAGTTTCAACAGGGAAATTTGAATAATAAAATACCTACATGTGGATTTTTAATAACTTATAACTCTTTATTATTTTACAAGAACATAACACCGCGGACTGATGAGGTTCAAAAAAGCTAGAATATAATTATACTTGGAACCTGTAAGTACTATTTAATGACAACAAAACCGATTTACTTTAACATAGAAGACATAGAAGGTGAAGTTGGAAGATTCTGTAGAACGAAGTAATCGGCACAGGCACGAAGTTACCCGAACGTCCAATTCTGCCATCTACCCATGCTAGTTTCTTCTTTTTATGATATTATGTAACCCTTCCTCACACTGTGTCACTTTTGACTACTTCGAAAACCATGTAGAGGATCCGAAAGGACATTCGCACAACTGTGGATGGAAAATGTAATGAAAGATTATCCATTATCCTACTTAACTACCATAAACCAACACCACTGTAGTAAAGTATGCGTAGTATCTGATACCGACAACGATTGAGAACATAACATCCGAATGTATACTGAGTCGATTCGGCTTCTTCCTGAGGGAAGCAGTGTCAATAAATTGTATTTCTCTTCTCTCAACAAACATGACATTCAATATTTTTGAAGCAATCTTGGATTTTAATAATATACATATACAATGTGAGAACAATAAAAGACACGTAATTTATATCATATCAAGATAATAATACGTTGTATGTTATTGCTGTAGAAATATTTGTTTCTAACATCGAAAAATATAAATGCATAAATCAAGTTCATATTATGATAGCCAGGCCGCCAGGCGGGTTATTGGGCATTCTTACTTTCGTTTGTTAAGAAGCACAGTGCTGATACAACGAAAAGCTATCCATGACATTCTGAAAATTAAAAGAATAAGCATTATTAAACATAAACCTATAAGAACATCTAACTTAATTCGGCTTACTTAAATTTACTTAAATTTTGCTTGTTACTTACAGATGTCCAGATTCATGCTCCAAAAGCATTTCATTAATAGGGAAATCAAGACAAGCTTAAAAAAGTATTTCGTGTAATAATGTGTTACTGTTAAACTTCTCCATTGTCCCGTATAGTTGCAAAGTATGTATTTGTAAAACAATGTATGTATATCATGGATTCCTTTAGGTATTACTACTGTGTGTACTTGACTTAATACATCACCTGGCATGGATTTTATTTTTTACAGCCGCAATCAAAAGATGTGCGGTTCCATTGTGTTTTACACACGTGGCAACAATACTGCACTTTTTGTGATATGTGAAGCTGAAAAAGCTTAAACGTTTGACCAACAGAAATGAACAGCAATAAAAAGAATATTTACCATAATGCTTTAAAATCTTTCCAACTAAAACTAAGTAATTTACCTATCCTGGGCTAACTTTGCTAAACTTCTCAAGTCCACCTCAATCAAAAGCCTCTACCCCTTTCCAACGAACAACTGAAGCTCCAAGTGAAACATACTTAATATCATACGCTATGATTTGTTTACCATGCACAAGATACTGAAAACCATATCAAAGCAAAATATTGAACTTTGTCCGGAACTTTTGATCATTCCGTATGGATTGGAAGGATTAAATTGTTACGACCACAACGGTTGTAAATGGATGGCAAGCGTAATTCTTTTGGTAGCCATAATTTACATATATTTTGTGATGCGTACGCTGCTAATGATGAAACCATTCGTGACGTTTATTGCTGTATAAGAGCGAAGGTGCTAAAATTTTGCTACGGCGCGTCGCTGTAATAAAACAACGGTGTTCAATTTTACACATGTTTTGAATGATGAAGAAGGCTTTGGCCACAACATAGAAATACCTGAGATTTATCACACAGTAATACATTTACAACTGTTTAATGCATAGTTAAGTCGATTTTGTGCCGTCACTGTGCACAATAAAACTACCAACCGATGTGGTTGATAAAACAACTGTTATAGGAGTTACTTCAATGAACACATGGATAAGCTACTCCTGATAGTCCAAAAAAAATGAGGAACGATATTACGTGAAAAATTGTTGTAAAATTGATTAATACATTGACGCCATTACTGCTAAATTATCTCCAGTAAATAATAATCCTCTCAAGTTTACCTTAAGCTCAATTTTAACTCAATTGCATCATGTCGAAAAAAATCAAAGCTTGCGTATTTAAATTCAAATCCCCTTGGACTAAGTACGATTAGAATTTAAACTATTTTTGCTTAATTGCTATGTGATGGTCACGGCTTCTATAATCGAAATATTGTAGACTTTTGTATAAATAGCCGAACCAGGACCGTCAAAAATCATTCAACAACACAACCTCTTCCAGTAACATTCAATCTTACAACTGTTCAACAATGAACAAGTCACTTTTCGTTAGCATTCTCGGTTTAGCCATTTTGGCTACGGCCGGAGCGCGAAACACCGCTTATAGCAGCTCATCATCCGCTGTTGTAGCCCCTAGTGGCAAGATTATGATTGCTACTGTATTGACACCAGAAGAAGTACAAACCCCTGTCGGAATTCTTCCAGTTCCACAGGAGCCAAAACCGGTTATCTTGCCAATTGAAGAACCAGAACACATTCTTCCAAGCCGTCCAGGGTACAGACCAGCTCTCCCTGTAATTGAAGAACCTGTCCCATCAATTCTTCCAATTGCTGGACCACAACCAGTAATCTTACCAATTGTTGAACAACCACGACCAGTCATCACTCCAATAGTTCCACGTCCACCAGTCATCGAGGAAAGCGAACACTCTCTGCTTCCAGTTGCTCCAGCTCCAGAAATCATCTCACGCCCAGGACCATGGTTGATCGAACCTAAGCCAGTAATTGCTCCAATTGTTGAGCAACCACGTCCAGTGATCACCCCGATCGTTGATCAACAACGACCAGTCATCTTCCCAATTGTTGAGAAGCCATCTCCAGCTATCCTCCCAATTGTTGAGCAACCACGACCAGTCA
>JAQGAK010000057.1:0-193234 GCA_034696945.1 Lipothrix lubbocki | reverse complement strand
CGCAATACGGTTCACATGGATGAATATGCGAAAGCATGGATTCGCATGTAAATTTTGGGCTTGTGAACCTACCTTAAGAAACGTTTTATTGATAAAAAGTTATTACGCATTTGGCACTCTGTTCCTTGACAAACCGATTAAGTTAGTAATGTTTCCAATTATTAGAATGATATTATTAAATCCAAAACGCAAAACGCTGACATGGTTTTAGTATAATGGCCCTGACAGCGGAAACTGAAGCCGTGTCACTTACAGAATCCCATCCAGGAAATGACCTTAAAATTCAAGTACCTACCAAGATTTGTGCACAAAGAATGTTCATGTCCTACATACATGCTTCAAAAGCTTATCGAAGATGTCATGTTGACGGACTGGAACAACTTAAAGAAGGATAACGGCGATCTAAAGAATCGAAACAAACTTGAGCAAGTTTTGATTTTCATGTCAAACATACATATTACTACCATATAGTACTACCATACATATTATTACCAATGTACTGAAGGTTTATCGCTCTTCTCGTCGACAATTCAAATAGGATAACGCTATTTTCTCATTTTATACCAGAGCGTAAAATGTACAGCGTTTGTCACTCAATCCCTATTCCTTGTCATCAGCCGGAAAGTTAATGAAAACTCATAGCTATCTGTACAAGGCCAGAGTGTTTATGGTATGTATCTGTAATATTGACGTCACGGAGAAAGTTACGTTTCACAAGCCACTCTTCTTCTTACTCCAATGAAGACGACACATGCGACTATATCGTATAACCCCAATATAGTATTAATTCAAACCCTATAATCATCACACGCACTAGTTTCCCCAAGTAGTCCAAATTCAAGGGACCATTATACGGAATCTAATATAAAATTAGCAGCTGATGCTGATGCAGTGTACTGAATCTGTGAACTCTCAGCCAAGCAGATAGTGCTCTTAAGCATGCTACATATATAGAGATAACACTTACGTGAATGTTTATAACTGACCGAAAAGCGACACAATGAAAACTTAGTGAATAGCATCATTGAATATGAACGGGCTTTGCTTAGGGTAAGGGTTCGGCATGGTTTAAAATGAGTCATAAAGTTGGCTCTCTCGTTTATGACTCCACTAGCGTTGTGTAGCAATTACAAAAGTTGACTGTCAATTTTGAGGAAGTATCACGGGGTTGTTTAAGTACAGCATTAAACTAGACTCGTAGCAAATGTTCCGTAGCTCGTAGACTTACAACTAGACAACTTTACACCCAAATAATGCGTAAATGAAAGGAATACACAACGGGAAAAAACAAATTGTCACAGTAGTAGAAGCTCCAAAAGTCTCCCATGCCTTTCCTCTACACCGCTTTGACGAAGGAGCAAAAAAATCGGTCCGCAACATCATCATTCCCTTCGTACTAATAACTTAAAAATAAACTATATTATTTTGTCCTATATTTCATCAAAACCTCCAATGTTCTCTCTAAGGGTTACTACGCATTTACGATTCATAAACAAATAAATTATATTTGCAAATCCCCTGAAGTTTCCTTCTCAATAATGCATTCACTTCAGTTTATGGAGTTTTTCAGACATTCATGATAATTCTAAAATGCCAAATGATCTGATACATATAGACTTGGGAAACTTAAAATTAAAAATATAATACTTCACTTAACACATAATAAGCAATAACCGAAGTTAACCCGAATAATGTACACATTATTATACTTAACGGAAGATCATGACCATCGACAACTGTAGTGAAGTCTCATGGATGAGTCAACTGAATAAATACCAACTGAATATAACGCCTGATGTGATTCGAAGTCATAAAAATGTTTATTGTTGCCAGTAACCAGTTACCTCATGAATTACAACAGATTCATTATAACAGCTAAAGCGCTACTTGCGATATCGTAAGTAGAAGGAAATAATATTTCATTTGTATTAGTTAATCCATTGAAAATTGCTATATTTTTAAATTTCAAATTTTTTTCTGAATGTCACACATGGCCACACATGTATATTCATTCAAATGTTACCGGAAAAATTGAGAAAAAAGAACAAAGTTGAATTTCCACATAATAAAATCACAACTTATATAATAACACTTTAGAAACTGTCTCACGATCTCATGAAAGTTTGTTCTGAGGAAATAGTAAACCTTAAATCCAGGATTAAGTACAATATCTCAGGACTAATATTATGCGATTAGGAATGCAAAATGGTCTTGTTAAAGATTTTATTTCTTCGAAAAAAAATTCATAATGCTGGCCTGTTTGGTCTTCGATTTCGATTGGCTGCTTACAGCTGAGGATTTTCCATTTGTAACACCACTACTCTTTGTTGCCTGAGAATTTTTTTCAGTCGGTTTGGAATCTTGACTTCGTGCCGGTTTCACCTCAACAGCTGGCTTGTTACTTTTACTCTGGGAGGTGTCTTCATCTCGTTTGGAATTATTTTCCACTTCCATGTCAATATCATTGTCAGACTCAGAAACAACTACAGTTTCTTTCCTTGTAACTAAAAATATTTTTAAACCACAAGGGAAATTAAATAAGAGCATTATTAGTAGGGATGTCTAGTCATATGAAAACAAAATCTTTTACGATTACTTTTACTTAAAATGTTAAATAATAATTTAAAGTTTAATATTTACACCTAAAATTTAGACACCTAAAACAGCACAGTAATTCCGGGAACTATTCAGTGTCAACACAATATAAAATAAACGGAAACCACAAACATTTACGGTCAACTATAAGTACTTCACTCAAAATTGTAATCACTAAATTCCGTGAATTTTATATACTCAGAGGGCATCAACATTTACAGTCTAGGCTGGTAATACAGATAGTCTGATCCTGACCATTTGCAATCATCCGGTACGCAAATTGCAACAACTTTGTGTAGTTTTATTACAATGCAGAAACTACTTGAATTCTCATCACCTTGAAAAAAAATAAGAGAATTTGTTTCAAATGTTCGGAAGCGAACATCAAAAAACTTTTCTAACGAGTTGCCATCTATAACTTACTCTCATGCATGCACCTATTTGCAACCTCGAAATTAGTTTATTTTTTCCTAAAATAAAAAGTTCATCTGATTTACTGCGTACTAAATCTGGTGTGTCTAAACATGCTAGTTGACAGTTGTGTAAGCAGGATAATACGCACTTGCCCTTGAGAAACAAGTGCAACTAAAATACATACCTAGGTAACAGCGGGGCGTGGAGTACGAAAGGGTAAGCAGTTTATATTCGAAGCTTGGGGATCACAACGTATACGCTGAGAGACTATAAAATGCATTCATAAAATAGGCACGACACAGGAATAAAGTGCGGAGTAATTACCTAGGTAACCTTCGTCATCAACGAAACGTTTATCGATGACTTTGGTAACACGTTTCCTCCCAGTACCTGAACGCTTCTCAGCAGCTGCATCTTCCTGGGGCACAGTAAGATTCTGTTGAAAATCTTCTTCCGAATCAGATGATATAATCCGACTTTTGTGCTTTGGCTGGGGAGACTTTGAAGAATCATCTATTAAGTAGCATCGAAAGAAAATATATACAGCTGAACAAACGACTTCAGTTGTAAAAGTACTTTGGTTTAAGCTTAAAATTTTTAAAACATGACTTCGCAATATGTGGCTGGTAAAAAAACTAAATCACATACTTCTTGTTTTTCAGTGAAAGAAAAGTTCTCAGTACTTGAAAATTACAGCTATATATATTTATGTGTTTACTAGGGAAAAAGAACCTGGACATAATACGAAGAATACTGCCGCTGTTTGTAAACCAATATCAAAACTACGTTCTCAGAATGGCAAACAACAATTTGCAGAACTCCAGAGAAGTAAGTACTACCTTTAAACATAAGCCACGCATTCACAAGTCCACACAGCTGTAGTCGGACAAACAATAAACAGTTAATAATACTAATAAATGTTCACATAAACTGCAAAGATACTAAAAAGCCAAAATGCTTGAATAAATACAAAACTTTACAATTTCTCCAGGTTACATGACGGATGTGAGGAAAATAAGTAATTAAGCACCAGTCACATTGATGTGTGCACAACAAAAATACTTTTTCACCCTTTCGAATAGATTGCCTGTTTAAAAATCAACGAGCGAATTGTATTTTGATAGCAACAAAATTTTTGGTTTAGTGATTAGAACAAATCTAAATATAAATGCTACCTACATGAAAACAAAATCTTATCAGTAATCTATAATGTTCCATCTTTCGTTACGTTATTATTTTCACACACCATTACGCACCCACGTACTTAAATTGGTTGTGGTTATACCTGTATCTGTGTCATCCTCCTCAGATGACGATAAAATGTCCTTTTCATTTGCATGATTATCATCCGAGTCAGAGTCTGAGGCCATTCGAATTCTTTTCCGGGACTTTGACGAAGACTTGGAATCTATAACGTGAAATTACGATCTGGTTTAGATGATATAATTTCTCTAACGTACAAATAACTGAGATTCGACAAACAATTACCTCGTTTCCTTCTAGTATTGACTGCTTTCGTCTTTTCGTCAGATTTAGCCGGCTCCACATTCGATTTATCTGGTTTCACACTTGCTTTCATTTTGCCCATGCTGTTCTCAATAGAGCTTTGACCGGGTCCCTTCGAACCGGGTTTTTGAGACTGTGTGCCAAAGAAATGCTTATTCTTGCTACCACCTTGTGTTTTTGCATTTGTCTTTTTAGCTTTCTCTGGCTCCGATTCCTTGGGTTTGCTCTGAACTTCTTCCTTAACTTTCGGTGTAGGTGTAACATTCACAGTTACTGCTCTTTCTTTGTTCGGTCTTAGGTCAGTAGAGCAGGAGAAAGGTCCATAACTGAAGTCAATCGGTTTCAAATCTTTAATGCTTCAAATTCAAAATATAGACTCGCCCTCATGAAAAAGTGTTCACATTCATTTTACTTACTCAGCCGGTGTACGACCATCCTTATCTTCCACCTTTTCACTGACCACAGCTTGTAGGGTTGCTCGGTCTTGAATTGGAAACGAACTGACGCAATATACATGAACAGAAAATAGCTTTGAGAATTTCGCTTTGACTTCTTCCAAATCAGTATCCTTGCATAAAACAACCCCATGCCATTCCAATGGATCTTCTTCCGGAGTACCGCCGTTACTGTCTTGAGACCACAGAGTTTTGCTTGTTGCACCAGATACGTACAGCAAAGAGTGGACCTTTTTCCCAGCCTTCTTCTCCTTCTCAATGAAGGTATACAACATTCTAAACACACATGCACAAAATACAGGAAAAGTTAACTCCAAGCGTAGACAATAATTTACATACACGGACACATCATGTTTTACAAAAATTATTCAAGGAACTTATGTTTTGCCGATCAAAAATGGCAATCTTCACTTACTGCTTCGCTAAGTTGACATGCACTCCAAGGAAGACGCTGAGGAACTTGTACGTGACCTGTAATGTGTGCATTAAACATATCGTTATAAAACATAATCCGAAATAACTAATTTAAAATAAATAAATCATACAGAAACAAATCATTAGGAATTACGGAACATTATTTAACATGGACAAGTGACAACTACTAGAAGAACTCACCACTTTCTTATCATCGTAGACAAATTCCTTTAGATTCTCCAGGTACAAATCGTCTGTTTTAATCATTCTGACGACTGCTGATTTTCCCAAGTTTGCCCCTTCAAATGTCAAATTTAACGTTCAAATGCCTAATTTAACGTTTAAACGACAAATTTTAAAACCACAGGTTGAATTTTAGATGCTCAAATGTCGTAATTTCAGGTTCATACCTACAAAAATATATGATTAAATTGTATAATAGTCAAAACAGTTAAATGAACAAAGAACAATTAATTGCTCTTCGTAACAATATAAATAAAATAACAAACAAATAATTGTTGCACCTGCGGAATCCAGAAATTGCAGTGCGAAAACGTCGAAGATTATTTGTGACGACTTGACAAAAACAAAAGACACTCCAAAAAGATTTGGAGCTGCTGGCGATTGCGAGGAGATTAAACCGCGGAAAACCAGGGTCCGTCTCCATGTGTGAAAAAAGCGCGCCGTTCAAGAGGATTGGTTTATTGGGTGAGCGCCGGATTTAAATGTGGAAACAAATTTCCGCAAGTTGAACTTCCGTAGTTAATTTATTCGGGTTCTTAATTATTTACGCGTGAATGTAGGGCATTGGAAGGTAAATAAGTTAAAATAATTAATAAACCTATAATAACAACATTATAGCGGAACATATAAAGTTTTTATATTTGAAACTTGGTAAAGTTTTGTGCATTTTTCAATTAATCATCTGCGGTTTTCGTTGGGATTTGGAAAAGAATGAGTTTAGCACAAGGGGACGAGGCCGTTCAAGCCACAAATGACGATGCAGCAAATTGCAAACGATCCGCGGTGAATTTGGGTTATTGGTCCGACCCGTACCTGTCATATTTTATTAGGGGGCCGATAGTTAAGAAAGCTCCGGAAATTAACCGAGGCTACTTCGCCAGAACTTACGGCGTGTATAAATTAGTTGTGAATGCTCTACATACGTTAGGGGACATTAGTAGCTCCGTGGAGCCGGCACATGTGCAAATAATAAATTTAGGCTGCGGATTTGACACCCTTTACTGGAGGTTAAATGAGGATCGGAGTAATTTCACTCAGAGGGTCAAAGTATCGGCCTTTGTAGATGTTGACTTCCCTTCGACCACTCTCAAAAAGGTTAATTACGTAAAGAATACTAAGGAACTGCTAACGGGGATTGCCAATGAAGGTAGGAATATTAGTGGTGTTGATACGGTTTAATACTTTATTATACTTTCAAAAATTAGTTCTTTAGAATGGTAAAATGCAGCATCATTAATTACCTTGATGTCAAAATTGTTGTTGAACTTTCAGACGGTGATATTGTGCGGAGTCAGTCGGAACTACATGCGTTCGATTATCACATTATCGGGCTGGACTTACGAGATGTGACACAGGTAAATATTTTTACACTTTTTATCAAGCATATTTCAAATCAATGGGAGTACGTGGTTTATTTCAGCAAAGATTCGTAGTGTATTGCCGAGCTTTCGTTTACAAGCTGTAAACATCTTCAGGGCGAAGAGACGAATTTTTTATAATAATTTGTAAATTGTGTAATTCATTATATAAATGATTAGTATTTATTACGGAATATAATAATTCAGTGCGCTAATTCAATGTGCTACGTTGTATTGACGGTATTTCATTGGCGTGTCTTTGGTTTACCTTTACTTTTCAGTTGGAAACTAAACTGGCAAGTTGTGGAATCCGCTATGATCTCCCCACAATATTTGTTTCGGAATGTGTCCTTGTTTATTTAGAATCGAAATCCTCAGAGTCATTACTGTCTTGGTTGAGTAACAAATTCTCGGTTGGAGTATTCATTAACTACGAACAGGTATTTTTTTTAATGTGATAATAATGTCTTTGGATGCTGGTTGTATAATCTAAAAAATAATTTGTATGTATAGATAAACATGACGGATACTTTCGCACAAGTAATGCTGAAAAATTTAGTCTTGCGCGGTTGCCACTTGTCTGGAGTGGATCACTGTAGAAATATGGAATCACAAGTCAATCGGTGGGTGTAAAAATAAGTTTTTGGAATTGATAAAGTATAATTTTCATTCCCAATGGTTATCTTTTATATAGGTTCCGAGAAACTGGATGGTTGGGTGCTTATGGTTGGACCATGAATGAAGTTTATGCGGCCATTCCTACAAGTGAAATTCAAAGGATAGAAAAAATCGAAATGTTAGACGAACAAGAATTATTGCGGCAGCTTTTTGAACACTATTGCATCACCGTTGCATATAAAGGCGATCACAGTCTCCGTGAGGTCGGGTTTTGATACTCTAAATGCCCCGCAGTTTTAAGCAACTACCACATTGCCCTAACTGGACTGCATTGGATAAAATACTGTTTTACTTTTTCAACATCGTATGGTTGATAGTTCCAGTGCCATTACAAGGTAATGTCCAAATGAGTCGTTCGACACATTTTATTCAACGATTTCGAAATGTTTATTACAACTTCAGAACACAGACAGTAACCAAAATAAATGTTTGCCACCTTCTACTTATCATTTTAAGAATTTCAGGCAATAAATCGTAAGCATGACTACCGCTAACCACAATTTTGTAGCGACCACCAAGCTCAGATTACCTTTTCCTCAATGTTAAAAAAAATTATTAAATTCGGCTTTCAAGTCGAGTCCGTTTAGAAGTTGAGAACGTTTTATGAATTTGCTTCGTGGCCGGGTACCTTTGATGTTGAAAGGTGACGATGGTGTGGGTGGTAGTTGCTTGGAGGAACTACGTCGGAACCGTGAATCAAAATCAGCATGTATTCCTTTTCTACAAGCAACAACAGCAATTTAATTATAAATTAACAAGTTTGTCTAGTTCTACCAATTGTTTTGTAGTTTTGTGCTACCTTTATACAGCACCATTTCGTGTTTACGGGATTGAATTCTCAAAAGTCGTAGAGAGTCCTTTGGGTTAATATCTCGAACTAATGCTGTCGCCATGTGTTCCAATGTTCTGATTCCTTCTAAGTACTGCAGTCCCACAGTTTTGTCCATCGCCACTTTAATTGCGCGACCTGTAAAGGTCACAGTGTTGTTAGGTTTACTAATTGTGAACATAATTTTTATAATACCTCGATGTTGCCGCGCGGCTTACTTTACTAGTTTTGTGTTAAAATTCAACTTAAACGCAGCGTCAAATACTGACTAAAGATGTTTCAATCAACTATAATAAAATATTAACTTCTATCTCGCAATCCTAGATCGGTTATATACTACGGAGTTATATATATAACATATATGTATGTATTTATACGATTGATCAATAACTGGCAAAGTTACTATTAGACTGGCGATGGCGACTAGCATAAGAAACACATTATCATACAGTGTATTACTTGTTGGAAGGTTAACTGACCTTGGCGATTCGTAACAATAACACCAACCACACCTTTGTTGGTCTGCAAACGTCGTACCATGTCATCAAATGTTTGTGCATCCTGCAGGATACCAATCAAAAAGTTTAAGGCTTCGTACATATTTACCTCATCAGTGAAAGAATTCTAGGTAAAATTTTGTAACTTACCATTTCCGAACTTTTAGTAGGCGTTATCACGGAACAGCAATTTATCAAGTTTTGCAAGGTTTAATAAATTGTAACTTATCACTCACCTCATAACTTTCCAACTTAGAAGTACTATGTCAGCACCATGTAATACCTGGTTAGGGTTAGGGAGTACAGCCTCGCCAAATTGGCAATACCAAATACCACAGTAGGCTGGGGGCTGGGACGTAAAATGGAAAATAGTTTCGAAATTATGTATTGAATGGATGCTACTAATATTTTTATGGTAGTTCGTTTTATTTGCGAAAAGTTGGTATTTGCAAAAATGTCGTCTCGTTGATTGAATGTTGAAGTGGAGAGATGTCGATATCGAGGCATATTGAAAAATCGTATTGATTTCACACATTTGGCAATCCCCTTGGTGACTGACAGATGTATGTATACTTCGCGTTACGTATATATGTACCACAGTATTTGTTCCAGTATAGTTCTTACTCCAACGAAAAGGTATCCAAGCATAATACAGACTAATTAACATGTGAAAGAGTTTTTTCCGAAGTTAGTTGCAATTTTGGCCATTTTAAGAATTTTTGGACATGCACTGTACTGTAATTGCATTACCCCGTTACAACAAACCCAAACTCCTCCGATTCCAATACACTTGGCTTTCGGTTTCAAAATTGCAGCTAGTCATATTTTCATTAAATCAGTAATGATGTTCATGAACACGAGCAATTGCATTGTCCAAGGTTGAGATTGAAAAGTGCATAGGATTTTGATTTTAATCAAAAAGTCTTAGAACAACAATTCCCCATTGTCACCACAAAATTTTGCTTTGCCGTTTATTATAGTAGTACTGACCTAGGTATATTGTTACATCTTACCTATAATCTATGTTTACTTTACAATTTTATCGCGGAGAATCATAGCCAATTCGTGTGCAAATTCTTGAGCATTATAATATTATTTAGACCAACAACTTCTAATTAGTAAGAACATAAAGTCGTAATGTACATTTCCTTACTCGACAGTAATAATTATTGCGTGCAAGCTTGCGTCCTTAAATAACTGCTATATTAGATTATCTATATATGTATATAGTTGTCTATTTTTCCTCGCACCATTCATTTTCCTTGCGAATTTGCTCCTCCTCTGCTGGAGTAAAATCATTCTTGATATTAAAAAGCTTGCGAATTTCCTCGGGCGTCTTTCCTTTAATCATGTTGGCGACGGTCTTACAAGTAACATCCAGAAGTCCTTTTATATCCAAATAATTTGCAGCCAGAATAATGTCAAACAGAACAGCCTGATCAACCCGGAGGAATTCTTGATCCCACGCCGGGATGTCGTCAGTTCTTTTCTCCCGGGTGTCATCCTCATCCGGCGGTGGGGGGTCATCCTATGACAAATTTAATATGTTAAAGCCGCATTTTAGAAATGTATTCTTCACAATTAAATTAAAATTTCATTCATTAAATGAATTAAATTTTGGCAGTCGAGTACATTATATACACAGTAACCCGGATTTAGTGGTAGGCATCTGTCATTTTACAAGGTTGTTGTTGTGAATACAAAAAAATCGTTATGATCTACTAAAATATAAGCGAAAGACATACAAATTTGTGCATTAAACTTAGTATCGCAGGATAGCTTACTTTGTGGTGCGTGCACCACTCAATGACTTTCCTCAAAATTGGACCCGTCACGTTGGGTAGCGGAATGACTTCTTCGGCGTCATTGTCTTGAACGCCCAAATCATCCAACATATTCCGGATCGCGAACGACATTCGGGCAATTTCCACGTCTACGGGAAATACTTCCCCATCCACACTTTGCAAACGGACCACCGGCATGTTGGATAACGCGATCCTTTCTTTCTATGAAAACGTTATTACGCACCACAATCAGCGATATAAACCACGATGTTACCACGCTGGGTGTTTTCGGATGAATAGTGGAAGACAGCAAGACTATCAACGTAGGATTGTTAGATATGACGATAGGATGATTGAAACGCTTGAGAGTCAGGAAAAACAAAACATTTCAATTTGAACAAAATGGTCGTTTCGTAAAGATGTATTTTTTTGTAGAAAACCAACTGAAATGCAATCCATAGTAACAATATCATGAACCTTTGTTTAGTGATGCCCATTCGTAAGAACTCAATTTAACCAACTGCGGTGGTTCGTATATAAAACATTTTTATTAATCTGTGGTACACATGCACTAAATTAATCATTTTGTAGCCACCTGAACTTGCCTGCGATCAATGCTTTTATATATTTTATAGGACAAAATTCGGAAAATCGACAAGTTCATATTTAACATTAATAAAGATAGTTATTAAACATCTTTTTAGTTTTTCAACGTGGACAAAACCTAATCCATAGTTATTTTGGAAGCCAAATATTGAAACTCTTTTCGATAAAAGGCCTTCCGTCTAATTGTCTCCAAAGTACGTACAGCTAATTTATGGTCCACATTTCTTCTAAAGAAATTCCAAAGATTTAAAGCAAGGTTCCACATTTGAGATATATCACCCCAAATCAGTACTTCATTAAATAGGTCCAATGTTAACTTGGCCTGGAACACAGAACAGACATCTGGAGTAAGTTAGATTGTATAAAAAGACGTTGAGGTTCAGCACTACTTCACTCAAACATTTTCATTGTTACCTGTTTTTTGACAAGATTTTGATCGCCGTAAGTTTTTATAGTGTTTAAAATCACATTCAAAAGGGAGGTTGCTGTCGCATCCAATTCACTGATAAACTTTTCGTCTCCTCCGTAGAGTCCATCATTAGCATCCACTGCAAAACAAGAAGTTGAAATCAGGGTAAAAACAGTGGACCAGTCTGACATAGTATAAAAATAAATATATACACAAGTACCTCCACAAAAGTGGTATGCATATTTCTCTTGGGCGTAAGCACCTAGTAAAGACAACGACTGAATGAAAACTGTGGGGAATGTCCAATCGAAACTTATCAATGCCTTTAGTAAATACAGCATCGATTCTTTCGGGTGATCCGGAACGGCCAAAAATGTACTTAGCTAAAATAAAAATATATAAAACTTATACCTTCGAGTAAATATATATGCGGCCAATAGCCACTTGGATCTAAATCTGCAATAATTTAGTTAGTGTACATCAAAGTTTTCATGTTCGATTATTCCCATATAAACTTCTTAAAAGACTTACCAAATTACTAATGTATTCCAAAAGCACAGCCTCCCCACTTTCGAATTCGGCAGCACTAATTTCATGCAACACGGTGAATATGGCCTTTAAACAAGCTTCACCTTTAAATATAAAAATATTCAATAAATGTATTCACTGGATTGGTATGAAGGTCATTGTGTTTGTATAACGAATAAATTGTACACAAATTGAAAAAAAAATTATTCGTTTTACCTTGACTAACGCACTGATTGGAATAAGCTACTTGACTTGTTAATAAATACAACTGCAGCTGCGTAAAGCTATTTTCCAGTGACGGAATGGTTATAAAGGAATATGCAACACAGGCCGATAAGAAAGCTCTGGTTCTTTTTGTATGGTGACCGTCAACCAAACTACGAACTTTCATTCCCAATGAACAAACACACTGAAAGCAGAAAGATTCATGATATTATGAAATTAAGAATTAACTGAACAATTTTTTGAACGTCGCAACAATCTTAGTACCTGTATAAGTTGTACGAGAATCGCATCAATATTTGAAAAAGCGCCTCTGGCTTCGTCATAGAATTGAAGTTGTTTTTCAAAATCTCTTCCAAAATTGACTCGTAGAATGTACCCATTTATTAAATTCCCGATCTGTTTAACCTCGTCAACTGGAGTTAAGGCGCTGAAATATAATATATGATACAAATGATCAGACAAAACTTAGAGACATTGTACTACTATTATTTATATTTAACGCACTCAACAGAATCGTGGACTATAGTGGCAAGATGTAAGAGTGTATTGACAACAACGTTATTTCCCACAGGTTCTGGATGCTTGGTATTAAATGCAGAAATAACATTTTTAACGGTGTCAACGTTTAAAATTGTTACCATTTTGACGAACTTGTCCTGTATAAACAAAACAGCAAATGATAATCCCCAAAGTTTATAAAAGTCGATGAAATTACAATATATAAATAGAACGCAAAAACAATAATTTTAACACAAAATAATGTAACAAACTATCACACCATATGCAACAGTTGAGTGATATCATTCGAATAGACAAGTAGTTTATCAATTATGCTTGAAAGTTTTCCATGGAATTGATCCGCATCCCGGTACCCGACGTGTTCCATAACATCTTCAAGGACTATGCTAATGACGTCACTCTATATACACAACCAACAAAATGTATCACAATTACAAACAAAATTTATTAAGCTTTCAATTTACTTATAAATAAAATTTCCTTACCCCAAAATGCTTCACTGCAAATTCAGTCCAAACCTGACAACAGGACAAGTATTGACTCTTATCTTGGACATTTCGAACAGTAGGCCAAACTAGGTTCCAAATCTCTTTGGCTTGTTGGTGTGCTGGGTCAATTAAAATCAAGCAGTGGCCTAAATTTCTCAAGATGGAACCCAGATTGTTTTCAAGGGTAATAATCATTTCAAGAATATGAAGGCATTCTTCCCCGATAAAAGATGGAGGGAATGTAGACAAGACTGAACTGATTAGGAGTGATTTCCAACTGTACCATAATAAATAAACCAATATTTTTGAATCATGTTAGAAAATATTATTTAAATACGTATAATCAATATTCGTGGAATCACGTACAATGGCGGCAGATTGGATACAAGTTGAATGACATAAGTTAAATGTTCTCCTCGATGTACTAGGCACTGTAAAATCCAGTCGACAGCAGGACTTAAAATACTCATGTATGTCTCCATTGCAACTTTTGCCTCAGCAAATTGTGGATTATGTCGAAAATTATCGAATGCCTTTGAATAGAAAAATATAATTAGATGTGTAGGATATTTTCAAGTCCACCCATGCTGCATAAATGTCAAATATATTTACTTGGTCATGGAGCAACAAGAGATCTTGAAAACTTTGCATATAAAGCTCTCTATTGTTTGGCACAAGTTCCATAGCTTTTCGGCACAGGTAGCATCTGCAAATATTTGTAGTATATTACATAGAACACTAAAAACAAAGTACCGAAATAAATAATAAAATCATACCTCATGTAAATGGCAACGACTGGATCACCAATGCCCCACATGCTATTTAGCAGACGCGATAAAATTCTCCCGTAATCTGGCCTGAACGGAGAAATATATATTACGGTATGAATAAATGGCATATGAAAATGAACTTTGATTCTTACAAATTACAAACGTCATAAAATATATTTCCTTTACTGTGGCTGGATGAACGAGTACGATTTTAGTATTGCAAGTTCCAAACTAATTCTTGGGAGTAGCTCTCGAATCGAACCAACTTTGAAAAACCAATTTTTGCATGTCTCTTTAGCTACTTCGACAGAATGCATGTCACTAAAACAAAAGAAGGAATTTAATTTATTATTAGTAGTACTTGTACTATAATAACTACTGTAGCATAGCTTAATGCAGTCATATGAATGTACTTACTTTTGCTTTCCTTTCAACCTCTGGTATACCATGTCACCGAATTTATCCAAAATATCCGTTATTATCACGAACTTACTTGGATAAAATGAAACCACAGATGAATCACCGAGTAGTTTACAGCACTAGAAAAATGAAAAAACATAGGAACAATAACCAGGTAGTGGTAGTCAAAATATTTCTTGTAGTACAAAATTTCAAAAAGTAATAAATCATGTTAATTGTCAAAATTCACAAACCTGTATAGAAATTTTCAAGGCATTGACTCTGAGATCAGCATTCCAGGCTTGGGTAAGTTGCTGATCTAGTTGACTTATCTGCAATAACAATATCAGAAAGTTTTATCGCCACACAAGGTTGAATACTGCAAAAAACTAACGACCGTAGAACTTACTTTATTTATATATTCTTCTTGGGTCAACCCCCCAAAATATTGCTTTGACCCACAGTCCAGATCCAGTTGCTCCAGACGGTGCAAAACTTTCTCACTGACTCCCCTCACCTCTGTACAACATAGATCATTATAAATCAATGTCGTCCATGAATGTCATAATCTGAACTTATGATTCCGAAGGTATTTAAATAAGTACAGAAAATAATGAATTTAATAAGATTATCATATTCCAATAATTTACCGTGCTCCGCAGCAAAGTAAGATGTAGTAATAGACATTTTCTCCTGAGTCGTGAATTTATTCAGTATGGCAACTTTTTTCGAAGTCCATGGCTCAAAATGATCATTCCTCACAGAAAATTCCGGGTTGTAATCCTCGTCAGCCGCCATGCGTGTCAAAGGATCTAGCTCATTCAGACTTAAAGGATCGAATCCTACCAACGGATCCGGTTTAGACTTTTGTTTCACCTGAAAAAAATCATAAGCAACAACTCCATATTAATTATTGTGTTATCCATTGACCCATTAAAGGTAGTACTTCATACAATTTAAAAATCATAATCATAAACATACATTAATCGCTAGTAGCTGAGAGTGCAACGGGTGTTTTTCAGCAGGCAACAACTCCAGGATATTTTTGCCTTTCTTCTTCCTCTTGTAAGCTTTTGTGTCTCCAAACCTGTAGAATTTTAATCAACACTATTTTAACAATACATATAAACATAACATTAAAAATAACATTAAAAATAATCAGTAAAAATAATATAAAATAAAAATACATAAACAAACTAAATAAAAATATTGAATTCAATGAACAAAAAATAGCAATAATTTTTTTTTTAAATCATACCACTGGTAGGACGTCATTGTATACAAATTGTACTTGATTTAAGTGACATCAATCAATTAAACTTCGACAGCAGAAAAAAGTTTCGACGGAAAAATTCACGCCCTTCTAGTAGAATTAGCATCCAACGTTACTGTAATCCAGGTTGACATCAGAGTTTAATTGGAGGTTATCAAACAGCCAAAAGTCATATCTTGAGTAATGATGACATGTACCAGGAAATTAATGGAAATGTCAGCAATGGATTTACTGTAAATAAAAATAATTGTAAAGCTGACAAACTCCTTTCTTCATACCATCCCTATGTAATATTCGGATACTTCAATTCTTCAATTTTGCTTTCCCACAATGTGAATCCCGTGAATGCGCAGGCTATAGTATGGCTTACCATGTCTAACCATATTGCGGTTGAACTCCTGCAAAAAAACCTTGGTAAGTCCCTATATATACTAGTGCAAAAAGTACTTGGTAAACGTGGTTACTTTTTTGGTGAATTCTGCTCGAGCCTACTATTCATTTTGAATTATTACCATATTATCTTCGTAGTATAACACAGGAGGAATGTCCATAATAAAACATTTTGGAACGGCCAAATGTCTCCTGGTTAACAATTCTATACATCATCGGTCCTAGCATTTATGTAGTCACATTATTCATCAGGTAACTTATGTATAGACAACCTTCCCAAAAAGTCATGTTCGCCTTTTTTTTAGATAAAAAAGCATTAGCGTCCGAATCCATAGATTTCCAGGGACTCTGGACTTGAAGATGTTTTTACGGTCTGAATATATGAGTCTTAATGATTGAGTTTCCCGGAGCAGTTTTATCTTCGTTCTTCCCCAAAACGGTGGGAGATATTGCATTGTGGGAGCGTTTAATAGCTTTATCAGCCCGTTGAGCTATTTTTATGTCACCAAAATAGAATAGCGGGGATGACAGAATACGACGAGCACAACAAACGGGGTATCAAATGAAGAAGTGTGGGAAGGCTATCTATATAGCACTGTAATGGGCAATGTTTTATTTAATTTGTAGTAAATTCTTTGCTCTATCTAATAACTTTTTGCGGAATTTATTCAATATTACCAGTCTATCTTATATTTTAATTTTTCCATGTGAGAGACCACTTCACCGGCAAGAAATACACTGAACTTCGGGTTGAAAAAATTGGAATTACCTACGAGCGCAAGGAAATTAACCTCCGGTCGTAATGAAAGTAACTTCCAATGTTTAAAGAAAGTAATTTTCAAGTTTTAATGGAACCTCCAAGTGTTACCAAGTAACCTCCAAGCGTTAGTGAAAGTAACCTCCAAGCGTTGTGAAAGTAACCTCCAAGCGTTGTGAAAGTAACCTCCAAGCGTTAGTGAAAGTAACTCCAAGCGTTAATGAAAGCAACCTCCCAATCTCAACCCGGATAATATAATCTTTCCGGATTTCAATTAGGCTTTCACTTTCCATCTGGAGACTGATTGAATGCAATTTTTCAAGACGGATCGTTGAATAAAAATTAACCCCAGAAGCAACGTTACGTCAACAGTATGCTAGTGCAATTCCTTCCAAGACGAAATATATAGGCGGGTGAAGGCCCTTAATGAAAGCCTGAGGTCCTTTACACAATAGAATCAAATGAGTTTTCTTGCCATGTTTTGCTGGCAACTGCTACAGTGCTACAGGAAGTACGAAAAGGAATGGAAATGCTGTTAGCGCTGGAGGACAGCAAGAACCCGCAATCAGACTGCTGTATCTTGTATCTAGCATCATGTAGCGTATAAATTCAGTTTGATAAAATCAGTCGAGTATTATTGATGGGGAATCGAAGGACGCGATGCATAAGAATATCCGCTTAGACTAGCGCTCCAATCTGATAAAAATTCCAGCAATATTTGCAGACGCACATATCCCCATTATTGAAAAGCAGGCCATGTATAAACTAATGTTGAAACTGAATTGCTATTTAGGTACCTATATATATCATATATTATAACTACAAACGTGGTATATTAAAACGATATACTACTAAAGTTACATACGTAATATATTAAAGCCCGTATATTAAATCATATAGACCTTAGGGCTGTAACAATGTTGTGCGTCGGCATTGCTGGCACAAACTCAGATAATCAGTTTTAGTTCTTAATGACATGCAATTACCGACAAAAGCAGCCAAAACCAGAAGTGATTTCTTAGGTTGTGGCTTAAATGTTGGGAATGACAAGTGAAAGTTCACAACTGCGTAAGAAAAATCGTATATGTATATAGATCCATATAGACACATGACCATACATTACTAAGATCCTGTAGGAGCTTTCGGGGACAGTAGGTATTCGTTTTTTAATAATATGCATGGCTTAACGAGTCATAATTTCACGTCCTGAAGTCGGTTTCGTAGCTGTTCTTGCGTGCATTTTGACGTCACTGCAGAGTTTTTCATCTTGCAATTACAAATATGCATGGATACATCATCCACGTGTAATTACTTCCTTTGCGTAACCACTCTTACTTCCCTCTTGCGCTTCAGAGTACTTCGAGTCCATTCAAGAGAATATCGAGAACGATGAGGATTTTCAACCCGAGCATTTCCCTGGCTGCGTAAAAATAAATAACATCTACCAGCATTCAGAACAAATGAGGAGCAAAAGTCGGATGACTATACATATATACCCAAGTTGGTTTAATGCCTATGTTCTTGTTCACCATTATATTTATGCTTGCCAACTGTCAATATTCGCCACTGGTTGAGTTGGAAGTTAGCGTATCTGTATGTCTCCTTTCTTTTGTGCCTACACTTTTCCCAGTTTGACATTCCAAGGGGACACGCAGTCAAAACATTTTTTAATAAGGGGGATACATATCTCACAAGCACAAGAGCAGTTGAATTCGATTTTCAGGAAATGTTCTTTTGATACCATAGAATCCTGATGACACAGGCACTAAGGTGAACGATGTACGAGGACATAACTTCCAAGCCAATGAATCGCATTGAGATATCCAATGTTAGGTGTATTCAATGTAAAAAAAAGGTTACAGGAGGAGGTAAGTAAATTAGAATGGTGTGCAGTACAAGATTTTACCCCAATGGGCCATGCATATGCTAAACATGGTTTGTGTAAATATAGTATAAGGTAGAAATGAAACTAGGATTTGTTGATAAATTCAGACTACGGATGCTCTCAGCTCTTGTTTTGCAATGCTTGCATAGTTTAAATGCCAATTTTATTCAAATTCTTTGAATGTCTATTTAGGTACGTGCCTTATCAAGCAAATGGAATTTAGATTATGAAAAGATGACTTTTTTTGTTCGAAAATAATTTTGACTGATACCGATTCCAGGATACATTCCAAAAACACATAAGTTCTCTTGGAGTTAGGAGTATAGGTTTGGACCAAGGGGCATTCAAGCAGAACACATTGATTTCTATCAAAAAATTCTGGTACGATGGGCAGGCCAAATACAGATATTACTTTAAATTGCAGCATGACTGGACTACTAAGTGAAGCAAAGTGCATGAATCGGCTTATTTCATGCAATTTAATTTCCAATTTCTCTTATTTAATTTCAAAGACCAGTACCGGTTACCATGTATGTACATGTTTCCTCAACCTTTTGCATATTTATGTACACACTATTCACTGGCTACATTTACCAAGGTGTGCTAAAATTGAAAAAAGCCATAGCAAAATTTTTAAACATCTTTTCAGTATTAAACGACGACATCTAAACCAGGTAAAGGTATCCAACCGTGACCCGTGACACAACGGGAATTACAAAAAATTTTCTTTAAAATTTATATGTACAGATTATCTGTATATATCCTGCTATCACACCGCTTTCAGGTTTTCTTTATTCCCTTTGGCAAACTGTAAACAGATACTTGCACGAGTGAGATGAACACGGTTTAAGGGGTGGGCTTGGAATCTGACTGTAACTTTTACTTTCACAAACATAAGTACAGATAGGTGTGCATTTTTAAACGAAAACTAACTTCTAAGTTTAAAGAATTAGCGTCAATTTTAATAATTCACTATCTTGGAATGACATTTCAGGAAGAATTATTGCATTTCGAAAACAATGTATCCACACGAATACTTGTGCCGCCGCTTTAACCACTTTCACGAGTATGTACAAGTGTAATAAAGTACGGTAGAGCCATTGCACTAAATCCAATATTATACTTTCCTTGCTGTTCAAGTGAAACGGAAAAAGTTATTATTTGATGGAATGAAAATCCAAAAACATACGTTCCTCCTACTTCGGTATGACGGTTGCGATGTTAGAATATTACAAGTTTCGACACATCGTAAAACAAGTTTCTGAATGATTTGCAAGAGAAACTTTTTCTCAGCACGAGTATAGTAGAAATATGGAACAGTGCGCAAACAGGAATAAAGTTAAAAGAATATTTTGCTTTAAAGTTCTCCAAGGACTGGATTTTGTGTACTTTTGTACTTACAAAGGAATAATGCAGCCGGATGTGATGTGTGGACATTGTCAGTAGCGTCTCTTAACTATGTATGTATGCAATTATATACCTGTGAGCACTACAAGCGAATTGTAAATAAGTTTCTACCGCCATGTCTTTGTTCTTCTACTTTTACATAATGTAAACAGACCCAAATTAGACTAGTTGAATTCTTAAAATGCGTTCTTTCAAATGAAGAAAAGGAAGTAACCACAGTGGGAGAGGCATATCAATACGTTTGTCAAGTTATCGAATTACAAACCAACCTAATACGCTTTATTTTGTTTACAGAAAGAGTAACTTTCCTCCTGCGTCTCTCTTGACACATAAATATTCTACGAGGTAAGGGAAGTGCAAGCAAATAGCATCGAGGTGATTGTGTCTAAGCAGTGAAGCTCAAAGTGGAAAAACGAAGCCAGATCTGAACCGGAATTTAAGACTGTCACTAGAGTTAGTTCAAGGAAACAGATACAAATAGGAAGTAACATTTTAACATGAAGACTTTCGCCGCTCTAATCAATTTCCTGTTCGCATTTATTGCAATTCTACCCGATCCAGTCGTAAACGTTCCTAAAAACCTTGCACTTCCCAATCCGGAATTATGTGCCTCACGGAAAGTTCACGCAAAGCTAGGAACCAATGGTTACTATTTCACTTGGCTGGAAAAGGATACTCGAAATTTATTCCTCAATTGGCTGGACGCTCGAAATTGGTGTCGAGAGAGATGTATGGACTTGGTGAGTCTAGAGACACCCCATGAAATACAACTTATCAAGAAGCACATTCAATTACGTAAGCTCATACACTTAGAATGCAATATAGTCTTTGCCTCGAAACGATTACATCGTATTTCCCACTTGGGAACCTTAATATTTTACGACATCATTGTGTAGCTATCTGCAAACCAAGTCGCATGCTCTTTTTCGAAAATATGAAATAAGAAAATCAATTTTCACTTCTTTCCCGAGTACGTTCAAATCCCCAATTTATTTAATACATCTGCGGTCCCTGTTTCCACGCGAGTTATATTGTCTTGTACCGCATTTTCATTTTACATGAGAAAAGCATCAATACTTTTTGTACTGTAGATGTGTTAGATATACATTTATATAGCCTTTGTATGATTTGCACTATTTTTTTGCATGACTCGAAGCCCCAAAGAGTCGTAAACTGGTAGGATCGGTTCTCCCTTTATCGCTTCGTGACATTTGGGAGTTATTTTAGTTGCAGTAACTTTAATGTCCTATCAGAAGGCTTAGCATATCATACATATTGCATCATACATACATTGTACCATGCTTACCTATATTGTTTCATACGAAGTATATTGTACCACTGAAGAAATTTTCCTTTGTGTTTGAATATAGGCAATATCAAATACTGCTGGACTTCAGGCCGCCTATGTGACTTCGGGGAGAAGTGTAGCAGGAAGGATCTTCAACCGCCAGAAATTAACGGTAAGCTTTGATGCAGAAGAAAACATTTAAACTTGAACCTAGATTAGGAGAACAGACATTGTCTCAGAACTAAAATGCCCCAATGCATCTTTGTCATTGAGGTTTCAAGTAATTCTGTATAAGAATTCCTCACTCTAATGTTTGTTTTGTATTTACATATATGTAAATGCGTGATATATCACATTATTTCTTCAGGATGGTTCTGGAGTGGATCTGGACTAAAGATGAGACCAACAAACGAACAAAGTGCTTATAACGATTGGAGCCAGACCGGAGGGTAAGTTTTGCTTTTTCATGCAGTAAAATAAAGGCTCGCCCTCGTATAACAGTCAAGTATCATGTCGCAAAAAAGTGTTGGTAATTGCTGCTCCTGGCCATACTTACGAAGCGACAGGAAAATGTGTACCATGAAACTTATTTTCCCTGCGTTCTCCAGCGCAATTTACAAAACTTCCTTTCTGTAAACATTGTTAAGAAACAACCGTAGAGTAAAAAAAAGTCCTAAAATTTCCCTAATCGGTAGTTTTCTACCAAACCAAAATCTTATGATATTTCATTTTCTTATACTTTTATATACTAGGACTGAGTCTATTTTGCACGGAATCACGAATATTACTTTAAAATATATGAAATGAATAACTACGTTGTTTATTGTCATGCAAAGCTTTATTTTAAAGGAATTTTACAGCCTTTTAATCCTCACTATATGCTCATTAACTGGAGCACGGTAAATTTTGCACACAGACTGTTTATATTTTCAATAATTTGCATGCGACAATAATACTCATGTTTTTACATTTAGCGCAGAATGTTGTTGGAGTATAGAGTTTAGCTGATTCAGAGAATATAATGTCAAAACTTGTTGGAACTCTGTGGCGGAATGAAGTAACATATGCGGGAAAAGTGTAGTCGGAGATTGAATTACTTGAGCTGCTTTGCATATTTTGGCGCTTTATACATTGTGAGCCTTATCATATGGAACCGACAATTTATCATCCTTTCAATTTGTTCTGTATTTGCATTGTAGATTGAAGCAGCCACAACCAGACAACCGCGAGAAGAATACCACGGGAGGCCATTCAGAGTCGTGTTTGGCTTACTTGAATAATTATTACAAAGATGGAATCAAGTGGCATGACGTTGCATGTCATCACGTTAAATCATTTGTGTGTGAAGATTCTCCAGAATTACTTAAATACGCTCGCTCCATCAATAGAAATGGCGGATTACACTTCTAAAACTCTCCGACCCACAGTCATAGATTCTTTGACTCATTTACATAACACTCGAGTTATTTTGGATAGAATTTCCATAATCCTTCTTGACAATTTAGCATTTTATCTCCCTTGACAACTTTTAATTTTTGCTCTTCTTGACGACCAAAATCTTCTTCATCCTATGATTTTTTTCTTCGTACTGTAAACACTATATCTGTATTTCTAATGAACGTTTCGTCGTTTTCCCGAATTTACATAACTAATCTTCCTCGCTGTTCGATTGAAGTTCTTACAAAGGGCTGCAAGTTTCGTCAAGATAAACAGAAGTACTAAAGCTTATGTAAGTCATCGCGTCCTCATCAACTGATCTCTCGCAAACTTAGTAAATAGTTTTGACATAAATCTTTGTAAGATGTGAGTGCATAAAACGTTTGATTAAAGTGGTCAGTATGTACTGTTAATACACTCTCATAAAACTGATTGTTTTGGCTATTTCACGCCTTGGCAGATTCGCCGCTTGCAAATATTCACTATATTGTATGAGTATAATCTATACATAGATTCGCTGAATATTACACAACTTACCGGTTGCTCGGGTGTGTTTGGAAATATCACAGAGCCCCGAATATATTCATGTTTATGCATAAATAAGCGACTGTTCGCGTTTTCAATAAAGGGTTACTTCATGCATCAAATTAAAATTGATCCGGAAGTATGTACACTTGTGTGGAAGGGATTATGTACTCGCCGGATGCTATTTCGGCTTAAATCAAACACTGTTTGACTTTTGACATTAAATATGAAAAGCCTTGACAGGAGGCAGTAATACGTGTTTAGAAACATGGTTAGAGATTTACACAATGCCACAACAAGAGCAGGACACAATAAATCTGTGTTAAGTAAGCTTATAAAGTTGGAGAAGATTTTCCGAAATACTCAACAAAGAAGAGAAAAAGTTTCTCTTTAATGTACAAGTTGCTTCACTGGTGAATTTGAGCATTTGAAATACAGCTTTGTGCATATGCTCATTTTGTGGTAAGCATATTTTGGAAAGTGCGGAATTGCATGCATATATATGTGGGGAAGCAAATAATGAAAGAAGAATAGAAACGAAGAGATCTAAGACATACCTCAAATAGAATCGAGTTTTCACATGCGCAACAAAATTTATATTTTTGCATTACCATTGGCATTATAGTTAAAATTCTCTAGAGACAACCTGGACCTGAAAGCTTTCATATTGTACTCGAGCACATTCGGGTTCGCATCTTTTCTTAAGCGTCTCTGACTTGCCTGGAAGATCAATACTTTTAGTGTTATTATAGGGACATATAGCAAGTAGTATCTGCAAAGGATGAAAGAGCGAGAGAAAGTCTAGGCTAAAATGAAGGAGTAACCCTATTGAGCCCCGTCCTTGTTGGTCCGTATTTGCTGACTGATACTACTCTTTTGGTGGTGGTTGGTGTGTGTGTTGCATTGGGATCTTCAACTTTTATCTCGTACTCCATAGCGTGTGGGACCCAGTCGGGCAAATGGCAAGGCAACGCAAACAGAGTCGCTCCGAGTAAGACTGTGTGCAGAGAAGAGCACATGGACGTGTCAGCATATTATGATTCCGAATTCCTTTCATCCAAGACATATTTCCTCAACGAATCATTATGTACTTTTTCCCGACCAAACTCTATTCACCTCACATTTATTTTCAGTATTGAAAGCCAATTCGGTACTTCTCACCCTTGACCAAATGTGTCAATGTGATAAGGCGAGCAAAAGACATGTTTTGGGAAACTAATTTTCCCAGGAAGAACCTTGCTCTCGCATTTTTCTCTGCATGATCCATCCCATTTTTTATTATCACCTATATAGCATTACTTACTGTCACTTCTCTCCTGCCCTTTATTCGTAACCCGGCAAAACTGAGTCAAATCCAACGTCACTCACATTATTTCTACCCAGACTTTCTCAATACATTGTAAGCCGTAGACACATAAAGTGGGGATTTTTGTTGTTGTAGCTTCCCAGTATCATTGTATATTCCGTGTTGTGTATCCGCACTTGCAGTGTGTGTCCATGTGCATAAGATGTGACTTGCGTCCATATAAGTTCTTGCCCGAATGATCAGCCTGCTTAAATGCTACCCACGGAACAAAACATTACTTCTTTGGGTGAGCAATCTACAAGAAGTTTAGTGTGTGCAAAGAAAGCCTTCACTCCTCTTGTCTGTCGTAGATTTGATGCTGAGAATTCCAGAGTTGAAGCAGTTTCAATGTGCGACCAATGTGAAACGTAGCATAGTCCGAGAGTTTTACGCTATAAAGGAAAGTGCTTCTAACGGTCTATGTTTATTTTTAACGACTGTAACATAACGAATAAAATGTTAGATCTTCTTCAAAGTATCCGTTATCTCGTTACTCAGTCAACGCAGTGAAATCAGCTCTGCAGGGAAAGTGTCTTCAAATCTCCAGTTGTATAATAGAAAATATACGCGGACAAAGTTCTGTCGACATGTTTTCAGTGGGAATAACAGTGAATATATCCCGTTTATAACGGCATCATCAACATTATCATTATCATTGCCAGCCGCTTCTTTGAACACTACCCCCTTCTTGTAAGTTTTTCTACACTATTCATACCATGAACAGACAATTTAGTCAAGGAACCGCCGTCGAGCCTACAACCGTTGTTGAGGTCTCTATTTCTTGCAGGTAATGCTAATTGCTTTTTCTACTTCACGTTTACAGTTTTCCATGAAAATGGGCCTTATTTTGCATTCATTCTAACCGGCAAATACTTTTTAAATTTGACTCTACAACTATCACTTGAGATAAAAACGCCTGAAGTTTTCCCATCGTTTTAATTTTATGTGCCTCCAAACTCTAATGTATTTTTTCTTGTTTGCGAGCACCGCGTAACACGTAAATCAGGACGAATGATAATTTCCTAAAAAGGTTGAACATGTGCAGATGCCTGTGTCTTCCACTTTCACTTCATAAATCTAATTAAGATAGCCTCACATGAGCAAGCCCGTAACTTACAATCCAGCCGAAGAGATCGTGCTCATATATTACAATAATCATTAGTCTCCTGAATGAAAGTCCTGTTCCAAGTGGGAAAGCTCAAGGAAGTGTAAAAGGAGAGTCCAGGGAAAGAATTTTGTGCACAACACCAACTTTTATGTATAAAACATGAAATACTATAATGAGCGTGTAGAAAATATGTACTAGAATGGCGCTGCTACAACAGGCATTAATTTTCATCAGTAAATGTACAAGTAACATTACAGAGGAACCATGCTGGTGCATTTTTCCAAAGTGGACACATGATTGAGCAAATGTATACACGAAATGCAGAAACAGCAAGGACATGATTATGAATTATGACGCTAAATTGTCAACAGGGACCTGTTGGATAAGGATATATTTAGCAGATCCGACCCGATGGCATGTGTTTACCACCAGCCCGTGGGGTCTAATGAGTGGATAGAGTTTCTCCGAACCGAAATCATTTATAATAACCTCAATCCCGACTTTACCACTAAGGTTGGTGACAACATTATTAGCAAGGGCTTGTTTTCCTTGTAGGCGTAACTCAATTAATTCTGCATGATTACTAGCGGTTTGTGAACCTAATTATGAGTAATTTGTATAAAGTGTTGTGGCTGTACCGTAATTCATTGTTTTGTGATGTATTTTGTACTTAATTAGAAAGGGTAGAAAATAAAGAAATAAGTAAGGAAAGCTTTGTGACATGTTTTAGATTACTATGGACTACCGTTTTGAAGAAGAACAGTCGCTAAGAATAGAACTGTATGATATTGACAGTCCCTCCATAAATCTCTCGGATCATGACTTCCTCGGGTTTGCCGAATGTACGTTGGGGCAAATTGTATCCGCGGGATTTACTGGTCTGCAAATTCCATTGAGTCATAATAGAAGTAAATATTATCCAATCCTACCCAAGCAAAATAAAATGTCAAAGGGTTGTATAATCTTGGTGGCGGAAGAACTCACACAGCTGAAGGAAGAGGTGAGTTGTTATTGTTTATTTTATTCCTGCGTTCAAACTTTCCCTACTTTTATATTGCAGCAGCTCCACCGTTTTATTTTTATTAAGACAGTCAGACATGCTGTATTTTCAAACGAGATTACACTTGTACCGTTATCCATCTTAGTGTTCAGCAAAGTACGAGGAAAGTTTACTGTCAACCAGGGAGGTTTACTATGCTTACATTGCATTATACGCTCTTTATTTGCCCCGCAGCTGAGAACAAAGAATAAAACTCAGCTACCAATTCGGTTCTTTTTAGTTGCAAATCTTCCGCCCTGCATGTGAAACTTTAAGTTTACACTTAACTTTCCCCATCCAGCTAATCCAAACACCAATATTTTTGTGATCAAATCAAAAGAAGAAAATCAACAGGTATAGGGGCGATAGAAAGATAGAGAGAGTGAGATTGAGAGTGAGAGACACTAGTGAATCAATGAGACTTCAAGTGGTTAAAGTTGAGGCAATGTTTGTTTTAGGTAACTATCAAGTTTGAAGGGATGTCCATGGGCTCATCGGTCTGCTGCTTGTTTCCACCTAAAATCTTCTTTGAGCTTTCTAAAGTCAACGAATCTGGAAAATACATCGTAATACATCGAAGTGAATCTTGTGAGGGCGAATCCCCATCCTGGGAGTCCTTGACAATGACAATTCGGAGCATATGTAATGGTGACAAAGATCGAGGTCTTCGGATTCAATGCTTTCAAGTTGGTATGAATGGATATCATTCTTCTCTGGGCTTCCTCTACACTTCAGTCAATAAATTACTGGAAATGAAGGGAATAACAGACGGTGTTCCATTAGTCAACTCCAGCAACGTTGTACGTGAACTTTGACTTTTTCCCAGAATTTTTTTTGTCTAGAATTCACAAGTTTATCGTTTCATTCGATATTTTGGCACTCGTACAAATTTGACTTCTGTATTTGATTTCCTCTCATTGTTGATGGCCATACATACGTATTCTTGGCCCGGATGTCAAATTTTATTATCATGCTTGATTTTAACAATGTCATGCGTTCATGGAGGGGGAAAATGTTGCGTGTTCTTAAGATGAGGCATGAAAAACACGCGTAGGTATGTGCGAATGACATCAGATAATATTCTGGAAGTAAATTGGTTTACGTACGATAACCGAGTCTGGTGCAGAAACGCAGCTGAATTCGTTAAATATAAGCCTTATAACAGCACTTGTATAGTTTGGACATATAGGAAGTAATTTAAGAAAAGGTAAACACCAGGGACGGAGCTAAAATAATGACATGTATGTATCTCTGGAGTGGGTTAAATTACGAGAACACAATGGAATATCCATGAGACATATTAAGGCCAGACGGAATGTAGCCAATGTACCATTAAAAACAAGCTCTGACCAGGTTGGGGAAAAACGTACTGCGGCAAAGCAAACTTTGGAAGAGAGAGGGAGAGAGAGAAATGAAGGCTAGTTTTTGATTTGGGAAGGACGGAAAAATTGGAGATACATTGTTGTGTATATTTCATTGGAAGGGGAAGTAGTAGTAGCTACGTGTTGACTCTTAAATGATAATATATTTGGGCTCGGAGCTAACAGGAGAAAGTCTGATGTTTCTAATCGCTGAAGCTTTCCTAAAATACTTTTTTTCCTGAAGGAGAAAAGTGCTCGACTGCTTCTCGTCCAGTGTGCTATCTCGCCCATCTACACTTTTATGGAGTACATAAAAAATGGGACGCAGATCCATTGCTGTTTTGCCATCGATTTCACAGCATCAAATGGAGATCCCAATGAGGGCAACTCCTTGCATCACTTCTCTAGTCAGAATAACCATACTTGTCCGAATCCCTATGAGCAAGCGATTCAAGCTGTCGGTGACATTATCCAGGACTACGATCAAACTAAACAGTTTCCAGTTTACGGCTTTGGAGCCAGAGTTCCTCCAGCTGGCACCGTTTCACATAATTTTTATGTTACATTGGATCCAAACTCACCGTACTGTGATGGCATAGTTGGAGTTCAGAATGCCTACCGGTTAGTAATTTGCTTTGATCGTTGACCATAAGCTCCCCGCTTGCCCATAAGAAATTACTTTGGCGTATTTCCTAATCGCGATATCCTTTTCCTCATTGTTTTTCCTTTAAAATCATGCAAATATATGATTATGTGAACTGTGAATGTTAACACTTTGGCCTGCACGGTAACCAAATTCATGCGTTACTTACCCTTATGTTGTATCTGCTTTTAAACTGACTGCTCAGGGGCACATTTGCTCACAAACGTTTCCTCATTTTGGTTTGCAGTAATTGCGTACGACAGATTCAACTTTCTGGGCCCACTAATTTTGCTCCCATTGTCCAAGATGTAGCTTCAATGGCTAGGAAGAACATGACTGGAGAACACTACTACGTGTTGCTGATTATTACCGATGGAATCATAAATGATATGCCACACACTAAAGAAGTGAGTCTACCAAGATATTTCAAGAACATTTTCTATTCTACAGAATTTCGCAGTCTAATATCCCTGAGGTTTTTCGTCTAACGAGGTGTACATAATGAAACGGGCTCATTAATATTCTACTCGCATTGTCCTAAACATAATCCCACGTTTGATCTCGAGCCCACTGACTATTAATCATTTTTCTCACGATGCTTTTAACCAACAGATAATTTTAGATTCTGGAGTTTAAAATTACAAATATCTAGTCTTGAATGTTTTTTATCTATTTCGTTGATTGCAGAATTTAAGTGCCTGCAGTTGTAATTTAATTATTACAAGTGTACTTTCATAAGCGACCTAAATATGACATTTTTAATAATAAACAACGTTTATGATATGAGTTCGCTCCGTCGTGGTGTTTGTTTAAATATTTTATTCCTGATATGCAGGCTATCGTAAATGCATCCAGTCTTCCTCTCTCGATCATAATAGTTGGAGTGGGGAAAGCGAATTTTGCTGCCATGGATGAGCTGGATGGAGATGCCGTTCGTTTATCATACGAAGGAAAATACGCTGAGAGAGATATAGTGCAATTTGTTCCATTCCGCGATGCGTACACTTGGATGGCCTCCGTTTGTCCAGAGGTAAGTTTCTGAACCCACAAGCCAAATAAAAGCGGTATAGTAACACGCCTATAAAAGTAATTTATTGAGCATTTCGACCTATTCATCTTGTGCCATTTACTGGAAAGGAAGCCGGTATCCTGCACACAGTTTACAGCTCCGCTAAAAGAAAAATTATCAGATTTACTGCTTTTAAAATTTCACAAGTAAATCAAGACTTGTAGCTGGATATCGTTTTGTCTTTATCAGAACAAGAGACGTACTCTTAAATGGATCAGGTCCGCCGTTGTCTGGTAGATTCATGAGCGCTTTCATGAGACCATACAACTTCCAATACTTTTTCTCACTGCTTGTGCAGGATTTCCAGGCTGAGCGTATCAGTATAGAAAAGTTTACACTTGCGGAGAAACCTATGACAAAGGCTTAAAACAAGATCCAGTCAAAGAGATATGCTGGAACTCTGTTGGAAACTTACTAGGTCGTAGAGTCAATGGAAAGATTGCTAACTAGATTGAACTAATTGAATTTTAGGTGGCCGGAAAATGGTCAAGTAGCTACGATCAAACAAACCGTCTAGCTAAGGTTAAACTGGCGCAAGAAGTTTTAGCCGAAATTCCTGATCAACTGACGAGCTTTATGATAAGTCGGGGAATCATCCCGGCACAACCATCGACTTCCGCATGTATGAAAAATTAATCATGCTTGATTTCTCTGTACATGAAGGGTTTTAATCACGAAACATCAAACCGATATGCTGATAAATAACGTTAACAATCAATTTTATGTCAAACTTGTTCGATGACAAATCATGCCAAAACAATTATGCTTCTCTGTGATTCTCACGTACCTTGTACAGGATCTTAAAGTACACACTTTATCTCAGTGAAATTAAAATGTAATCACATAATTGAAAGAACCTAAATTATTCATGAATAGTCTAATCGTAAATAAGAATATCTATACTGAGTGTAAGGTACAAGACATAGCATTATCATAATATTAAGAAATACTTTTAGCAACTCAAACATATGGGGTTGTAGTTTCACGAAACTATGACCCACATAAATTACACCTACCCAACCGAATGAACTGACGAAGCAGGTACGAATTAAAATAGCGCTGGAATTTTCTAGAGTGGAAACGTAGAATATAAACTTTCTCTTCGGTTCTTTTATCTTTGACAAAATAGTACATGGCATTTTTAAGTTTCTTAACGAGGTAAGTTTTCACACAGTGCACACAGTACACTTACCAACTTTTCACTATTATGTACGTGCAGGTCACTAAGTTTTCCAGTACCATGAAGACGACGACTCCCATGATAAACATTCGTCTCACGTTTAACAGGTGGAGCCTGAGCCCTCATTACCTTTTGTTGCTTATAATCTTCTTGTTGTGTACAATCTTTTACAAGTACCTTCTACACCGTTATTACATCTAGAAACAACATTGTTAGACTGTTGCATGCGTTTCTTTTTTAGGCGTTCACGGAGGAAAGTATAGTGATAGGATAGTTTTAATTAGAAGCAATTATGGATTCTTGCGATGAACTTCCTTTGATAATATATTACCAGCATCGCTTTCCACTCGGTTTCACACTCTGTAACAAGTAGTCGGTGTACTCAAAGCAAGTTACCTCGTACAAAGTCTAAAAAATTATGAAGTTTTTCTTTGAATGAGCACTAATTTGCTGATAATGAGAAGGTTCACGATTAAAATAGGTGCTCATTTAAATAAAGGGGAAATTGTAAACTCTGTTGTAATTATATGTATCACGATGTAACCACTGTATTGTATGGAACTGGGAATTGTGAAAGAGCAAAAGGTATCATTTAAAAGTTTCCTGCCTTTCTTGTAATAACGATGAGAATCGTAAAATGCTTCTGTTTGAGATACAAAATAATCCCTACAAATGAAAATTCAGTATGTTACCATTTTGCTAAAGCTTATTATAATTACTGCAAACCACGCATATGAAGTGTACGTAGGTATATATGTATATAGTATATCTAACTAATGTGTTGTCCCACAAGAGGATTTTCCGAATTAGGTTTTCATATTCGGCGAATTTAATGACCTTCATGTATGCTGACCCTACACACGTAAATCACTATATGTGTCTGGAATGTGTGTGGGTATAATCCCTCCGGAGATGATTCTACTAAAATAATCGCCCTATACAAATTCCCACCCGAGGCAGTTATAAATCTTCCCAGTGTTAGGTTACACATTATTATAGAAGGTTGTTTTCCTGTCTATAAACGATCTTGTGAAACGTTGATTGTATGTACTATGAGAGAGTGCGATGTTAAAATAATGGCTGGACAGCCTTTCATTGTATAACCTACTAAACTGTGTATTAAAATTTACCAAAGAATAAATCATTTCAAAATAATAAAACTTTTTGAAAGTTTAAACTTATTTAAGGTTATTTGCATTTTGATTCTTACCATTGTAATTAGAAAATCTTAATTTTTCAATCCAGGTGCTTATGCTGTGTAGAAGGGCTTAACAACAATAATTGTTCAAACTTGCGTAAAGAACTGGAGAATGTCTCCGGTCTGGAAGGAGTTGTGTTTAGATGGATTATTTCCGGAGGTATATATCCGGGGGGATTGCGTCGGAGGTATTATATATTAAATCCTGACTCGATTCGTTCTGCGAACGTTTAGCGACGTATCTCACGTGTCAAAATGTGTTACAGAAAAGTATCGATTTTTATGTATTACATACATCCCTGCTACGTATGTGAGTATACTTTGGGAAGAGCTTTATATGTTGCATGATTGTAAGAAGCTATTACCAGTATTAGGTATATATGGTGTACTACAACTACAACTAAAAAAACTACCCAAACAAGAGAGTAAAAATGGTTGCAGTGAATCTAAGAATGAAAATCAGAATTGAAATTTAATAAAAACGTATTACTGGATGTGCAGACGTGAAGAGCATACGTTGCGAAAATCAATCATATTATTAAGGAGTTTCAAGAGGTACAGCATGTCAGGCAGTAGACTATTTTTTGGCATTCAAGGCTGAAACTAAAGATCATCCGTCAGGGCAAAACCTGGAATTTCTGCTATAGACGGGAGTTTCATTGACATGACACCAGCGAACCAGCCGAAGAGAACTTCCAACTCCAACATGACTGTATATTTTGTATGTGTGCACTAGAACAGATAAGGCTCCAAACTAACCAAACACGATAAGTAGTGGTGCAGTCCGCACTGGCATACATGAGGACTCATGGGATACTAAGGATATGTAGTTTCTCGATCAGGGATTTCCACTGTATACTTTTTAAATCAGGTCTAAAGCAGTGTGGAAATAAACTCTTTTGGGATCTTACACGCCTTCGCCTTTTCAGTGCAAGTTTGTCCACGGAAATTTTATTACTATCTTTTTTACTGCTCGTTTTTCATAAAAAAGTTTTTGCATTAGCACGTCAGGTATTGAATCTCCGTATGAGCTTGAAAAGTCATGAATAAAACATGATGGTGCAAAGTTACTGTAGCGGATAGAGCGGTTTTCCTGAAACCAATACGATCTCTCGGATCAGTGTAATACCCGGATCACAAACGAAGTATGGAAATCTAGTAAATATTGAATTATGCTACACAAGAAGAGTGATATTATGAGTATTGTAAGCAGCAACACCGAAGCTTTACATCAAAGTTTATATTAGCATAACATCGCTCCAGTATCATACATCAAAAGTTGTCCGCTCAAATAGCATAATTGATCTTACTGGGAACGAACATACGACCTGTGTTGCTGAAACGAAGGCATTTATACAAGTTATTGATTTGAGGTCAACAAAGCAACAACTATAGCATGTTGTGATCATGATATATTACCGAGTCGGGATCGAGGGGCATTTCGAATCACCTGAGAAATAAATTGAAAGATAAAAGTTTTTCCAATATTAAAAACGTTCGCTCTATATTGATGTTGTGGGATTCGAAATTGTTCAGTCGAGTCAGGCAATAAGATAGGATTTTATTGCATGGAACTGAAAACCCAATTGGAAATCCTATAGAACCAATCCTTACAAAATGAAGCTCTGTTCACGAAGTTTCCTCATATCAAATATTATAGCTAGATCAGGTAAAATCAGTAATAATAAAGCCCAAATATCCAACGCAATGTAAGACCAGAAACTCACCGGGATAGGTCGATCATCAGAACTCAGTTCTCTAAGGACACGCAGGAACTACTAAGCAAAAGGCCAGCAGTTCTTTCGAAGCCGGTGTTAATCCAAGCCCAGTATATGCTTACGTAAGTGATTATGCTTTATGTATGGGGCAATCTACTATAAACACGATTCAAATGTGAAACTGATGATTCGAAATTTATTAAGAGCTCCATTCAGCGGGGAATTTACTCGTGATGAAAACTAAACAGACATTTTGTAAATGTCTATTGCAATTCCAGGAAAAACGAATGGTTATCGCCTATACTAAATGTTAAGTTATGTATCGCGAAGTGCTGGAGGTTCATACACTTACTAACAAATAAATATTGATACAAGTCGGTTGCAACAAAATTTGGAGGTTTCTTGTCTTGACACAAATGTTAATGCCTTATTGGAGCATGTTCCTGGAAATGCTTGTATAGAAGTAATTATGTGTGGGGCATTTCCGGTTTTATCATTAGTATAAATATATTTTTCTGTTAAAAACTATATATGTACATCAAAAAATTACAGGTACAATAAATTCAACACCTTTATTACCAATTCACTTCTAACTGTCCTTGGCCCGTTCATCGTTAAAACACTCTTCTTTATTGACGTGATAATGAATAATGTATATTTTCACCAATATTGTAATATCATCAATTCCAGTTCCACAGATAAAAACGGAGCCCGCTTGTATCCAATAAAATAAAACAAATAGATACAAAAAGATACATATTGGATCTTGCTTGTATCCAATAAAATAAAACAAATAGGTACAAAAACGGTACACACTGGAAGAAATTGTAAGCTTGGAGCAAGGACAAATAAAGAAAATAGGATTACAATCAGCAAGGGAATGGCATACATAAAAGTATATAACATGTTTGAAATACATAAAGTGAAGCATCTATAAAGTACAATTTAGGACTTGGAACAACAGCGGGACTTTTTAGCATTCAAGGCCACCGCGTCGTTATTTTCATCCGTAAGAGTAAAACTGGGATTCTCTACGACAGATTCCCGTTTCATTGACAAGGCGCTTGAAGATCCAGCGGAAGGAAAACTTCCAAGCTTTACTGTATTGGATGTTTGAAGCTCCGACGATGAAATGTGGCTACGGGTGGTGACTAGTCCAGTGTTGGAACTTGAACCAAGTGACTTAGTGACATGTCCAGTGTTGGAGTTCGAATCCAGATTAGTGACTAGTCTAGTGTTGGAGGTCGAACCAATGTTAGTGACTAGTCCAGTTTTGGAATTCGAACCAATGTTAGTGACTAGTCCAGTAATGGAATTCGAACCACCTGTCTTTGATGTCTGAGTCACTACGGATGTTCCGCTACCAACTGCAGCTTTGACGGAACTCTTAAAATCTGGATAAATATCCTCAAGAACAAGTTCTGCCAGGGCTGTGAAAGCCTGTTGTATATTTTTCCCAGTCTTAGCAGAAGTTTCTACAAAGGGGATGCCATTGTTGTCCGCTACCTTTACAAGAAAATTGATTTTGTTTATATCAGCATACGTAGATGACGCTAACGGGAGAGATGACAGTAAAATATTTATTAAAATAATTCTGGTCCCAACAGCCCAAAGGAAACATGTATGTGTATGACTATATAGTCTTACATTTTGTCCTTCTTCAGTTTTGACAGCCCTACTGCTTGTCATATCACATTTATTTCCCACTAAGATTTTTGCTGTGTTTTCTCCAGTGTGCTAACAAGAAGAAACAGAAAAAAACTTTTTTGAGTTTTTGCCCATCTGCCTCTTGCAAGTGCAATGTCAGTTGTAGTAAGGTTAGCAAGTGTCGACAGATTCGAGGAAATCCTATACATGAATGGCATACCAATTTTATGTCTTGCAACCATCTATTAACGTCATCGAAACTGTTCCTGTCGTTGGTGTCATAAACCAAAAGGACTCCATTCGCACCTCGGTAGCAAGATCTAGTTATCGTTCCAAATCTTTCCTGGCCGGCAGTGTCCCTGTAGACGAGAATTGCATTATTTAACCCCTATTGTTTATCGATATCACGGTGATGACGACGACCCTGATAATTTTAATGTCCCCCAACATTTTCCACCAATTGATAACTAGGGATTAAACGAATTACCTTCAGAATAAATAGTTAATGGAATAATGGGTAATAATAAAAATTATTTTAAATCCTTCATCCGATCCTAACCTTGCTAAGTTACTGCAATTTTCAGAATATTTTTAAAATCACAATCGCTGCTAATTCGCACTATTTAACTCCGCTGTTTGCTAACAATCACCGTTAAGCGTTAACTGTCATAAACAATGTACAATAATATAGAGGGAATATCGAAACGTATAAATCAATATTTTTTATTACTTGAAACATGCATATCCCTAAAAGCTTGCAAGTATGGGTTGATGATGAATGTTCATCTATACAGAATAATACATTCTTGAGTATTTATTTAAGTGTATTTTATTCTTACCAGATCTGAACGGTGACATATTTACCCCCAACTTCCATCTTTTTTATTTTAAAATCAATACCTGTAAGAAAGATATTTGCTTTAATGATCTTATCCATGACTTAAGATTATGATAATTAGTTATACGACAATCGGCAACATTCCAGAAAGCGCATTTAGTATAGCGGAAATTTGGTTAGCACATATATAATAAAAGCCCAACGTTTACTGCTGGAGCTGAATATTGACAGCGTCTTACCTATTGTGGATATGAATGTGTTATTAAAGTCATCGTTACACAGTCTAGACAGCATACTCGTTTTCCCAACGCCCGAGTTTCCAATAATTATCCACTTCCATAGTGTGTCGCCGCGCATTGTATGCAACTATGTTATATCTTAATTCTTGAATGCTTGTAAACACTGACCTTGTCGTGATAGTTTACGTTAGCAGTCGCTCAAACAATGCACTGTTTTGTGTAGTAAACTTGTAAGAATGCGAGCGGAACAATCGAAATGTTTTAAAAACAATACTGAGTTTCAGGCTGCAAAACGACACGACCTAAACAACTAGTTGGGATTGGGAAGGATTCAAAACGAATATGGTTCTATTAAAATATTTATGTCAACATTATAGGCATGTGAACAATGTTGTGCTACAAGCTGCTATCAAAGCAGATCCGATAAAAATGCGATGATAAAGTTTTGCCCCTTTCAGGAAGCTGTATAATTACGTGTCATCCTGAATACGCTTTGTCATTAGATTTTTATTGCAAGGTGTATTGAAATGATAATCAGAAGCTTCTGTTATCACCTCGTATCTTCTACTATCATTCATAGATGTGTATTCGAGAGTTGTGAAATTTCGTTGACGCTGACCGTTCATCAGTGTGCACACGTGTTTGTATTTCACATTATTTTTAATTGAGTCAGCAGGCCACATACAACATTATATATCAATAATACATATGTCCATATTATTATTATTTAAATAATAAACCCATATCATTATTATATCAAACATTTTGCAGACGAAAATTATGCAGTTTTATCTTGGTAACACACGAAATACTTTCTCAGAATAATTTTATTACTAGATCATTCTACAAGAGCTACATATATTTCTATTTATAAGGTGTCGGTTGCAAGAATTCTATATTGCAACAAGTTCAAGTAATAACAATAACATATATATGTGGTTGCCATTAAGCTAAACGGAGCCTGTTGATGTCAGTCGTTTACTCTACACACACAAGGACGACGTTTAAAGATCTCAAGTTACTATCAAATACATAAATCCGCAGCTCAGTCCCTACTTACTGAAATGTATATACCCAGCATATTGTAAATCTTGTACTTCACATCACTTGCAATGGCACTGCTGATGATGAGTGTTGTTTACTCCCTTCGGTGTTTATTGCTTCTAACAATAATAATTTATACTAGTTCAGCTGCTAATGCTTGGATTATGTCCACGAACTCCAGCCACTGAAATAATGCAAAAATATTGCTTAAGCTCCTACTCTAAATATTTGCAAAGTTTTGTGCTATGTGTGCACTTCTGGTGAGTTTGATTTCACAAGATACATTTTTATACAGAAAATTATCTAATGCTTGGCAGATTTTTAAACTAGGTATATACAAAAACAACCTCGGGTACAATCCAATATCCAGAACTTCGCATTTTTACGTCAAATTACTTTAGGATAAGCTAAAAAGGGTCACGTAGACAGATGATTTACATATGTTTGTATACCGCATAAAAATTATACTGATGAATGTGCGTCAGGATCACTTGTCCCGAGATCATCAGACCCGTGTTCCTTTTTTGCATTCACAATAAGGTAGGTTTTCTTTGGTCATATTCTTATTTAGCAAGATGCTAACTATCCTTACTCCGAAACGAACATCATTAATATTCGAGTTCGTTATTAAGAATGATTAATGGGAGAATACTCTCTTCCAGACGGCTGGAGTACTCTTGAATTGAACAGGTAACACTCTCGTCTACTGAAGTCATCACTTATTTATAGAGAGGATTTAACAGAAGTATAAAATAAATGGACGTAATTTGGGTAAATCAGGGTGCTTAAATATATAATTATTTTCTGCTCGGGAAATCTGTCATGTCTCCTTTTACAACTCCACTGTACGTGCCGCTTGGCAATGTATATAATTCTTGAATGTACATACATACAGATATGTATAACGCTGAAGCAACGTAACTATCTTTAAGCAAATCGTCAACAAAGGATTAGGAAGTACCAATTTCTATCCCTTCAACGTTGAAGTTGGTACTTTTTGATACTTTGCTGACGAAATATAGTTTGGATATAATTATACATACGTACTGTTGCCTGCATACATATGTTGCGCAATGTTTATACATAACGTGTCCATTGTGTATCTATATAGAATGCTATTGACTCCGTTTATTCCCAAGATCCACTGGTGGGTAGCAACAAGAACTCCTATCTATCTTATATTATAAAAAGCTATGTGTCTATATTTCCCAGGGACCTTCACATCACAAAAATCTATTTAGGGTGTCATGTGCTGCTAACAAGAAGTAACTTCTGGACATGACTGAAAGGCAATCCTTCAAGTATAGCAACCCAAGCAAGAAATGCGAAAGCAAGAGAATAATTGGAATTTGAACAAGGTTCAACAAGCTGGTATTTTAGCAACCGACGATGGATGTCTTGGAGGAAGATCAGCGCATAAGAATAATTTTAACTTCAGCTCCTTCAATGATGATACTGTTATTAAAAAAACTGAATTCTCAAAGAATCCTAGCTAACTACAACTACAAGCTAGTAAATGCATGCAGGAGACGTACTGATTTTTTTAAATTATTGCCTATGAAGTTTCCTCACATATGTAATGCCTGTAATGTCGTTGCATTTAATTTAAGCTTGTGGTCGGTTTATTGAATAATTAAATTTTTGAGGACAGCTGGATAAATTGAAGATTATACATATGATTAGCTACCAGTTCAATACACAGATAGATGATATCACTTTCTATCTCTTCTCTCTTGCCACTTTTTCTAATGAACGAGTTTTCAATGTATGTATATATAGTAAGAATTTAAAATACAATTTCGATTTTTTACTTTAAACTCCTTTCCCTCAAGTCACATGAACTTGTTGGCAATATTTTCGGATATGTGATAAAATCCGCAAACTAGAACTGGTTCAATTCTTAGATGAACAAGATTCAAAACCAGTTATGTAACAACAAAACACACATGCTAATTATTAATTATCAAAAACAGAAACAACAAGTAGGCAATTTGTGTGTTCCAAAGTGATTTGCAGCTGTTGATGTCGCCGTTGTCATCATCGTCGTCGATAGTAAAATGTAAAAATAATGTAGGAAGTGCTTGTGTGCACTTACGCAAACAGACCTTAAACCTGAACTACTATCCTAGTTAAGAAGCAAGTATGTTCAATTGAAGTTCCTATACATTGATGACAATAGGTAACAAGATGTACCCAAACACAAACAAACACCTATGTAATTGTAAGTGTGTAAATGGCAATAATGTTGTCTTCACTTGCCAAGTAGGAGAAGTCAATTGATTTGCATCCATAGCAAATTGCTACTATAGCGTTTGTCCTTAAATCCTTCACATCATTTGGGGACTGAATTAGGAGCTAATGCATTATTAACTGGTTTATCCCAGGCTGGCACCATAAATTCTTCAATGCAATTGTCCGGAGAGGAAATTATCCTGTGGTGACAATCAGCTACAAAATACACGCTTTATAAACGAATAATACCCAGTAAGTACTACACACTCAACTAGAACTATATACATGAACTATTAAAGAGATTATAGGTGTTATAATCCATTAAGCTTTAAATATACTTTTTAGATTGAATTAAAAAGAACATTAATTTTGAATATGGTTTATGGGAAGCAATATTCAGCTTTATATTAAAAAAGAACTTGACATCCAGCAGTAAAATGCGCACAGTAATATTGTCAAGTAGTACATTAAAGCTGAAAACAATAACCCTACAACAATAAAATTTAAGAGGATTTCCAAATACCATATGAGCACCAAGTTGAGCATACATATAAAGTGTACTTCATTAACTTCCAGACAGTGCGTTCTCAATAGTGTACATGAATGAACGACACCTCCACCTTACAGTTCACTACACAGTGGAGAGGCAGAGCACAGAACGAAGCGACAGAGGCTTGCAGCAAGGCTGATATATATTAAAGTTTGAAAGTAATAGAAACTCGCGAAGAAAAAGCATTACACGTGCAACGCTTACTGTATACAGCTGAGGGTCATCGGGTCTCCGTCAATTATGTATTATCATTCCCTTGATTAGATCTTCCCTTGGCATTGGCATTGCCACTGAAATATCATTCTGACCATCTTTGATTACTTGTGCAAATCTAATAAACCAAAATGTTCTGATGAAGTATTTGTATAATGGAAATGAAATAGCACAATTTTTCTAAATATTGATTATATAAATAATGTCGTCGCTGTTGTGAATCCTTTGATTAATAAAGTTGTCATAAAATTTATGGAAAGTACTAAACAACTAGAGGTTAATTGATATTAAGGATGTGAATAAATACAAATTAAATATAAATTGGCAACGAAAAAGATTAGCAGAAGAGCCTGTAAAAAGCAAAATATTAAAAAATATGAATGATTAGTTATGTGACATGCAATTTATGGCCCTGAATTAATTAATAATTATTATTATTCAAAATACAATAATGGTATGATTGCATGTTTGACAACCTTGCATTTATCAACGAGACGATTCCAGTTTTAAGAACGTTTATTGAAAGTAAGACAAGTGGTTAATTTTAAATGTGTTTTATTTGTAGCAATTAACACTGGTTTGATGTACGAATTGTGCAACTTCAGACAGCAGTTGCAAATCCACTCATTGGGATAAAGGAAGGCTTTAGGAGAACTTGACATTGTATATTATACTACAGACGGAGTTCAGAGAATACGCGTGCCGTCTGACATTGGAGTACCTCACAGCTTCAATTCAATGACACCACGAGGAAGGTGCATTACAGCTCTTAGCCACCTTTACATCTATTCATTATTTAGCAGCATCTTGGTTAACAATATCAGAGGTCTTTTCTCAAGGAGTTTCTCGTAGGGGTACTTGACTTTGCTCTGCATGTAATGAACTTGTATCACTTTTCTTGAACTTGATATTTTATTCAAGAGAGTAGCCGCTCCGGTGTATATTTTATTAACTCCACAGCACATGGTCATAAGTAACAATATCATAATGTCAACGTTTGCAAAAAATATACAATCCCATTTTGGGGATTTGGGAAGGACTTTTATATCTGCGCTTTGTTTAGTTACAAAAGCCAAAAGAACTTTAAATTCTGCGTATTGTAATGTAATGCTTTTGTAGTAGCATGAAAAACTGCTACTTTGTGTTTGTGTTTGCCTCTGATTGACTGTTTGGTGAATTATACATAGGTATGTAATAATACATATGTAAATTTATTAGGGCTGGGACCATTTCTCTTTTTTTTCGCCAAATTTTGGAAAAAAAGACTGACCATTAGCTTTTTCACGAAAATAATTACTTTATTTTAATTGTAATTAGCTCTCTTTGGAAGCATTTTCCCAATTTTATTTTATTTATTTTACCCTTTTTATTGTTTGCAGTACTTTCCATTATAAAATACATAAAATTAAATAATTCGTCACTTTCGCCAGATTTGATCATTGTTGTAAAGTTGCTTCTCCTCTTTTTATAATAATTTGGGATACTTTGGATTCTTAGTTTTATTAGCTTGATATTAGCATAATATTGTATAAATTTGCCCCAATTTATTTTCTCACAAATTTAGCTTTCATAAAAAAATTGCTTCGATTTTGGAATGTCCAGGTGTTCTGCATGACGATTTACCCCACCTGAGAATACCTTATAAAGCAACTGATTTTGTCGCATTTTTCGCTGACTCCCAGCCCTATGTCATTAAAGCTTATTGACATTCAAGTATGAATACAAAGTGCACGAGTATGCAGTTAGCTAACATGAGTACATTGAACACGTTGCGAATGTTTTTAGAAAATTTGCAATGTCGTAAATATATCAATGGACGTATGTATTTGGCTGTTTTTCATCTTCACAAACTGGCTTTACTAATTTTGATATTATGTAACTTGAAATAAATAAATCGTATATATAGGCAAGTTATACATGTGTTACGCTCTCCTAAGCCATGTAGTTTCTTTCAGCAGGGGTATGGGAAATAAAGGATAAATTGCCTCCACGAGTTAACAATTTCCTTAAAAAAGCTGTTCACATTTAAAATATCGAGTTTCATTTCGCTTTTTCACATCATCATCTTGTGCACCCGTATCCAGAATCCCATAAGGGTGTAACAACTGATGTCGATAAGATAGCCAAAGCATGTATGAATTTTATTTAATCGCTGGCAAATGCAGCCTCCGTGCAAATCTTTTTGCACGTGCCACCGTCTTGTAGTGTTTATGAACTAGGATGCCCTGAACAAGATTTCTCTCTTATCAAGTTACTTTCATAGTCATTATTACATATGTTATCAGAAGCGCCACTGTGACGGGAAGCAGCTAACTTTCACAGTGAGTTCATAGTGGCAACGAGTTTAAGCCGATCCGGTGAGTCATGATATTTTACATTCGGAGGTTTCACTAATGCCAGCAGAATAGTTGCATGCAACCCTAATCGAGAATTCCTAGTTAATATTTATTCCATATAGCCCAGAAGGCACACGTGGAGTTTTTTATGGACTCGTGTTTATGCTCAACACAGGTAAGAATTGATTTTGTAGAATTGATTATTTGCAAGTGTTTAGAACTGTTTTTGACTTTAGTATTTTCACCATCTAACACATATTTTTAGCCTCATTAAATCCAATAGAGAGCTTGTGGTCTGTACAGTAGAACTACTTCCTTATTAACCCGTGTAAACATCTAATTTAAAGCGAACATGTACAGTCTGGACAATTCTACTATACTCTTCAAGATACACTTCTAGTATACATTTACGTAAGTATAATTATGTTCACTCTTAATATGCAATAAAAATAAGTATAGTAATTAGTAATAAAACGATATTGTATTTGATTTCCCAGATCAGTAAGCTTGCGGCTAGTATATGAAATTGTGTTCGTATATGCTATGCACGCCAGCCAACCTTATTTTGCATACTCGTCGCCAGTCATATCTTGATAGCAGTCTGTGCTCCATACCATTTCAAATTTGCAACATGTGAATCACCGACCATGAAATTAATGACGACTCAAATTTTAGCATCCTAAAATCATCGCTTTAGTTTTTGTGATCATATTAGAAAATTAACGACTTTATTTGACATTTTTGCCTAACAGACCCCCTTTGACAGCACCATTTACCTCGATTGATGCCGACTTTACGATATAATTAGGGATTATTTTAGTTTAATTGTAAGCTAAAAAAAGAGGGAAATATTAAAATGTCATTTATGATGTAATATTGGCAATTAAACTCCATTGTGATATTTTGGTTGTTGTTTGTATAACGTTTAGTAACCGGCATTAAAATTACAGTGAAATTACTGAATAACATTACCAGCTATAAAAAGCCTTATGTATGTACATACAATAATTTGTTACTCTTAACGCCTCAGACAATAATTTATTAACGCTGACGGTGATATGCATTACCATTGGTACTTTAATAGAGTTGAGTTGGAAGCTTATTCTTTGTGATACCCTGATTTCGGGGCTAGAGAATGATTATGTAAAGGGCGGGAAAGTGATGAGATATAAGGGCACGAAGCATCCAGGGATGAACGGTTTAAATGCCGTTGGATTGCAAGAGTACAAACAGTAGTAGGACGAAGCTGTAGAAACGACACAGAGAGTATGGACTATGGAAACTGCCCGTGCAGCAGAAGAACAAAAGCAGCACGTGTAGACATCATTACAAAGATTAGGGGAAAAGTTGGTTGGTTCGTTGAATTTTTCAAATGAATAGATTCAAAATCATCATATGGATAATAGTAAGGACTGAGGGTCACACTACCAAAACACCCAAACGTGATAAGTCTACCTAACAACTACCGAGCTTCAAGCGTCAAGCTCCTCCGACCGAACGAGGAAAGCTTTCCCGGCCCGCCAACCAAGTCGGCACGTGGAGACCAACAAAAAATACACGCGTCTTCCTTCCTTCCCGCTGTGTTGTCTATCTGGATGTGTCTCAATATCGTTCGTCTTACATGTAGTTGATGCTCACAGTACATCATGAATGAAATCGTAACCCAAACTAACCCATATTATGTTTGTCATGCATCTACGATGCACCTACACAAGTTTTTTCTCTACCTTTCCACCTTATAAAAAACTTACTATACATACTACTCACCACATTACTGCAGCTACGATGTATTCGGTTATTTAACATTTGTCTCAATTCCTCGTTCTTGGACTTCAATTAACTGGAACCTATACATGTTTACTAAGGTGTAGATGCATAAGGGTTACCTGCTGTATGGAGTGCTTACTCATCTTGCAATAATGTAAGTGCATCCCTAAAAGTCCAGGGTGAGATCACGAGGCAGAAGGCTGCTTCCCAGAATAAAAAATATGTAGGTCAGAGCGGGATGACAAAAAACGTTAAAGATGCGCTCCTGTGATCCTTGTGCCGTTTTGTTATGTTGAATAATTTTGCCTGGAGTGTAGACATTATATGCACAGCATTCAATAAAAAACTCAATTTATAGATATGGTAATCAAACCCTTCTTAAAAAGCGTGTGATTTCCTGCACAAGGTTCCAAAACGTTTCTGGAATTTTCCATCCGTTGACAGTCTTTCATTCTCAACGTATCTTTCCCGGTCTCCCGACTACACTCTCTCCTTCTCGTATCATCTATTCAAAGGGTTCACTTGATGCCACTAGTAAACATGAGGATTCAGACTACTATTAAGCGTGGAGAGTATTATGCGTGAAATACGTACAAGAGCTGGTGGGATCAATTGATATGATTGCAATGCGTAAGTATAAAAGACACGGATAAAAAACTAGAAAATACTATGTATGAGTCATGAGGATTCACAACAAGAGCGTGTGTACGCTACACATGCAGTTGATACAAGGATCCCGTTTGGATGGTTGGCGATGGAAAAAAATGACAGGTGAGGCTAGATATTTTTCCATGGGGCAGACCCTTCCGCCAAAAAATGCCGGCACGTGTACATTGTCTTCCAGATTTCATTCATTGAAACTACGCGTGCATCTCGTGGAGTTCTGAAAAGTTCTTTCTGTATCTGGAGTTAGGTAGGCACTAATCTTGGGGCAATACTAGATTCTACGTTACTACATTACTACACTCATTACAACGTGTTCAGTCTTTGATAAAAGGTACAGGGGACGCCGTTTTAGAACATTTTTTTTCTTTAGGAAGATCTCACACATTGCTTCTACGTACAAGCCCAAAAGATAATCGCCAGAATTATCCTCTTAAAGATAATATTTTATGATGTAACCCAATACCTACGTATAATTATTAGTTCTCCCGCAATTAAGCACATTTTTATGATTGTAATTAGTGCAAGTCTTTATTTTTCTAGTAAACATGACCAATGACACCGAGTTTCTGGAGTGGCATAGATCTTTCCGTTAAATTTTTATTTTCACAACGTAACTTTAAGGACTTTAAAATTTTCTAGAAAGTTTTTTTTAGTTTTCATTGAGAAACTTGTTAAATAATACGACTTGTTACACTCAATTTAAATCCACACTTTCTTTACAACATTTTTTTAGAAGAAAGCGGCAATAAACAACACAAACCTGAAATAAAGCTGGAATTACTTCAAACTCAGTGATTAGATGTATATTTCTATAAATCAGGCTTATCCATCTTAATTCCTAAAACAACGCGGGATGTCAGTTAGACCTATCGAGAAACTTGTAACGAATTTGGGTATCATATAAATAGAAAATTTACTGAGAAAACGGATGGAAAAGTAGAAGTATGACAATTTTAGATATGAAAGCACTAACTGTCTTGACTTTATTTTTATATTTTCTGAATTTCTATGTTATATTTTATTTAGAATTTTTATGCATAGTACTTATGGAATACAAAGCAAAGATGCATGCAATGAAGCATTCAGTAACGAGTAAAACATTAATATTTGAGTAGTGAAGTATCTCATATGGAATTGTATGTGTATGTATAAGTACTAATGCTTGGGTTGACCAATCCTCAGCTAGGAACAGCCCCAGCAATAATTCTAATTGTAATTGAGGCGGAGGACTCTGCTATTTTTCTCTATAAATTCACCTGCAAATCCTTTCCAAGTAACACTTTGATTTGATACTTCGTTTGACTAACAGTATATAAGCAAACGTCTCAGAACATTTTATATTTAGCAGCCTCCTTTATTTAGTTAATAACACACATGTCATAAAAGTTTCACAAGGACTTGAGTGTTGTTGTTCCTGTAACAGTATTCAATATAACCTAACCGAATGTCATAATATTTTAAAGACTAAAAAGTTGTGGGCAATTAAATTTCTTGTGGATTGCCCCTTAATGGCATAAGCGATTGTCATGCAAAAAAGTTTATACGACCACGGGCTTAAATGAGTTCCCGTTTACATGAGTAATCAACAATAATGGTTCCACAATAATAGTTCAATGAAAATTGATTTTATTGAATTAAGACAGTAGTTTCTGCTCGTGAGGGTTTTATTGGTGAACTCAATTGTGTAAATTAAACATTCAATATGATCTTCTACTACGCTCTGAATTTCTTCTGTGCTCTCTATTCTTGTACTGTTGAGCAACCAGTTCTGGTAGAAAGCCGGCAAGTTGACGGTGTAACTCAGGAGCATTATTATTTGCAAACGGAACCTCTTCACAGTCAGGAAGATAACACAATTCCAGCTAATCCAGTGGTATGGATTAGAGATGGTGGTCTTCAGGGATTTGAAATTGAAACAATTAGCAAAAAGAAAGTATTAGCTTTCCAAGGCATCCCTTACGCACAGCCACCTGTTGGACCTCTGAGATTTAGGGTAAGTTTAATACTCCTTATTTTATTCCAAAAATAAACTATATTCTCCAGAAAACTTCACAAAGTCAGTTTCACCCAAAATCTTCACATCTAATAAAAATTTATGCTTGTAAAAGGTTTTCAACAAATTTTCCCAAATTAATGCAACTATATGCATGTAGTTGATATAATATTACAGCACAACTTCTTAAACTTTATGCAGTTATGTAGTATACTATTACTGTACCATGAGGCACATTCTGTGAAGGTGTCCGGAAAATAAAATTTCTTCTCCCAAACTACAACTTTCTATGATTCCCAACTTTTTAGTCCCATAAAATACTTTTAACAAAATTCTAAATTTGATAATAATTAAATTACTTTTAAAACCCTACTAGTTCAAATTTTGATAATACTCCTAATTTTAATATTCCTAATCCATGTACTTTGTGTCAGAAAGATTTATGTCACTTGATTTACAGTGGTTGATTTCCAAACGTTTCATCAAGTAACAAATTTACTTGTGGTTCGGCATTACTCCCCTGTATATTGTTTTTTCGAAAGTGTTAGACTTCATATTACGGAGAATGAACTGACCAGAGATTCAGAAGCGAGATATGTTATTTTTGCTGTAGAAGAAACTTGCGGTGGATTCATCGATGAGTATTATTATTATTTATTATTGACATCAATGGTCTTTATTAAGTTAGATCTGTATAGGAAACAGGTGCCGTTAATTTGTGTTAATTGAGCTGTCTGGACTGTAATTTACGTCATCAACTAATAAATTGTTATGTAAAAAGGAACCTGTTAAAAATTCACCATGGAAAGGTGTCAGAGATGCAATAGCCTTGAGTCCAAATTGCATTCAAGTGGATTTCTTTCAACTGTACAAACTCGGTGGAGAAGAAGATTGCCTTTATTTGAACGTCTACACTCCCAAGGTAATATCAGGAATAAAACTCCGACGCGTTATGTGTTGTAGAACTACTTCTTGCTATGTGTTTAATCATGCCTACAGTGCAGTAAAAATTAGGAGCAAATATATTGCTAACTGGCCAAGAAGCAATTAATTGAGATTGAAAATTAGTCTGATCATAAAGTGATTGACTGTCCCCTTTCACCGTAGATTCCAAGAAGAGGACATAACACCAACCTACCAGTTCTCGTTGGCATTCACCAAGGTGGTTTTTTCTTCGGCAGCACTGACCTTTTGGGACCGGCCTACCTCATGGATGAGAATGTTGTCTTGGTCACAATGAACTATCGATTGGGAGCTTTAGGTTTGCATGACAATTTACATTGATAAATACGTAATGTAGATAGGTATTTACTTGTAATAACGATCATATTAGCACACCGCATGCACGCTACCGTATAATGTAAAAAGAACTTATACATTGGCGGTTGGTGCTAACGAAGAATTATTGCTAAATTTTCGCTCTCCTTCACTATCCACGAATACATATAGAATGGAGACGAAGAATAGAATCAGTTATTCCTCTAAGTTAATTGCGATTCCGTAGCCATTGTAATATTTTTAAAAATTATTTCCACTGCACATACAGGTACAACTTATTTTTCAGAATAACAATAGTTTGCTGTTAGAAGCAAAAATGGGATGATTAATAACAAGTTGGTAAAGAAGGCACATGCATACAGCAACTGGTTTACGTATAGTAAGCTTGTATATAAATTGTTGGTACCTTGCAGTTCCTACAAAACATGAGTTATGTCCTATCTTGGGGTGGTATAGTTGATACTACTTATGTTTTTTTTATTTTATTGCTGGTTGTTGGAAAAGTGATTAATTGTATGTTTCATTCTGGTTTTACGTGCATATGTCCATGCTTAGGTGCAGAAAACCACTGTTTTTCGATGTACTTGGTTTATGTAAGAATCATATATTAGTGGAAGTATCTATGTAGATTTATTATTGCTCCCTGAATATAGTGGAGGAACATCTCATTATAGCAACTTTGTGTGAGATCATCAGTACTTAATCTTAATGTTGCCATAACTTTCCTTTGTTATACTAATAATTAAAGAGTATGTTTACATTTGTAGCACTTTTATTGGCAACATTCAAATATATGAGGAAACCACGAGCATAGAATTCAAGGTATATACCTATGTTTATACCACTTTTTATGGAACCACTCCAGGTTATTGGTAGTAAAAAACCAATGGAACTTGATGTACAACGTAGTCTCACTAATTGAATTTCTTCTAGGTCATTAAAAGGATAGCGTTGCTAGCCATGCCGATTCTGAACCATACATAGTCAAATCTGAGAGAATATAGGAAGGCCATAAAGCAACTATAGCTATTTCAACTTCATGAAGAAATACATCAATTTTTCATTTAATATCCCAAATTTCCTAGCATTTGTAACAGCTTCCTGGGCTATTAAATTCAGGAACAATTCCGAATGACAACATAGTAAAAGGAAAATGAGTAGTTAGATTAGGTATCACTGCAAAAATCAGTTTGATTGTATGGATGTAGTCCCGTTGTTATAGATCAATGAAAAACTCATGGAAGCAATGGAACTACCCGTTCTTGTAAGAGAACGCATACATATGTAAATATACATGACAAGAAAAATCAGAGGCGAGCGATGTGGTAAAAACCTTAACTTTTGCATTATTTCGGTATTACTTGAAATATTCTTTATAGTATGACTTCCTCGTGTTTCAATTTGCAAGTAAAAAAAAGGTTTTTGAATTAGGTTTATAGTTGAAAATGTATCCTTAGATCTTGGGTAGAGCATTTAATTTGCAATTATAGATATAACAACATAAATAATTGTATAATTGCATAAAAATGTGTACTTACAACATTACATTAATTTAGTCTAACATAGTCAATCGTTAAAAACTAAATCGGCATCGTCGCAGCCTTCTGCACAATGAGAGCTCTAATAAGTGTGATTTTTAGACATTGCATAAAGTAGCAGCAGTATGTTCATTTACCTGTTGTAAAGGTGATTTAGTGGTCTTAAGGTTTGTCCTACAATATAGCATATAATTCATAAATAGGTTTAAAGTTCTTTACTATTCGCGATAGCACTTCTATATATAGAATTTTATATATAAAATTTTATTTACGTTATTAATGTTTACCTCTAAAATTTCTTTATGTTGAATTCTAGTGCATGCAATCTTGTATGCTATATACGGATACCTATTATAATACACCTATTGCGGCGTCATTTAAAATCACTGATTTAGACCTTTGGAACCCTAGGTTTTCTTAACACTGGCGATGCCGTTAGTCCAGGCAACAACGGTCTCAAAGATCAGGTTTTGGCACTTCATTGGGTCCAAGAAAACATCCGCTATTTCGGGGGGGATCCAAATCGTGTGACAATTTTCGGAGAAAGTGCTGGTGCCGGCTCAGTTCACTACCATATGCTTTCTCCACTATCCAGAGGTAAGTATTTATAAAATTTAGCAAAAATTCATCAAGCAAATTGACAAGTAGTACAAAAGTTAATTACTTGTAGTTCAATCGAAGGACTTTTTAACTTTTTGCACGTTAAGAAGTCCATAAAACATGGCTCACCTTGAGTAGGCGCGAGAAAAATTAGCTAGCACTACCGGTAGTGCTGTTTAGAATTTTATGGAGTTGATTTTATCATCTGCATGTGCTGAGATACACCTAAGGATACGAATCAACGATATTTGATGTGCTAAAAATGTCATATTCATGTTGCTATACTAGAGTTGTATTACGTATCAATAAACGCCATGTATTAACATTATAGGTTTGAAAAATTAATAAATTAGAATGTTTGCGTATCGTCATTCTTTTATATATGTAGCTATCTATGAATATTAAGGAAGGCTGTTCTCGATATCAAGAATACAGACAGACAAAACGCATTCATTCACACGCCAACGCATCATTTGCAAAAAGTCATGGTAATATAAATTAAAAATTGAGAATAATATTGCGTTGTACCCATATGTTAGAAAGGGAAGTTTGAGGAGTCTTGGTCACTTGTGTTTGTTGAGATATCCCTACTCACAAATTCCAATGTGAAGGGAATTCAATTATGCTTAGCTTGTCTGTTCATTACCTTCTACACTCACGTGCCGTAACTAATTTAAAAAACTGAATGAGAATCTGGAATCTGTTAGACTATAATGTAGAAGTTGCAGGCAAGCTCATAACGTGCGATATTTTGCAAGGAAAATGACTTGTTCGCTCATGAATTTTATTAACCAAACCAGTTTACCCAGTAGCACTTGATTCTCAAGCTTTGATTTGGTATTTTGGTACTCTGGTTGAAGGGTAGGTAAACCAAATATTCAATTGGAATGATCTTCACACTACATGTTATACTGCAAAATTGTATGTTAGAGTAAAAATAATTATCATGTTTATTGGAGTCAACAGCTCTTAAATTACGCACTGCTATTGCTCCATTTTTCACCGTTACGTTGATTGACAGGACTCTTCCACAGTGGAATTTCTGACAGTGGCTGCGCTTTCTGTTTCTGGTCTATAAACGAGAATGGAGTGAAATTATCGCGAAGACTGGCAACTGTTTTGAAATGCCCAACCGAAGATTCACTGGAAATGGTCGAATGTTTACGCAATATGAATGCCTCAACGATCACAGGAAGTCAGCTAGCTCTTCTCGTAAGTATGATTTAACTATTATCTAACTATAGGTAACTTATTCCCACACTACTACCTGTAATTCCAAGGTCGTAGAATTTCAAGCATCGCTTTGTATGCATGGGAAAATTTTGTTTGTGGGTAGGTGAACTAAAAACGAGTAGCTGTTCTCACTCTGTATAATGCGTTCATCTTGGAGCTTCTATTTCCAACAAGCATGACCGAGTGACTTACTAAATTATGGAATTTGCGAATCTCGGAACTATGTGCACATGCTATACTTTCACATGTTGTTACTTTTTTGTATGAGAATCATTTTTAATTAATTTTTATTCAGGAATGGAATACCTATCCAGTTGCTCTATTTGCCCCTGTAATCGAGCCAGATCTTCCTGGAGCTTTCCTGAACGACTTGCCTGAGAATATTTACAAGAAACCAAATGGAGTAGCAAGAATTCCATGGATAACCGGTCTTAATACTCGCGAACTTTCCGTCAATGTTGCTGCAATTCTTCTGAACCCAGCTTTTACAAAAGATTTCAACGATGAGTGGGAAACTAAAGTTGGACCCGCAATGATGGAAATAGACAATTCAACTACCAAGGATCCTACTGCCCTCTTACGTGATATACGACACCATTACATGGGAGATGATCCTTTGTCTTTCGAGACCAGATTCAAAGCGTTGGAGGTACGATGTAATAAAGTACACCATATGCAACGCAGAATCCATGTGAAATTAAAATTTCCCCGAATATGAAATTATTTCATGTAGTTAAATGGAAACTAAATATTTGGTTGTTCCTTCACTTAATCCCAACAAGTTATGAGAAATAATAGTTTATTGGAACTGTAGATGCTGGATGACCGTTATCTGAAAGTTTGTGGACATAAAGCCATTCGTTATCATGCTGAATTAGCTGACATGCCAGTATACGCTTACTACTTGACTTACCAGGGGAAATACAGCGTTGTTCAAAAATTGGGACAAAAACCAGAAGATTGGGGTAAAAATTATTCATAACTAAATTCATGGATACTACGGGAAGGGATGCTTATAAATACTTGATTTGACTTTATAGGTGTTGGTCACATCGACGATCTAATATATCTGACGAATAACACAGCGTATTATCCAACTCTTCAACTAAATGACACTGAGTATCAGATGTCCCGTATCATGACCAGTATGTGGGCAAATTTTGCAGCTTATGGGTAAGGAAATATTAACAAGAGACAAGTTTTTCATGGCAGTATTTCACAGAGTGCACTACATGATTAGAAATGAAAGTAAAGTTGTTCGTAAACTGGTAAGGATTATTATATACAATTCCAGAATCCCCTTCATCTCAAGAAATGGAGAGCAGCATCACGTTTGGCAGCCTGTAACGAAGCACACAGCTTCTGATTTGAGATTCCTAGACTTAAATCTTCAACCCAAAATGATCCCTGATCCTTTTAAAGATGGTGTCAGATTTTGGAGGAGTCTTCAGATGCATGAAGGAGACTATCATGATTTAAGATACGATAACTACTAACCAAAGCGCTGAAGTTAATGTTTCTGAACATTTGAGTCCACATCCTTAGATTATATTTACCTACCACTAACCGTTCAGGAAAATGTTTCATTGACATCCCATAAAGTGGAATTTTAAGTGTTATGTTTTGAATAGTCCAACGCACAAACACAATTAGTCCAAAAATTGAATTTCATCAGTGTCTTAAATAATTGTGACTAATGTAAGACTGAATTTTAGTTTATTGTCATTAATACATATTGTACGAACATGCGCTGCCAGTGGGTTACAATTAATGGTACTTACATCACAGTAAGACTACATCAAGTTAACGACAACGAACTTTGTGTAAATATACATATATGTTATACGTTCCATTTTTGTGCGTGCCACATTGTATTTTGTAGAGATATACATACTTTGACAAGCTCCTTATTACTTGTAAGATGAAAACTGTTGGACGCGTGTAATGTATTTGCACGAAATGAAGGCATGGTCTTACAAGGAACTAAACTATGAATATATATGTTCATTTTCGAATAAATATTATGCTACAAAGATACATCATTTGTACTGTGTTGCTACTGCATTTAGTCAAAAGATTCAAAGTTAGACAAAGTTAGGTTATAATTTATGAAGAACTTAGCACGGAATGCGTTTTAGGAGAGAGTAGCAAAGTTAAAACTAGAGGGACTAATGGATATTTATTGACAGTTACTACTGATTTTTCGTACGTCCATAGAGGTTTACTATATTTGAGGATATAGTGATAATTTTCCAAAGATATCAACTGGGGTTCCTGGAATTTCATTACTTCACTGAAGTAAGATCTCGTAGATTCAGAGGGTCCAAATTTCTTTATAAAATAAGTAGAGTTCTGTTCTGGATATTTCTCATCCTTATTATATCAATTTTTTAGTTTTTGTAATTTCTTGTTTAAGCCATCTCGATGTATTGTCCTATTAATTTAAATTCGTATATTGTTACAGCCATATGAATTTTGAAGATTATTTTCTATAATATGGGAATAATTATATGAAAATTGATTTTAAATTATTACCTACAATTTTAGTAGTTGGTAAACAGTTAAATGGGGTACGTGCAAGGAACAGTCACTACTTGTACATCTATCGTCAGCTTTGGAAACCGCGTAGAGGTAAGCAAATGGTATCATTGCTATCAATACATAGTTGGCTGCTTCGGTCATTTTAGCCATCTTGTTTAAACCACTTTTAATAGCTTTTTCTACTGAATAGCCTAAAAAAGAATTTAAACCGTTCGTTCGTTTAATTCAAATTATGATTGTGTTATTTTTATGGCATAGGTGTCGCGGCTTCATAGTATGACAGATTGTATTTGCTGGCGAAATCTTGCAATAACAATCCAATTAAGTTTTACATGTTTAATCAAGAAAAATAGAAAACAATCTCAAAAAATCAAAAAGGGGGGCAATTTGGATGTACGTAGGTAAACTCCTTATCCCCTTAGCTAGCCCAGAGATCTTGGTAGGTCAAAATTAATTCGGTTATTTGAATTATCCGGGTGTTTAACAACAGACAGCATTACTAATGACAAATAGCAAACATTTATTCCGTAGCTTAGGCTTAGATATTAATTTCAAAAGTATTGTAGCAATTTAGGCGCTATGGGAATTTTTAAGCAAAAAGCTACAATAATAATAAAATATTAATCAAGGTTTTTTTCTATTCGGGCTCACCCGGATATGTTATCCCGGTTCTATCCGTCTCTCCCAGGGCGGGTAAATCTTTTCGGAGCGACGATGTTTTGCCATGCATTATAAAAAGTATTTCGTTATCCCTAAACAACGTAAATGTAAGGCGACTATAATAATAGCAGCTAACAGTAATTTTACTAAAACGGTTCCTAGTTCCCATGAAAAAGTATCAGTTTTGATGGGTATTCGCAGAAAACTTAGCCGAAGAATTCAGCAACTATCGCCCACAGCGGAGAAAATATCCCAGTTGGCTATATCGCAAGGCCCAGAGAAACCTTAGCTGGATAAAAGTTCGACTCATGCAGAGAAAAGTTCGCCGACGTTTGTCTTCTTATTTACACTAAATAAACATGGTATTCTCCATACTTATTAACATGATATGGCAATATTTTTTACGGCATGACACTTTATTAACATGTTCCTTCAGTATTCTTAATTTTGATGTATTATGATTTTTGTTCGCTCTAACCGGGTGACAGAAAATTTACTAGTAATGATTAACAGCAATCCACATTAGTTACATCTAATCTATAACAGTATTACCTAGTTTAATTTCATCGTTCATGAAGAAGCTTTATCGTTTCTACTTGAACATTTCCCTTAATGTGAGGAGCAAGGGTGACCAAATGACGCACACAAGGCGTCATCTTGTAATAAAATTTGGAACCACTTATTATTTCACACACCTAAACCTAATAAATTACAATAAATAACTGGTTTTGCTTAAAATTAACTAATTTAATAATTGCAGTGTAAGCTACTGCTTTATCTCAGTCCCTTCTAGAAACCTCGTGAATTTTCATGGGCTAATGTGTTACAAATGTCATATTCGTTCCAATTCTTTCTAACAATATTATATTGACTTAGTCCAAGGGGCACCCTGATACAATGTAAAGTCCACATGATATATAGGTAGGTATTCATTTTAAAATTTTTTTATTCATCTAGCTTCAATCTATACAGATATAACATACATGTATCTGCGTGCTTTCGTATCTATTGTTTCCCTTAGAAGTTGTGCTTTGCTTTTCACACCCCGGTAAAGGCTTGAGGCTTGAACTGGGGGTTTGATATAAGAATCTGAACTTAAACAGTGCTTGTAATCACAAATCACAGTTCAAGTCAAGTTTTTTGCAAAACTGTGTTCAAAATCTTAAAATGAGATGCTTGATAAGTTATACCATAATTCCAGCAAAGCATTAACGTCCAAAATAGGGCTTAAGCTACTAGTCAAATTGTATGCAAAAGTTAAAAAATATTTAAATGGCCTTACTTCTTTTTACTTTAGTTAGACTATAAAGCTACTTTACAGTTACATATGAATTTAATGCTTTCACAGAACACTGAATACAAGCTTTACATATTCCATTACCCCACCTTATATCGTCAAATATGTGGGGTCTGTTGATAGTAAGTAGCATACTCAGTCATAATAATCATCGTCGTTGAAAGACATGCACACGAAACAGAACTTAAGTAAATGAAATGTCACGTCCACTCCTGTAAATATTAAATATTCAAGATATTAAGCAGTTGCACAGTGTACAAGTCTTGCAACCGTTTCTCTTTCATTCATGTGGATATAATGATAATGTACGTACATATTGACTGGATGACGCTGTCAAAGTGCCAAGCTAATGAAATGGTTGTTTAAGGTAAAACCTTTGTTTATCAGAAGTGTTTCCGAATCGGAGTAGATCCCAAAACCAATGAAGGTGTGTTGAAAAGTGTATGTATAGAAAATTCGTAATTAAGTAACTTCTCATGCTCCTAACGAACAATTCTGTGCATATATTGAAATGAAGTAAAGTCATTAAGCTCAGGTACATGACTGCTTTCAATAAACGCTTAGAACCAATCCGAACGAGGTAAACAAAACAAACGAGGTGCAGATAATGGCCATGTGTACAAGTCAAATCTACGGATAATGTTATTGTGTCAGATAAGAATGTTTACAAAGAGAGTTATATTCCTTCGTCTCATTTCATTGTTAGTTAGAGTCTAATCTAGTCCTGCTTTCCAGTCAGTGTTATACTGTCCGGCTTAGATAAGTTTAATAGTTTTGGTGTTGCATAACAATCCCGGAATGGCTACAAGAGAGCAAGAAGACGACGGAGTTTCCTTCAGCTCTGATATTACGATTGATCCTGAGACTTACTCAACAGAAGTTCCAGGACCAAGGCAAGCACACTGGTCACCAGATGTGCACGAGTCTAGAAGTACAAGACCTGTCAACAGTGATTCTCAAGGTGGTAACGCCAATAGCAATACACAAGAAGATAGTGCGGGTCAAGAAGATTTATGGGTGAAGATATTGAAACTAGTGCTAGAACTTGTGCCAAGCGTGAGCTTAACATGTGCCGTTCAGTTAATGAAGGTTATGGATGGAGTCAGCCTATACTTGATTGGATTGGTTTTGTTTCAAGCTATTTTCTGGCCATCCATGGGTTACGTGATTTATGCCAGATTTGTGAAAAAAGTTCAGATTTTTGAACCAATATCGTCCTTTGCAGGTGGACACTGGGCCAACCTATTTATGCTGCAGGTAATAATAATAAACTGTAACACATTCGATAGTGTTATATTCGGAGATACGCATTTATCTAAATCTTCGAAGGTAGATGTAGATAAAGCATATTGATGTCATGTATTAACGATTATTATCAGCTTGTGAGGGGCTTGAAACAAGCGTGAAGTTATAATAATGACATTATTGCAAATTAAGAAATGCTAAAAACTAACGAGATGCTAAATATTTATGTTACAGGTTCATGCAATCGTTATGGCTGTAAACGTTTTACTGCTGTTAAAGTCAATACAATATTTAGATATAACCGTAGCCCTAGCTTTGACTTTCCTTCCATGCCTGGTGATCATTCTAATGGAGCACATTCTTGCTCAAAAATCTTGCAGTGTGGAATTGGTTGCAACTTTAGTTACTGGATACATCGGAGTAATTATTTTGACCATCTCCGCTCTACTACATAAAAATCCCACCTTGGAAAGGGACCATTACGTGAGATTTACTTTTTATTTAATTCACAATCTAATAATTTCTCTGTAAACTTTTCACAATGTAGTTTATTATTGTAAAATCCCTTATTCGTTGTGTAAATCTTTATATTTTGTGTATGAAACATGGATTTTATGGATTATTTTACTCGTAGAATGGAATTGCCGCATCAGTTGGAAGCAGCTTGTTGACTGTTCAAGCCTCCTTTATCCTTAAATATTTGAAGTGCCGAAAGATGGATGAGTCATTAGTTTTGACAAGTTCGGGATTTCAGGGATCTCTCATCTGTGTCATAATAGGAGCAAGTACCCAATTTTTGAGCCCAATAACGTCTGTCAACGCTGGTTTTATCGCTGCGATTTGTGTGTTGTCCTCTTTAGCTGCCATTCTTGTGGTTTTCAAATTAACAAGTGGCAATATCCGACAAATTTGTACCCGACCAGTGACCACAGGAGAACATGCGGACGGACAGGCTAGCAATGAAAATAGTCGTGTACCCACGTACACTTCGATGACAAGACTTAGAACTTACATTTTCATTCTCTCCTGCACTTGGGCATTTTTCAGGCAATTGTACAAGCATCAAATTCCGACAGTTTTTAGGTAAGTTTTGTTGTGATTAGAAAAATATAATTATATGAAAGATTTATGTAGAGCTAAAACATTTGCCTTTTCATTAATGTTATGTTGATTTCATTAATTTGCAGTATTTTGGGAGTTTTGCTGGTTGTAGGGAGTTTTTTGTTCGCTATGGCATACAAAGAATGGTATGCCATCGTCCATAACCGACGACAGAATATCCCCCTGGACAATAATGAGAACAGACCAAAAAATACGAGACCATTTCAGTTCGTCCCGTGGCTGTTCTCCAGAGAGCCAATTATGTATATTCATTAAATTAACTATTTTTACGACAAACTTTATGCATAACCTTTTGCATAAAAAATTATCTTTTTTTATGAAATTTAGTGACGAAATATTATCTTAACTTGAAATTTTTATTGTGTACTTCAATTTTGATTATTAAATTTTTATAATGAACTGTATTATACACAACTCTGAAATTATTTGAAACATTACTAAAACAAACACGTAAATATTCTACTCAAAAATTCACACTATTTACTACACGAACATTTGCGAATGCTACAAAAGCAATGTATGTACATACATAAACATTGTAATAGTAATAATATTGGTACTTGAAATAATGCTTATCGACGACATTACAAATTTCTATTTCAACACACGGAGAGAGATGAAGAGAGCCTATTATTCTGCTTGTATTGATAATTGCATATAATGTTGCACTTCAATAGCATCACAGAATAATAATAAAAGTACATACATAAGTACGTATAGAGAACTTGACAAAAATATAAAATACAAAGACTAGTTTGCACCACTCACCAAAAAACTTATTCGTGAAATAAAAAGCCTTGCTAAGGTGTTCTAATAATATTACATATGTAGCATATGGTACATTTAAGACGGAAGTCTGGATGGTACACAACAAAAAACCTTTTATAAAAAAATGTTTAAAAAAAATTAAAGCTGTGTGTTAACTAGAAAAAATAAGACTAGCACTTGTAATTTAAAATGCTTTCAAAATAAATCTACTATTTTACGGTAATAATAAGTACCACTACCACAAATATACGTATATATCTAAAATACAAAAATTACGTCTGTAAAAAGAATAATTTCCTTCATATATAGACTCTACAATCACAAGAGAGCTCTAAAAGTGATACAACAACTGTATGCATTATTGAATTTCCACTATATAGAGAGATTCACAAGTTAATGTCACCCGTACAAAAATAAATGTACTAAATTAGAATAATAATACACGCACAAAAATATCTAAATCTACTTCTGTTGTTGAAAGCTATAAATATATACGAATGCATTTCTTGGTACAGATCAGCTTCATATATTTTATATGGCTCATTTGGACATTGCACAATAAAGGCTATATAGCACTATGTTCCCTTGAACAGTGATTATGGCACACGGCATATACTTACATTGTGGGCTCAATATATTCAGCTGAAATTTTTGGAAATTGGTGTCGAATGCAAAAAGTAAATTATCCAATCAATTTTAATATAAGTATGTAACGTTAGTCGTTAATTTACAGCATGGTTTCAAAAATACGCAAGGCGAGTAGACATACGATGTACATACTGAATTAATTAAACAATAAATAAAATTAAATCATAATAAAACTATAGTAAATGGTAAATACATATAAATAATTCCTAATGATTACAATATTAAATAATACTGCAGACACGCTCATTTCAACTAATTAACAAGCTCTAGAATTCTAAAATAAATAGTAATAGTAAATTTCTTGGCCTAAAATGTCCGAATGTAGCATCTATAACGGTAGGATTCATTAAAATCAGTCACAAAACTTACTACGTACATAACACACAATAGTATAAAGAATGTAGATATAACTACAACAAGGAAAATTAATTTACGTTATATATCCGACTCTTGTCTTTTTGGCTGTATTGGTAATTATTTTTGGCACATTTTTAATCTTCGTCTTGAAGACACTTGAAATTGTGAGTACATATACACAAATATATATGCACGACACGGGGTTCTTCGCCGGCAGTTGAAGTTTTGCTCTTAATAACGATGATCCGATGTAAAAGTATATGCAGACTATATGTTTATCAATCAGGGTTAAGGTTTCCTCTGTGTGAAGCAACATATGTACTCGTTCTTCGTTCTTATGATATCCTTTTACTCACTTGGCTTCCTATTCCGATGACTGGCTCGCATACAGGAAGACTCAATGTGTTTACATAAATATGATTTCAACGCGAAAGTCTTACCACACCGGGAGCATACGAAGGGCTTATTTGTCGAATGAGTCTGTGTATGTGCTCTCAAATTTGATTTGTCGGCAAATGCTTTGCCACAGATGTGACATTTGAAGGGCTTCTCTCCTACATACACAGAAGAAAAGAAGGGTGAATATAAGATTTGAAGGTATAAATGCTCATCCATTTTATATATATAATTCCTCCTGATTCTTTCCTCTCAACATCAACAGCACCCGTAAGAGAGTGTTTTTGCCAAGTAACAGGATGTTAACGAAAGAATGTTTCACTCTTAAACTATCCTCCTGTCGAAGATATGTATGACAGACGAAAAGTCATGTGGAAAGTGTGGTCTCAATGGTGAGATCCTTCCACAGTGCTCCAATCATCCATAACGTTAGTAAACATTACAAACGGTAATCATAAAATGTCTGATTTATACTACAAGGAAAGAATTGAGAGTTTGCGAGAGCTAATTGTATTGATTACATTTCTTTAAGTCAAATATTTAGAAAGAATGAATGCATTACACTGCCTTGTTTACAACTTACCCGTGTGGGTTCGAATGTGTCCCTGAAGTAGCCACGGTCTTGAGAATCCCTTACCACAATAAGGGCACTTGCAAGCCTGCGTGTGAACATACGTATTTTAGAAGACGGAAGAAGGCAATATATTTTAAAAAGGGCAAATCTCTTAATATTGATCCTATACACACATGATGTTCCATCTGATGTTGTACATGCAGAAGATAAATAATAGAGTATTTTTGTTCCTCTTCGAAAATATTCGTTGTTCGCTGCTTGCATAAACGTTTCTCTATACTTACTATCGATATGATACATCAGCTGATAAACATCTTCAATGTTAATAGCTTGTCTACAAATACTCCAAGAGTGATTTTCAAGTTATGTAAATGCAAACCTAACTACATTGCGTCATATAACTTTTAAAACAACAACGTTACTGCATCATGTTGTAATTTGTAATTCCAAAAGTGTGAAACGCTATTTAACTCAAGAGGAAAGCTACGAAAGCAAAAAGATTTTATTGTCCACTAATTCCATTCTAAACTATTGTTTCTTGAAGTTGCTAGCTAACTAATTGATGGGGTTGTAATTATATGAAGTTTTTAACAACGACATTAATTAAATAAATGCTATATTGTATATAATGTTGGAACTACTAGAAGTCATGCAGTTGGGCACTGACTGTCGAACGTAGACAGGAACTTACATTACGTAGAACAAAAACTCTGTATACTACCCTCATTGTCTGTGCTTTCGGACTATAAAGTAATCATTATACTGTATATGTATCTGTATAGTATATATTTATAATATGCTTACTTGATTATGAGTACGGAGATGCATGGAGAATGCGGGCATCGAAACATAAACTTTCTCACAATGAGGACACTTCTTAACAGCTGCGGAGTCATCCGGAGACCGGTGTGTTTGACGATGACGTGCTAAATTACTCAAACTTGAAAACCCCTTCCCACATTCGGCACAGGCATGTCTCAGAATCACATTCCCCTCCTTCTCGGAACTGCTACTGCTAAATGATTTTGCGGTAGCTAAACTCACCTGCAATAATGAAGTCTTTATATTACACTGAATCATTGGCATTCAAGAAAGTATTAGATCCAAAAGTCTTCCAACATGCAACGAGCTCATAATCTGGGCTTACAGGACAATATTTTGTAACAACAGAAGCGTTTCCGTTGGGCTTGCTGCGTTATAAATACGATCCGAGACATTTATATTCTTTAGCCACGGGAATATGCTTTCGTTTTTTAACGAAAGGGCGCTTGAGTAAGCAATTAAGTAAATTAGAATCCATTAATCTTTGACTTTGCCAACAGGCACATTCCATATGAAAGGACATATACACGGCGTTAATCTTTTAAATCCTATATGATCAAAGATAACATTTGAAAACAAACCCGTGTGACAACGCTTTGTTCACTTTTCCGAAATATTTTTATACAACAGTCGTATAATATACTCGCGGAGGGTCGATGCGAATGCTCTTGTCAAGGTTGAGAAAAGACAGTTACTGTTCAGCCAATTAACGCCAAAACTTTATCTTTTGGTCATCCTACACCGGAGGAACCTACATGAATACGCCTTGCCTTAAGCAATATTTCGTGTCTAAATAAAGATATCTATAGATACAATATGTTATTATTTCCGTATATTTTTAGCTTTTATAGAGATGTAAAATGAAGAAATTGTATAGATCATCTGGAATGACATTTAGTTCATAAACTTGCATGCCTTTGCGGCCGATACACTTCATGTCAATTTGACAGTCGTAATTATATTTCCCATTATTAGTAGAAATAAGTTGGGTATTATTTGTTACACGAAGCACTTTCCATGTTCTGATTATTTTAACGGGCTTTATTTAGTCATAGCAAACTATGTATTTCTGCTACTATTATACTATATGCGGAATAATTAAACCGGGCAGATATTCAGCTATTAGACACCTAGAACCTCTACTTAGATTTCTTCTATTATTTTGTACTCTGTTATGTATTAAATTTATATATAACTAATAACTATATAACTAAATATGGTATCGTCCAAGTTGTTGGAATAATACATATACACACTATACAGATATATGCTTCTCTGAGCTGAAGTAAGCTGCGGAAATTCCGACGGTAGTTAAGTACATGCAATCGGTATGCTACAATACAATATGGAAGATGTGGAAATGTATCAAATAACGATTCAGAAGTAATTAAAAATGCACTAGTCTGTATATGCGTGATGTAGCACAGATGCTTATAACGTTGGTCATCAAATAATAGAGGCATTAACGTAATCCAGGAATTATTGACATTACGTTATCTGAATATGGGGACACATGAGACGCTTAAGTGGTTTGCTGTTTTGTTGGTTTCATTTGGAATGACGGTGCCGCAATAAGTAGTGATTAAGTAAAGAGATATGGTCTTGTTTTCACTACAAGTACAACGTCAACTGTCTTCAACTCAAATGTCAATAATGAGTAATGAGGTAATATTAGCTTGACGTATACGGTTAGGGAATATCATGACTTTTTATGAAAAATATACTTATCTTCCAATAGTTATTATTGCATTCAATAACGAAATCGACGACTTATTTACAGCTTTGGTGTTCATGAGGCAACCTTTGCTATATTTGTATTTCAATCACTGAAATCAAAATTTATATACTATATAAATATATGTATACACCTGCAACAGTCTATATAATATCGCTGGTATTGGTGAACATACTGAGTATTATTGTATTTTGAACGGAAATAGTTTTATTACCTTGGAGTAACTATCAAAAAATTATTTATGAGGCCCTTATTGGTACGGATTCATTGAAAGAGGAATTTGAAAACCAATTTTCTTGGCCAGGTATACTTGAATATTTTACGCTACAGTACTTATGCTTCTCCTTGAAGACGCTAAAACGAATTCTTAAAATAAAACAAGTAGAAGTGTAGTAATCGAAAAGAGCTTACCTCTGCCAACTGCGTTAAGTTAAACAAATCAATGTTTTTAATAGAGAGGTTGACTGGCTGATCTAATTCTTTCTCGTCTTTGATTACGATGGTCCATTCTTTCCTCGGTGGTGAAGATGGCTCGGAATGGTGCCCATCTGAAAGATCTAAGCCTCGGTTGTCAGCCTCGCTGTCGTTTTCCGTCCCGCTATCGTCACTAATGGATAATTGGTGCAACTGAATGTCCTCGTCAGTTTTTACACGGGGCAGAGCGCACAGATCGTATCGCTTATGTGTAAATAGAAAAGCTTTTGGCATTTTGGTGGATAACGAAAACCTGGAAAACTTTAGGAATTTCTGATGACACGCTGAATGAATTAAAATTGTACAAGTAGTTTTTGTTGCTTTAATCCTGCCTAGTTATAGAGTAAACGTGACCACCGATGAATTTCCGTACAAAAATGTAAGAAAATGCAGTGCAACAGTAGAAGTTAACAGTTGAAAATAATAAATTAATGCAATGAGAGAAGATTTTCCACCAGAAAATTTAAAAGGATACAGTGGCAACTAAGTGCGCCGCCAAGAAATGATTGAATACTGGTAAGGAAAAGAGAACGTGAGTCAGTGGTTGAGGGAAAGCGGAAAAGTGTCTTTGAGCCACTGACTTTTCGAATGACGATCTTAAAGTCTCCGAAAATAACTTGTTAGGGGGTAGATAGGAAGAAGATTCAAGGAAAACTTCCCCTTTTTCAAACGGAAGTGTTCATCTCATGCTTGCTGTGTAAGTATGAGTTGGTGTGTATAAATTTAGGCCATATGTATTCCTAGCCCTCAAGAATACTTAGGACTTTGTCTTGAGAAATTTCAGTAGTAAAGAGGGGAAAGATTTCTGTTTTTCCTCTACTCTCACATATATCATGATTGAGTCACCGTCACCACACCAGGACTTTCAAGTGAGTCCAACCAAGGTGGACGAAAATCTCTACAAGCGTGTACATGTTCATGCATGTGTACATACTTATCCATGCACATACTGTGCATACATAAATACTTCATTAACTCAAGTACATATATTTTACTATCGGAATGAGTTTATATGTTTCATTGCCTCAGTCGCTAGTGCCGGTGATCTTCCCTGCACTACGCATGCAGAATAAGCAGCATTATCTTTCAATTGCTAGATTTTTCTCCTGCTTTATGCTGAGCAAACGAAATAAAAGAAGGCTGTCTGGTGTTGTTTAAAGTGGTTTTATACTTTGTACTCTGCTCTGATTTTTGTGCATAGCATGGATATGCACATTTCATGCTGTTGGCCTTTTTCTATCTGTAAATTCAGGAGGTAAGAGCAAAGCCAAAAACAATGTCACTTTGTTAGTTACACGTTATTCGTAATCGAATTTAGCGAACCATACGAGCAGCAGGATGTATTAATTATGTTGTTCCTTATGTTCAAGTTAAGTGAAGAGAGGAGAGAGATGAAACGACGAAGTGAATCCGAACTTTCCGATAGCAAATACATTGGACACCTGTGTGCGGGATGTCGAGTCTCAAAGTGGTTTTAGTTCTTCCTGGCTCCAGTCCCAAAATCTTTATTCTTGAGGCAACGCCAGACAAGCTTGGCATTTTTCTAAATGAATTAGTTCACCCTTCAGTATTATACCGCATGCATGTCCCATTCACATTCATTCAACACTTACTCCGAGTACCAAACTAGTCACAAGATGCAATTTTTCTCTTTGAGAATGCGGATTTCTACATAATTATTATAGTTTCTTTACAGACTGACGAATCTGTGAGCACATAATATGACTACTGCTAAACCATAATGCATTGTGAAGCAAGCCAACCAATATTTCAGCCATATTCAAGGAATTCCATTATCTTATGAAACCCATGAAGAATAAAATTTTAAATGTGCTGCTCAGGACAGCCTTAAAACTAATGGCGCAGTGGAACAAAATGTTACTCAAAGTTGAATGTTTTGCAGATATTATTAGTCGGCATTTACATATGCTTTCATTATTCAATTACAAGAACACCGTGTGAGAATATCTTATATATACAAAATATCTTTTATATATAAAAGAAGATAACTGTAGTGATGAAGTGTAATTTTGTGCAAAAGTAATAAAAGAAACTGAATCATTTGACCTTGTGTACGTTTGATAAAACATATATGTGATAAAATTGCGACGAAGGCAACGCTGATTGAAAAGATAATGATTTCACTTAATTAAGTTGTTGCTCCCAAATTGAATAGGTAAATTTGTCGTGGTATTCTTAGGAACGGATATGCTACATATGTATGGAGTACACAATACTCGTCCGCACTTGCCGTTTTGCAGGGAAGCACCCCGATGTCATTGTATTTTAACTGCAGTAGGCTTAAGCTTCACTTGGTTAGTAGTTGTTGTTTCAGAGAGTTGAAGGGATAAAGCGGTGTGGAAGCTGTTCCCAAGTATGTACACTAGTTAAGAGGAGACAGTGGATCTTTTATAAACTTCCTACGAGAACATCTGGAGTAGATCTTGGCATGAATGAATGGCCGGAGAAGTTAGTGGAGTCATGCAATCATTATGGCTACTTACAAGATGTAAAGAGATTTACATGGTCTATACTATGTGCATGTGTGTAGTGTGCAGACGACAGGAACAGCGATTCGGGTTGATGTTTGGTTGCTCAGATTAAGGAAATCTTGGAGGGATGGGTGCATGGATCGGGAATTGAAACAGCTTCTATTATGGTATTTCACATCATAAGGTGAGGACTCGAGATAAACTGCAAGAAACTTGTTTCTCCTGTCGCTGATGTTGATATACGTGTTGAAAAATCAGTGTCTGCTCAATCTCTTTGAAAGAGTGAAAATCACTCTATGAAAACAAACATTAACAAATCATTATAAATTTTTCTCAAAATATCCGGTTTTCCTGAGGTTCTCTCGGGACTTTTTCCTCTCCGACTCCGCTTCACAGTTCATGAAATCTAAAGTCTTTATGTGTACTTTTGTACATGCTCAAGGAGTGTTATGGTCGCGTGCTCCTCATGAACCGTTCATAGTTCGTGACACATGACTCTCTTCAGTGACCACACACGCACACATGTTTTAACGGAGTTCTTTACAACCCCTGTGTCTGTACTTAATTCTGGACCCTTTTCTCTCTAAATATAACATTTCTTATTGTGTACTTATTTTGAGATGTTTGTACTTGTGGATCGTGGTAGCAGCGACATGGCAATCGGACTGCAGCCAGCTTACCAAAGCTAAAAATGGAATGTCGGAAGTGACCCTCTGGGCAGATGGTCACTCGTTCGTAATGACACTTCCCACTTCCGAAATCCTATACTTAAATTACTCTCAATGACACACGGCAGCATGCCTTAAACAAGTCACCGTCACTACTAACAGGAAATACATGGTTTGTATTCATCCCTGCATACGACATTCCAGTCTCCATGATCCATCTTGAAACGATTCGAAAAATACTGCAACTGCAGTGCAAGGGAAATCTAATTTGATTTTACAGTTCACAGCTCCTTCCACTATACGCAGTCCATAATAATTTGATGTTATACATATTGTATTGTTTCAGTGGTCCAATATATCCCACTGATTATACATACATAATTATTGCATCTGATCATATTCTAATGCATGTAACATTGTTCACTATCACTATAACGGCTACATTTAAATACATTCTATCTGTATATATCATGAATATAGTATAGAAAGTCCCTGCAAGAACAACTATTGATTTTTCCGCTTCATGTTTTTATTCATTTAATTTGTCATGAACAAAATGTGGACACGAAAATTAATCATTCAGCCTTTTCATCAAGAACAACTACAAACCATGCATTTTTACTTTACACATGAACTTAATCATTAATAGAAACAACCAATGTTGTTTTAGATGTAAATGGACGAAAATATGTTTAATTTCTTACTGTTTTTACAGATACTTTCGGCAATAATTTCTTGCCGTATTTAATTGCGACGATAATTCCCAATTAATAATATTAATTCCTTAAATAACATTAATTTCTAAAATATAAATTCCTTATTAAAAAGATTTTATAAAAAAAATTCTAATAAATATATTTTAAAAAGTATGATAATTCCAGGTTCAAAAATAATCATGCACATGGAACGCGCATCACATTACACGCCTATTATCCCACTAATTTATTTTCATCTTTATACACCTTGTCTCCAGCATCTTATTACTTGTATACAGTACAATAATTGCTAAGAACTGCAACATAACGCTATAGACGAAATCACAAAATATAGAGATAAACAGGAGACTTTATTAGGGGAGTATTGAGCATGTCAGGTCTATTTATTGCGTGAGTCTCCTAGCCTGCCCAACTGTTATGCTTGCGTTATGTAGTAACCAGAGGACTCAGCAAGATCACCTTAATTTGGTGGGAAATTGAAAAACGTAGTTCCATCTATATATGCGATTAAGTCGATAACAAGTATTGTGTGTTGTCAATCTCTCAAAGTCTCTCTCTCTCTCTTTGGACTACAGTTGGATTTAAAAAAATCTTTATTCCGGCATTGAAGTAGTCGGTGTATTTCTTGGTTCGAGTGTCTTTAAACGTAATTTCAATTGTTTTTTGACGGAGGTGTTGATTTAGCACGAAGCTCCCCAAAGTTGTAAGCTTACGCATAATCGCCCTTTTGTGAGTTTCGGTAAATTATAAGGAAATTACTATTGTAATAATTATTACAGCTGGACTGGAGTGCTGGAACTGTGGAGTCACTAGGCAGTTGACGAAGTTGTGTTAACATAGAATGTTTGTACTTATGATCTTCACGTAAATTCCTGCTGACAGACGTAGTTTTTTCCATGGGAGGCAAGGCGAACCGAGGGAAGAACAAGCAGACCAAGTAAGATTTAGCCCCGAATAGTATACTGTATATATATACATTATGTATGCTTTTCTGTACAGAGGTCTTTCAATAAAGCAGGAGTCCTAAATTAATGTTTACTTTTATGCACAGGACGCCCATACCGGGACCTTCAGTTCGAGCTAATAGGCAGTATGTTGCTCAGAGTCAAAAGGATAGGTCCGCTCTGGACGACTTGAGCTATAACTCCGGCTCAACGAACAGACTGTCGAAGAGACAGAAAGATGACAGAATTAAGCAGAGTATCAATGTGCCGGTGGACGACGAATGGTCACCATCTTCATACTCTGCATTTAAGCTAATACTTTCAGCAAGGTTTGCTGCAGCTTTGAGAACTTCAATATCCGATTGCGATGAAACATACAACTACTGGGAGCCGGTATGTCGGTTGAATACATCATTTCTATCTAGATTGCATCTGCAATTTCAATAGTGAATATACTTATGTATTACTATTATGAAGGAAACTATGACAGATTTCTTAACAAGCTTTATTATTTGACGTTTATTCTTCTATTTACGTTTATTTCTATTATTTTCGTTTAGACTCACTATCTTCTGTATGGTAAAGGATTTCAGACCTGGGAGTACTCACCAATATATGCTTTACGATCATACACTTATATTTTAATTCATGCTGTACCAGCAAAATTATATGAAGCATTGCTGAAGCCCAACCCCCTGCTGGTATTTTTCTTCTTGCGATGTTTTTTAGCATTTGCATCCGCATTCTCTGAAGTGTTTTTGTACAAGTAAGTTATATTTGGAAGGTTTGCCTTGTTGTCATATAACACTATACAAATTATTGCGAATTTATTGCAATTTTGAAATATTGTATTTGAGACGAGGCTACATCTGGTCATGAAGTATGGTTGTGAGACAACCTATTGGTAATGTTTTAATTTGTTTAGGGCTATAAGGAATACCTTTGGGGGAAATGTGAGTCGCATTGCCCTAATAAGTTCGTTGTTTTCTGCGGGCATGTACATCTCGTCATCAGCTTACCTCCCGTCTGCATTCTCAGCGTAACCACTATTTTCGTTCGAACTTGTGTTTTAAGCGTTAGCAGTTAAGTCGAAACTTCGTTGATACTTACGTTTATGAATTTGTGTAGGTACATGACTTCGATGGCGATTGGAGCTTGGCTGTCCAATTTAGATGAACTCGCTATATTCAGCATTGCACTTTCAGCGCTGTTAAGTTGGCCTTTTGCAGCTCTGACTGGGTAAGCATTACCATGAATATAATGACATGTATGTGGCTGTAGTTTTAGAACTTGCTCCATATGTATTTTGTACTTATGAGATGCTATTATTATTAGTTGTTATGAAATTATTTTAAATGTCAGATATTTACTTTTATCATATGTGTGAATCTTTGCTATTTTTAGGGCATTTATTGCTGTGGACATTTTTATTATCCGGCGAAAGTATCTCTTATTTATTCAATGGGCAGTTATATCATTTCTAGTCATTTTGGTAAGTTATTACTGCTATTTTACATTTGTCTTGTGATTTAGTTTTAAACGAGTTGACATTATTTTATTTTTCAGATTCCTATCGTAGTACTTGATTCAAATTACTACGGTAAAATGGTCATCGCTCCACTGAATATTGTTACGTACAACATATTTTCTTCAAAAGGTCCAGATTTATATGGCACGGAACCGTGGACTTATTATTTCATCAACGGAATGCTGAATTTCAACATTATTTTTATCGCTGCGTTGATAGCTCCGTTCGTGCTTATGCTATCATTGAATGTCAACCAGAATTTGAAGCAGAAAATCGTCGTTATTTCCACCACGTTTCTCTGGCTTGGTGTGTTCATATTACAGCCTCATAAGGTATTTTCATTTGCCTACTGTTTTGTTCATTGTTGTAGTTGCGGCATATTTAATTGACATTTCATGGGGTACTATTTTAGAGTATCTACTGATTACTGATTATACTGTGATTTATGTGGCTTCTTCCTGCAGGAGGAACGATTTTTATTCCCCATTTATCCATTGATTCCTGTTTGTGGAGCAATCGCAGTCGACTGCAGCCAAAAAATATTGGACGTTGTTTGCAGCAAAATATTTTTGCATGTAATCAAAACTATGAAAACTTTGAATGCTGTTAGGGTATGGGATTATCGGAGATTGGTGGCTAGAGTGGGACTTGCAACTATTTTGATTTCTAGTCTGTTGGGATGTTCTCGTATCCTTGCATTACATTACGGTATGGCTACTTTGTTGTCTTATGAATTAAGTCTTGGCTTAAAAGATTTAAAAGGAATTTTATCAACATTCCTCTTGTTGTAGGTTTTCGAGCACCTTTCGACCTTTACTTCCAGTTGCATCGAGATGCGTCATCAGGCGAATCACCTTTATTGAATGTTGAAAAAAATTTAACAATATGCTATGGAAAGGAATGGCACCGCTTCCCTGCCTCATTTTTAGTTCCTAGTCTAAATTGGGACGTACGCTTTATAAAATCAGAATTCAGAGGCCAGCTTCCGAGTCTTTATTCATCTTATGATGTTGACGGAACCAAGAAGATCCCACCGTATATGAACGACGATAATCTTGAAGAAACCTCACGTTACGTAAGTTTAACAGTGAAGGAAAATTCATCAAAATGTAGCTGTAACTGTGGAAAACAAATTATTAGCATTAGAATTAACTACTTCAATATATGTATATAGATTGATGTGAAAGAGTGTGATTTTCTGGTGGACCTAATTGATCCAGAAAGAGTGACAGCTCGAGAGCCAAATTATGCTACTCAGACAAGCGACTGGAAGATTTTGTTTGAATACCCGTTCTTAAATTCCGCCAAATCTCATCCATTTTTCCGAGCATTTTACATTCCTTGGATTTCAGCAGAATATACCGTATACGATCGGTACGTCCTTCTCGTAAATGAAAAGAAAATTCTTCTGGACAACAAGACCACCCAAGCCAAAAGAAAAAGCCGTCAAGTAGGGAAGGAATTCCTGGATGACGACCTATTATAGTGTAAAATGTAAATGGTGAAGAGTTACGAAAGTTAGTTTTAACTACAATGTATAGTGTGGCAAGTGCCGCATTATTGTATCTGTAACACAAATTACATTTATTTCTCTCTGTTATAATACTGGACTAGTATAGACAGTTTTCACGTAGTCCATTGATAGTTCATTAGTAATGGGTGTGTTCACTCCCTAAGTGTAAACGTTTTGTGTATTATGATGTGGTAGCTTGATTCTCGTTATGAAGTTAACTTGTCTGCAACAATACATGGAAACTGCAGGCAATGCAGAAATTGATGTAACTTAGAAGAACAATATTTATGTCGGTAACAAAGCCTGTCAGTATCCAGAGTTGCAGTAATAATGATTGTAATGTAATAACTACTAATCGCTACTGCAAAAATTAAAAATAAAGCAGTAATGCGGGTTTAACTTGCAAAAGAGAAATAACAAAGTCGAAGATAGTATTTTTAATTTATTTAATCATCAGAGTCAATAAAAATCACGTTAAATATTTTTACTGTGTTTGCTTTTCCGAACATAGGGCGTAGAGCAGCTATAACTGCTATTTTAGTTAAGAATGTAAAACCAAATACTAGCACTATCATTCTGTTATTTCTGCTGTATGCCAACAATTTCAATATAAACAATAATTTATTATTGTTGTTTTCAGTGCTGGGTTTTTTGCTGCTACTCACTTCTGATAATTCGACGTGATACCCGAAGAATAACTTATACTGAATTTCATGTAGCATGAAATGCCTTGCGATTTGAAAGAATGCGAGCAAAGATTAAGAAGAGCTATGTGAAAGATCTTAAAATCCACTGAAAGTATTTCACAAGTTGTGTACACTAGAGTAAACCATTGTTAAGGACTTGAACACAATTTTGGCTTGTAGATTCCTTTCCGATTTCCGACTCACATGTTATTCAGTTACGAACTTAACTTTAGGGTGTAGCCATTACTTTGGATACTCGTGAGATGTTTCACCAATATCTTATGTGCAGTCAGAAATGGGTTTTTCTTTGGACAAGTAACTCGGCTGTTTCTGCATTCACTAACTTCTGAGACAATTATTAAGGATTCTTGAAAATATGTTAAGACAAGTTTGTCAAAAATATAAAATTTACGACAGTATCAGAATCCAACGCACTCCTTGTCCAACGTAATGTTCAGATAGTGAGCGCAGTTATTCTGGCGAAATAAGCACACAGGAAATTATTTTCTAGACTGGATTTCTACAAGATTTCTTTTTATCACAACCGTAAAGACTTATGTCTTCAAATGTACATAGTACGGACTTAAGAGTTCAAATCACAACCACCACATAATGCTAACTCATGGTTTCAAACACAATCAAATGATCCACTTATTCATAAGATGTTACACTTAAATTGACAATCACAAGGATTCTGACCAGCCGTGACATTTATTATATGTAAGTTAAAACAACGGAGATGTGTTTTTAATCAATAACTCACGTAGAACTTAACTTCTGGGGTAACACGCAAGCTTTCACATTTGTTTATGTGCTGTCTAACACGCTACAAAAAGATATACATACACGACGTAGCACCCCATAACACCAGTAAAAATTGAAAAACCAGAGGGTTTTTATATGGCATCAATGCGATTTCCAAGCTATACTCAATAAATTATTATTTAAGTATTTATGCTACCCGCCTAAGTTGTGTTCATCTAATCACTTGACGTAACATTACGTTATTTGAGTAAGGATGCAATTTATTTGCAAACATTATACAATCGTGTACTACAGCTATTAGTTGTAACTTCTAAAGATGTATGTAGATGTTGGTATTATAAATTTGTTAGTATTAGTACATTGTTGTATGTCAGATCAGAATTTCTAGATACTGTTAACGAAAATGGTTTTGCGTGCATTCAACTGATCTAAAAAATGGACATCAGGTTGGACTTTTTCACTACAGTTTTAGAATGACATAACATTTTACGTAGTACTCTCTTTCCTTCTCTTTGCTTTCATATTAACAGTTCATATATAAATTTTAAACAATCAGCATAGTAATTTCCTACAACAGAGATAGTACTTTTAGCTTAATAATAATTAACATTGCGCTTATCATATTTTAGAAATTAATTATTCTCACCACAGCCCATAATCTGATCACAAACGTATTCATTTTGCAAACAATATTCCTATAGATGATTTGGCCTCCTTTGTGTACGGAAAGCTTTCAAAACTGCAAAAAGAGGTTGATTAAAATAAAATCAAAATTCGATACAGAGTGAAATAAAAATAACTTTGGTACGTAGACTCTCCTCGGACGCACCAGTTTTGAAATACTCATATACATACATATACGATATCATACACGCAGGAAAGTACGGCTTGCATTAATTTGTTATTAATTTGTTTCGAAAAATTCTCCTCAAAACTAATTATCGCACAAACAATGTCTAATATGTTGTCGTTGTTTACCAAATATGTAATAAAAATTTAAAACTTTGGTCCTGAAGAACACTTAATAAATATTAGTCCGATAACTAGATAAGGTAGTATTTTACGAATAAATTTAAAAAAAACTTACATACTGATAAGATTATTTAGACGAACCAAAATAATAGTATTTCAGAGATTTCTTAGACCAAGACATGGAATCTGCCATACTTTACAGCTACAAGTTAATATTGCACATTGGTTGATTATAACAAGTACATCCTATATCAAACAAATTTTTATATATTGTCAACAATATATCTGACTAAGAAGTACAAACCGCGAACACAGGACATATAAAATAAAACGTTAAAAAAACAATGTTCATTCAATGTATACGTATCATAAAGATATCTCCATGATACTGAAGGCGCACTTATAACAATGCCTCCAGGCTGGCAAACCTCGAATGTCCACGAATTATTATTTTAGGTGAAATGTTATGTACAATCAATTACGACTCAAGGATTAGGAATTGCATCTACAATATGCCTGCACTGTAGTTTGCTACTAAGAGGAAAATCGTTGTGGATGATGTTCACTAAAGTACTTTCACCAGGTTTCTACATCTAATGTATATTTTTATCGCAATACTTTTCACGGTTGCGAATTATCCATTGGAAAGCCTACGCTTTCACAGAATTCACAGAAGGGTACAACGACGAATTGAAGCTTCAGTCTTTGTGACCTGACTATTGGTTGCACCGTGTTTCTTCATTCATCCTTCAAGAGCAGTGAGGAACCCGCTACTTTATTATCTACATTTTGACTGAAAAAGTCAAGGAGATTCAGCTTATATTGTAAACTCCTTTTAACTGTCACATTCTTGAATTGCACTTACACTTCAAATATTTGGCACTTTGTATTTAGGCCTGGAGAGATTACAATAATGATGTTCATAACGATGCGGTATTAGTTTTACTTGTCGGATCAAGAAAACTTCATTTAGATTCAAGACGGCAGCAGACACTATAGTTACCTATCGAAACAAGAGCAAAAATTATTACATACCTCATTTTGAAATCATACACAATATAGTATAATCATATATTTTTACTACAGCAAAGGCTTTACAGGGCGATAGAGTTAACTTTGAGGATTTCGAAAATTACCCTAATATCTATCAAAACTTTGATGTTGTTTCAATAAAATCGTTTACGGCATGACTGCAAAACATGCACAAAATCAACAAAGCAATTACATTTAAACATCTTTATTGACTGGAATCAAAAAATGTTGTACCTGTCCAGAGATGATGCCATTCAAAGTTGGCAACTGTTAGCGGAGTTCACCTGCACAGCGATTATTACGTTTTTTATTAAAAGCAAAACTAAATGGCAGATTCTCGATTTCTTTCTTCATCAGCGCTGGATGCTGCGCTAGAGGCACCACAAATATGCATTTCAATTTCTGCCAACCTATGCTCCACTTCCCACTGCTGCTGACTGAGCTTCAAACTCAGCGTAGCATTTTCTGTCTCTAAGGTCACGAGTCGTTCCCTTAATCGTCGGATTTCTTGAAGAAGAGCATCCGGAGGAATATCTTGAAGGCCTAAATGACTTGTACTTCCTGCTGAGCCTGACAATCGTCGCGCTGGGAATTCGTTAAAAAATGACAAATCATCCATTTTAACTCTGGTAGATATCATGCCTTGCATTAAATTTCGAAAAAATCATTTGCAACATACAGTAAAAGCAAACATTACAGTAGTAAAAGCAAAAAACTCAAACGAGCAAAACTTGAATCAGTAACGACTTCCAACATCTGAAAAGGATACAGCAAATGGCTCCAATTTTTTCACACTTTAGAAACTGTTGACAATTTTGGGTAAAAGTCTCAGTGTTTACAAAGTGAAGTGTATCTACAGATTAGTAAGCAAAGATGCTGTGATTAAACGCAGGAATGGAGTTAACGTGTGCTTGACAGGTGAGAAAGCGTCTGAGAACAACGTACTTGATGATACTGAACACCAAAACAGCTCAGTGGCATGATTACCACGACAAGAGAGAAAAACACGAGTGTTAGAAGAAATGAGTATGAATTTATGTGAACATTAAACGATGGAAGGAACATGGGTAGAGAGGGAAAGTGAGAAGGAAGACAGTATTTTACACGGCTGACACACTGGTTTTGTGCAAAACGCAAGCGATGATAGCGAAAACTCACCGTTCGCTGGGTACGGTTGATGTTGTTGAAAGAAGACATGGTCGGCACTAAGAGGTGAAATGGAGAGGGCAGGCTCATGATCCATGGGCACTTCAAGGTATGAAGGAGAGGGAGCCTTGGATGGATGCATTTGACTATTACTAGCAATTAGAAAGTTTACGGGTGACAAGACGGTTGCAGTACTCTGTGAGGCTATAGTGCTGCACCGCCTGTCGCTTGTTGAGTCATGAGATGTCACACTGGCACCTAACCAAATCAATTATAAATTATCATCTTCTTTCACTTGTCATCATCCAGTTTAGGCTCGTTTCTTTCTCCTGTCCCACTCAAACTTTTTCTTACGATCATCACAAAACAACGACAGAGTGCATAAGTATACAAAGACAATTTTGCCTCTCTTTAATATGCAGCATAGATGCAATATTGCAGAGAAAGAAGATACAGAGATAGAGAAAGCGACTGATGAGAGAGGCCCACAAAAAGTTAACGTTCACTACTACACACTCACAGAACAAGAGTCAAATCTACAATCGATTTCTTTCTCTAGTCTTTCTTATGGCTCGGTGCTGGACCACTTCTCTCTTGATTTGAGGAGCCTTCTAGTTCCATTTTCTACTTGTACTACCACACATACGTGCATAGTATGCATGAGGATAGACTAACCAACCAAGATTTTACTCCGACAACTGCTACTTCTACTCTGCTAATTCTAACTCAATGCATGGAGTGTATCAAAAAATGGTCTGTCTACATAACATGATGGCAACTTTTTTATCCTTTTTATACGATCTTCTATATTCCGACAGCAATGCTACCCAGAGATGGTAAATAACCAACACAAAACCAAGATATTAGAACCAACATGAAGCGACAATTCTACACAAGCTTCGATTTTTTCCAATCCATTTAACTAACTATTGCTAAGATGAGGATTCAAAAACTGAATTTAGCGCATATATACAGTTCTGAGGTAACAATATTCTGCTATTTCCTCGTCAAATAACAAGAATAATTTAGTTTGACTAGATTAAAACAAGTTGAACTATATTAGCTGATCTAATCGTAATCTTACGTAACGTTCTTGAAAGATATCAGTTTTATTAATTAATTCTTCTCCACCCATTTGTGAAATTGATTTGGTCTGGGTTGGCGTTAATAGATAATTGTTGTGATGATCGCATTTGGCATCACAACAATCATCCATTAGCGCAAATCCAGATCAAATCACTTTCAGTTTTATCTTTACTAAACTTATAATGCTTACAACATACAGATAGACCACTAAGGAAAAAATGTTTTTATAAATACCACTGGAGACTTTACTTTTAGTACTATACACACCCGTACAAAACTAATATCTTAGACGTAACCCGACAGCATATCTTCAGTGAAGGTTGCCAAACCTATAGCAGTAATTCCAATCATTTATGGTAAAAGCTTCGACAACAAAATTTTCTTGCCGAGAAACGTTTTGGATTTTTATACGTTATGAAATGATCCGAAAGTATGTTTGTTAGGTGGAAGTTTGGGTAAAATTTGAACATTAGTGGAAAAAAGATACGATGCTTTGGAAGCCTTCACCAAAGATATTTCCTGTGAAATTCTGGCAACTTTACAGTTCACACCCTTTATGGCAAAATGTTAAAATATATGGTATATATAGGTGTACATACATATGTGCAGCCCAAAAGTTATCTAAAGTGTTTTAAGTTAATAGCTAAAATCCTAATTTCAAAGTACGTTGTTCATTTTGTAATTCAATAGGAGCATATTTATGTGCTGTAGTTTACAATTAGATGAGTCCAGGTCGTCATTAAGGGACTGTTTCGAATAAATTTCTGTGGTTGAATGACCTAAATTACTTAATGTTATTTCGTATTATAATTTAAACAAAGCTATGAAGAAATGCGTGCATATGTTGCTGTAGTGTATCTTGACTTCACATGAATATTATCTTTTAAAAGTAACTAGGTCGTGAAGCTAGCACCTATACATACATAATTACTCCCTTTATGTTTTAGTGAAGTCCCGTATAATTTCTCGGTATGTTTCCTACTATATATAGCAATAGGACGATATCTACCCATCATTTTAGACTGCGAAACGCTTGGTGTTAACGAGCAAAAAACTGAAACGTAAGGAAATGATCACTATGTAGCACTAAATTGTAAGATGCTGTACTAATAGCCTGATTGACTGAGAAAGCATGATATTTAAAAAGCAAATGATGAAGCTTAGAGAAGAGAGAAAATAAAAGATATAGAAGTTAGATAGGAAAACTTAGCCATTATAGCACTCACCCGAAGTGTAGAAAGTGCTGATTTTTGGCATATTTGGAGTTTTGGACTTGTCTTCCTCAGAAGAGTGAAGTGATGAGTTAGACGTGGCAGAATTGACGGGTAATAGCGGTTTTTCAGGCTCCACAGGACTCACCCACATTTCTTCGAGAGGCACTTTGCCCTTTGATTCTACAAGACCCGGTGTTGAATTACTTCTACCCAATGCAGCTGCACGATGGGAGAATTGATTTTGAAATACATTCCATTCCAATGCATTTTCCGCAAAGGCAGCCGTGTTTTTCCCAACCAATTTTAAATTGGAAAGTCAATTTTGAAGGGGTGCAACAGAAGAAGCAGAAGAAGAGAGACAGAGCATCGAGGCATTTAAAGAAAGTAAATCACTATACGTTAGAACTAGAGACACTCACTACAATTTATCACAAATTTAATTCCACACTACAGAAGGAAATAGTAAGTAGACCTATGCAACTCTAATCTCTCTCAACTAAAAAATCGCTCTCAGCTAAAAAATTAAATTATTATTCCAGTCTTCATACACAGGCACGCTAAGTCTAGCCTAGCTCTATATAGCCTCTCAAGCAAATTCTTTGCATTGCATACATACATCCTTAATTTTTTACACTCAAGTGCATATACAATTATGAAACAATATTCAAACTTCCCCTGACCATCTCACTGTCAAAACTTCTCAGCCATTAAATCTAACCCTATGACTCCTTTCTCCAAACTTAACTTCCATCATTTTAGTGGAAGTAAGTATCCAATCTAGTATCACGAGCAAAAGTTTCCTTTCTCTACATCAACCTACTAACAAATACAGAAGTAGATATTCAGTCATTGACTAAAGAGGTAAACATGAACGACCCATATTTTCGTAGAAATCGACCTCCTATATAATTTAATCGGGAACACAAAGGGGGGAAAGTCGAAATGAGCCAATTCGGAAGAAAAAAGCAGGTATGTATGGATAACAAAAATTGTGGTTTGCATACTCAGTAATTGGCTAGTATATTTAGCTCCTGCTGAATTATATGCCTGTATGGCTTCGAGAGAGGGAGAGCAATTCACTCAAGTACATTGCAATTAATGGCTGTACCTGCCTTCATTTCCGAGCTGAAGTCAAGTGCTTGTCCTTTTTAACCTTTGTTGTCAGTGTAAGTAATTATACTTATGTATTTACATGAATGTCGTGCGGAACATGCCTGTGTGTACTACAGCCTTTTTCCTGTTTTTTAATGAACAACCCCATATTGAATTCTACAAACTATGCTCAAATTCGCTTGAAAGCTCATCGTATCGTCCGCGAAGGATTCTAAAGTACCAACTTTTATTCCGGTAGTGCGGGAATGCACCACAGCGGACACGCTCAAAACACTCCTGTCTAACAGTGTCCCATTTGTTCAATGAGTAGAAATCTCAATTAGAGTAGGTTTTGATATTAGTGTAACGGGAATTTAGGTACAGTAAGACTCAAACTACGAAGTTATAGTGTTTTGGGATCCTTCCCCGACGATATCTTGTTTTAGCAATTCAATTTTCCCCTTTTTTTCTTGTATGATACCAGTTCCCTAATGATGAAATACATACTTTTAACCTCTTGCTCTGTACAACCATTTATTGGTACGCATATAATATAAGAGTAGTGAACTTTGAAAGACTCCCAAAGACTGCTGCTATTCAAATAATACGATGGATAAAAGTAATAACATTCCTGGATGACTTTTATTTTCCTTTTTTACAGTATTTAGATCGTTAGTGGTGGCTTCTGCCCTATGCAATGGAGGAAGCCACCACTTGACAAATCTACAATAATAGAGAATTTCTCTGGAAAATCTGCATTATATTTTATTTACATGTATATATGCTTATATTTACATATATAACTTATTATATATATATATATACACATCTATTGTATATTAAAGATATAGCGATAGCCCCTGAACTAGTGCTTATAAACATACTACATTTACGATGGTGGAATTAGCAAGTCTGCATCTTGTGATACTACCAACTATTGAAACTATTTTTACTGCGTGGAAGGAATCTTCATATGCGCAAATTAACTATAGATTTACCAGGAGGATCTAAATTCACTACGACTGCACTATAAGAATGCTACTTGCTTTGAAGTGAGGCAACTATCTACGTGACCTAAAAATGCCTGGCCTCTCCTGTGTGTTTCTATTGTGTACATTTGTACACATATTTGGTTCATTTGTGAACGAGACTTCCATTATCAGTTTGAAAATGATTTTCTGCAAAAAACAGCCAAAAGAAAGGGAAACGGGAGGAAGGGCATGTAAGAAAAGCATAACATTCTACCTTTTTCCAGAGGAGCCTTTTTGTATTTCTCCAGTCTTTTTACAGCTATTGCTTCTAGACGTACTCGTGCGGCCGGATATTCTTTGAGGACGTCCCACATGTCCGTTTTGGACAGAACAAATAAATCACTGTAGCCCACGGATCGTACGCTCGCCGTCCTTCGATTTCCTATAATTTTAAAACAAACAAAGTAGTAAGTCTTAGATGTACGTACACTTACCATTACCCAAAAAGAAGCAATGCCATTCGAATATCTAGCAATATAATTTATCTTGCACCTCAGTCACGTATGGAAGTATGCGTGGTAAGGATATTAATTCATTTTTCTTCAAAGATCTGTACCAAGCTCCATTTTAGTAAATGGTCTCATAGTAAATTTGATATCAGCTTTAATCTTGCACACGAGAAGAAGCAAATATATAGATATAGAAAATGACTGGGAAAGTGTCACATCTAAGACAAATCGAATACAATTATAGTCCATTATAATTATGATTTTTTTCAATAAAAGCAAAATGCTAGTACATTATTGAAACAACCTTGTATCTGTTTTTATTGATTCTTCTCTTGAGTATACGTTCCAAGAAGAATTACGAGCCATTTATCGATTTATGAACTAAGAAATTGCTAGCTAAGGTGATTTGCAATGCGAATAAAATACATGAGGTGAAAAAGGGATTGATTAGAGAAAGGACTCTTTTCTTATATAGCTCCTGGACTATAGGAGTTTGTCCTGGTCTTTCCTCTAGCTCGAAATTCTCAAAGACGGTAATGATTGATTGATAAGTCTACTTCAATATATTTCTTCTTTACAACCGCCTTTTTCCCAAAGGACATTCTATTCATTCAGCTCTCTTCACATTTATCTAGATGATGTTTTCACCTTTTTCTTCAACTTACTCCTTCAAAAATGATAGTGGTAGGAAGTCACAAGGTTTTTCATTCACCCATACTACTTTCCTATTTGTGTGCATGACCACCCCCCATTTATACTGTATATTTCATCAATTTTGTATAACCTTGGTAAGTTTATGGAGAATAGCTACAGTGAAGTTATAAAGCCCTTATATCTTCGTACACAGAATCAATCTCTGCCTATTTCTGTCCTTTATTCCCATAAACATGTAATACTTGCTTCTAACCGATACGAGGAAGTAAACCCCACCGATCTGGAAACGCAAAATGATGTAGAAAAATGAAAAGAACCATTTCATATTCAATGAATTCATATAGTTGTTGTGACATTATAAATACCATTTTGCAAGAAAAAACTACCATAAAGCATCAATTTCCGCTCGACAAAAATTCTGTACAATATCGGTACTAGGTACTTAACAACCCAACAAGGGCCGTAAAGAGAGTGATGGGTGAATTGTAGGGAAAGCCATTCTAAAAGTAAAAGTTAACGAAGTTTGAACGAAATTGAATTTCATATAGTGGCTCCATATTTCCGCAGTTAAATTCTTCACGTGCGTGGAATATATAATTTCCAGTTTCAAGTACGTGTATTTTAGCGTTTATAAATTGTCAGAGGACAAATTAAAGTTAGAAAAAAATAAGATTGAACAGGAAACTAAAGCATTTCAGTGCAAAGATTAAACTGTGTATTAACAAATTCTTTGGGTTTAACTTAATGTTGCTCGTAAAAATTTTACATTCACTTGAAAGAGTTTCCAGCATTAATAAAATAGCTGGAGGAAATGAACACACACGTGTAAATTTTTATCCATGTTTACTTTCGTTACATTACCGCCTGTAGTAGTAGCTACAAACAAATGTAGAGCACCAACTCATATGCATCTTTAATTTATTATAGCTTGCACACGCTTACCTCCAAGCTTTCATCTTGTAACATTAAAAACGCAAAAGCTGAGAAGGTTGAAGAACAAAAGCAAAGGAAATGACGTTCATAATGTTCTTCATTCCCTATTCATAAACATAAATAGGGCATTCCGAATACTAAAAGTCATTTGTAACCAGTCTGGGTTTTTAGGTAAACAAGAGAATGTATCTTTGACTGGAGTTATTACACCAACAAAGATGAAACAGAATAACCGCCGGAGGATAAATCTCCAACTCGACATCAATGGTGAAAGGATGAGAAAACCAATTCTGTAGACCATACCTGCTGTTCCCATGTTGAGTATAGATATTTCTCCAAAGTAAGAGCCGGGCTTGAGAGTTGCAAGAACTGTTTTCCCATCATCCGCTACCACTTGGAGTCGCCCACGATTCACTATGTACATTTCCTTGCCCACTTCCCCTGTTTAAAAAACCAACAATAATATGTGAAAAAACTGAAGTAAGTGGTTTCAAGTGATAACATTGAACTCACAGATTGCTTTTAATGTCTAACAACAACTGTTCAAATATACAGCAAACAAATTTAACACAGTATTATAGCCAAGCACACAATGATCTGATATATTGAATATAAATACCAAAGCTTAGTGTTAGTGGTGAACATATTTCTTTTTAGATGTGTATAGAAATATATAGAATTAAATTTACGGCATATTATATTACGTTATGCAGTAATCCATATACGCCATTAGATATGTCATTGTATAAATGCAGCGGTAGTGTATCATATAAATATACCTACCCAATGTGAAGATGCTGTTTCATTTTTATTTTGACTCTAAGAATTATGTATGTATAACTGTAACTCGTTTTATTGTGGTATGTATGTGTAACTGTGTGGGCATGTGTGTACATTCCTGTGTGAGGTGAAGAAACCAACGATGAAAGACTATAGATGACTTGCAGGGGGAAGCTAGTACGTGGTAGTTGGAGGGAGAAAATACAAAGTAAGGAAAGGATGATGAGCAAAGAGTAAGAAAATCCATTGGAGAAAATAAATTTTCATCAGGATTCTTACGCCTTTCTTTTCTCAGGCGAGTTTACTGCTACTACTCTTTACATTACCTAGCTACACATATTATATTATATATATGAGCTGAAACATGAAGTAGACGGGATATACTTTGTATGGATTGCACAATGGAGGAGTTGAGACTGAGAGATCCTAAAATCTATTACAGCCCTTCATGTCCAGGCCGGAACCCAAGTGAGTTACTTATTCCCTATTATTATAGCCTCAAACAACTAAAGAACTCGGATACTATGATATAACTTATAGGATGAGATGCTCTGACTCCGGATTCTCTCTCCTATGTGTACCTTTTACAACACTTGTTTGTTCTCCGACACTAGACTAAAGTTAGTTGTAGAATCCCGCGCGTTAGAAATCAATACAGAGTACATATAGAAATTCATTTGAGGATCTAGCAACAATATATCATGAATCTATTCAAAGGAAGAGAAATCTTTGCTACCCATGAAAGAAACACCAAGTACGCGTTTGGCACTTCCACATCCCGAACAAGTGCTTTAGAGTATCAAATGTGGCAAACACCAAGGGAATTGTCGGTCTTGTCTATCACTATCACACCCAAACAATGTAAATATAAATTGACTTTTACTTTATGATTTTCCTTTCACTTTGTGTATCTTTCCATCCTATCCACCACACAAGTTGACTGCTACGGGGAAACACTTCCTTCCCATACATATTCTTTAATTAATCCCTGCAATCTGAATCTGAAGATTGCCACTTCACCATATCAAATTCGTTTTTCCTTGCTCACTTTCCGCCTGAACTTCCCACATACGCATATACAGTACCGGTTTCTAGTAATTGTAGATCGAATATCTTTTCGTCACCTCAGTATCAAAATAGACTAAAAAACTCTAGGTACACACGGTACAAGTTTCTCAGCTCTTTTACATCAAATACACTGTAGCCACCCATGAGTCTCAAATGTAACTATCTACACGATTTCTTTAAATTTTTTGTTTTAAGGATTCATATGCCCAACCCTGAAAATTATTTTCAGGGTTCAAATTTAAAACTCGATTTAATCAACATTTTATTTTAACACTACCAGACCAGCACATATATCCAAATTTGTCGGAGATGACATGTTGTGCTTGATTCTTTCGTTTAACTACTAATATGCAACAGCAACTTCTAACTTTTTGTAGTTGTGAACACCAACAGAACTTTGGTCAGACCTCTTAAAAGTCACTCTACAGAAGAGTTTTGAAAAAACTCCACTACATGAGTGGTCTCAAGTGCTCTAAACAATGTCAGGTTCAGATTGTAACTTCATTTCGGCGTAAAAATAAACACTTTCATTATATTTCTCATGAGAGCCTTCCATTGCCGAACGTGTTTTTGAGGAAGGAAGTACCTGAAGATGTGCAACTTTGGTGGTTTGGCTTCAAGTTCCAGTATGTATATATATACTTATATATTGTATACATACACACATCTACATATATATATATATACATAGGTAGATGTTATAATATGCATGCAGCATTCTACACGCAGGATATTGACAATATTTTACGCTTCTTATCCAACACTTCATCCATGCGTTGGCCGCCTTGTGCTTTGTCTCCCCATCCACAACACATATTTCATTGGCATCGGCAATTTTGAGGAAGTTAAGCGACGTAGAGAAGAAGACTGGAATGGCTATATCCCAGTTTTCAAATATAAGAAAACTGCGGATCTTTATCTTAAAACTGTCCTACATCTGAGAATACCAAAACACAACTTTCTGAAACAGTGTAGCTTGTGATCAGGAAGGGAAAAACACTGCCATTGACGAAGTTTCCTCTGTTCAATACGAGGTTGACTGAACACGATGACCAGTGAACTACACTGCCGCAATTATATCCACTGTGCTAGTCCTTTAGTCCCATATATAATAAGTAGATGATAAGTAGTTTCCAGCCATTATGGCTTCGTTTGGACGGGGTCTGACACAAGTTTGAAGCATTGTATTTAATACATACAATACATATAAGTATACAAACTGAGGACATTCGATCCCACTCTTTATGATGTATAACAGCAAAGCAATAATAGTCTCAAATGTGTCAAGGTGAAAGGTAGGTGTAATGGCGGGTTGTTGTTGTCGTGTCTCGGATTAATTAGTTGGTCTATTCTATATCAAACCTTTGCGACAGATGTAATCCCCCGGAGAGAACAACACAGGTCGCAGCCGTAGGACGAGTTCACATAGGAAGCCCGCTTCCGTATTTTGAAAGATCTCCACTCGCCTTAAGGTGTCCAGGTGAACGTTGATTGCTATTTCAGCTTTTAATTTGTCTGTAACATCAAAACAAGAACCATTGTTTATACACACTTGTAATACTATTACTTAATACTTCTATAAGAGCTTAAAACTAAATGAGGAGTATGCAAACAGTTATGGCCAAAATTATTACATTTAACTTAACCTTACTCCGTCATTTCCTGTAACAAAGAACCTAGATTATGCATACAGCAAATGTTGTTAAATTCTGTAAACTGATTTAGTTGGTAACAGCAATAATCATAATTATTACAAAATAAGTATTTTTAAAGAACATGCAATGTTTCCTGTAGCGCAATTCGTTAAGCGACGAGACGGATATATGTCAGCAGTAATACTAATGCAGTTAACTAAAGCGTGCGTAAAAGCAACCAGCGTCAATTTCTCTCATCCATCACTGGCAAGAGGATATAGTCGAATCCAATGGATCATCCAAATCATCTCTGTACATCGCAAACTTCAATATACGTACATACAGTATTTTCCGCTCAGCCAACGGCTTCAAAAGCAATTTTTCTAACAACAGACTTTTTAGGCATTTTTTCTTTGGCAACAAAATACATATATGCAGTCTATTTACTTAACCCGTATATGGTAGATATAGTAGAGGCAGTCAAAAAGAAATGAAGTTTTAGACAACGACTAGTGAGCATTCATAGTTACAGAATAAAGTATAGTCTGTATGAATTGGCTAAAGGAAGAAAAATTTCAAAAGTACTGAACAGAGAGTTAGTGTGTTGAAATGACATGGGCATGGATAACTTTTCTCCTTCCTCCACTCCCTTCTCTCTCTCTATGATGTTTTATTCATGGCAAAACTGTATCGGAAATGCAGCTCAGAGAGCCGAATTTAATTTTCAAGGTTCCTCTTCATTTTCTGGGCTCTCTCTTTATCTCTTGATCTTTTTCTCTGCAAGTCTTTTGGCTTCTTAGGACCAGTGAGGCCTATCAGCCCCAAGAAGTCCAAACGACGTTTTATCAGATTTCTCTCACTTCTGATCAACTATTTTAACCCAGTAGCTACAAAATTGTCCTTTAATTTATCATGTTCCTTGGAGGGTGGGAAGTACATATTGTCGCTATCTGACAACTTGAACTCCTATGCCATTTCAACAGAGGCAGCAGTTAAGCGTGCCGTAAATCACAAAATTCCATCAACTTCACACACCAAACTGAAAAATGCTAGGCAACATCAAGAGGCTACTAGACTAGAGTTTCATTCTTCCGCCCAGGGAAAATATAATCGAATTAAGAGATACGAAAGATTAAAGGACTCCCAAATTATTTCATCTGAACAGGCCTTGTGCCATCTGATCCACTGCATTATAATAACATTAAACAGAGTAAAATAATCTTTAGTCATTGATACCAGAAGATCGTGTGCTTTCAATAGTTCCACGAATAGAAAAAGTTGAAGACATATTATGAACAAATTTCACAAACAATGTCAATGTTTATTTGAAAAAAACCCTCGCGGCTGACATTTCAATCTTCGTTTCGGGCTTAGAAGGCTTTGGATGTTAGCTTAAGAGTTTACGGAATCCCTAACTCTGGATATATAACACGAAGAAATGCCTGATGGTGAAGACTCAACTCTTATGTGCCGTTTTATCTATTGACTATACAAAGAACTTTTGTGAAAACATGTTGTCACATGTACTATCCGTATATATTTACACGCACATATATAGCAAGAAGAGGAAATAATACAATTCCGCTCAAGTCTGTTCCAACTACCAAAGTATGAAAATTTGTCCAAGCGTTAACGCTTAACCATAAGGGGATACAATTTCACGGTAACTAAGTTACAATGATGTAACTTCCAAGAAAGGAATACTGCCGGAGAAGAGAAGGGGAAAAATTCTGAGGTGAATGATTCCACACATAGGAGATTCCACAAGAGATTACAACACTGGGGAGGAGAAGACGAAGAATCATTTCATGCGTTTTACTATGTATGGATACGTGAAAAATGAGAAAGTTGGTTATTTCATTCCGATAATTCTTAACGTATATACGTTAGATGTGTGGAAGATGCTGTTGAATCAAGCTATTATTGAATTAAGCGGTAGGTATCATCAGCTAAAATAAGAAGCGTGCTGCACGGAACGAAATACTCCTTTTGTTCTTCCATAGTTCCATCACGCCAGCTTTTACCCACCTGTCTAATTCCCGAGGTTCAAAGTCCTAAATCCGTATAAGGTGTGACTAAAAGTACACTTTCTCTCCGCGCTTATACAATTTATAATAGAATACAAAGTATATCAAGCGGACACATACTACAACGTACAACACAGTATACCTACTAATAACCTATGGGCGCTGGGTTTTAGCCAGCCTTTCATACTTCTAAATATTTGAAAATCATACTCATATACAGAATTTGTTTGCAAATCTAGGCATATTGTTAGTGTCTGTTAAGTCGGACGGTGGGTACAGAGGCTATGAACAACTTCAGACTAAATTTCGAAATAAAATAATGATACAGTTAAAAGTAAATCACACATTTCAGTCTCATTATGATATCAATTATCCTGTCGCAGTTTCCAACACACTTTCCATCCCATTTAATTTAAAATTTAAAATGTCGCTCTGCCCTTTCACGAACAAATGAATCTACTCTTTGTATTGTGCTGAGCAAGGGGAGAGACATAAGGTACTACTGGAAAGACCATATAAAATTTATACAGTCATGTATCCATGTATGTAACTTTATAGAAACACGCCACAATATCAAGTTGAATTTGAAACTTGCGATTAGTATGCCACATGTGATTACGTAAAATAGCTCATTGATGTGATGCTGGTCGTCGTGGCTTTCTCATCAATTTCGTGCTATTCTCTGCAGCACTTAATGGAAGCGTTAGAGCAGCAGCCCCTGATCTCTTTAATTTGCGCATATATTTCCGTTTATCTGTATATACATATAGCTACGTATGTATTTCTGATAGTGGCGTACTGACACTTTGCATGCGGAAATACATGGTCATTTCCCGAGACTCCCATCTCCCAACGCCAGCAATAGGTGCAAATACTGGATGATTAGTTCAACTACTTCGACATCAATACCCATTGTCTAGTCAGAGGCACGGCAGATGAGATGACTCGGCATGAGTGAGAAGATATAGGAGCTTGGAATTCCGATCCTATAGTACATTTTCTCATCATAATTATAACATATCATTCGTGTTCCTCCAAACATGCTCTCGTTCTGCTCTATTACCACTTTTTCAGACCGTTATCATTAGTTCTTCACATTATATGCATGTTTCATCGTCATTTCCCCACTGCACCAACCAGAGGCGCATTCCAAAAAGTACTAATAGCCAATTAAACATCACACAGGGATATTGACTACGAATACCCACACTTCTCCATAAATTAAAACCACCAGTATCACGGCCACGAACTTCTATTACGACCGAATTTAAAATCAAATTAACGTATTTTGACGCGCTACTAATTAAATGCTTATTTGGAACATGGGAGACATTTCCATACATGTCGTAAACCGTACATTATAATAGTATTTAAAAATTATACATACGCATGTGGATATGCATCATTACATAACATAATTAAAGATCAATAAAAATCGTCGCTTCACAACGATTTATGGAACCCATAAAGGGGTGTTACTGCGAAGGGGCAGCGCCAGCGCAACTGCCCAGTTATCAGCGGACTCGTCAATGTTTAAAACCAAAACAGCATTTATTATCCCAAGATATTTTTTTAATTTACAGCAAATACACGTCATTTTGATCGATACTTTTCTCAAAACCCGGGTAACACCGAAAATGTTCAACCGATTTGTTTCTATTTCAAAAATAATCCATCGCCTATGCCTGTAGGTTACATATACTAAGTTTCGGCAAAATCGGATGAATTTTGTAAGAAAAACCCGGGAAACTCCGATTTTCAACCGATTTGTCAAAACTTTCAAATATTCCATGCTCTACGCCTGAAAACTTTGTATACCAAGTTTCAGCAGAATCGATTGATTTTAAAAAAATATTCAGGTAACTCCGAAACGGGTAGCCCGATTTGGCTCATCTTCAAATTCTATCCAAGCTTTTTTCCTGAAGACTATTTGTACCAAGTTTGAACAAAATCGGACCACGGGTTATTAAGTTATCGTGCAACCGGACATACGGACATCGGGACGTACGGACGTACAGACGATCAAACGTACGGACATACACTATTACCTGAGGGGCTACTGGCGCTGTCCCTAAAACCGCGCACTAGTTGGGACATGGGCTATACCTGTAACAATGTAGTTCAACAAAAAGTGATCAAACAACCGCTCGCGTCCTTTTGCTCGTCATTTTAAATGAATTGAACTGGGAGGTGAGAAGTGATTGTCAAATGTTGCATATTTTACTGCCAGTAAATGTTAGAGCGCTAATAAAAAAACACATAAAACTGATAGCTCACCTGGAAGACAACTAACTGCTTTCTCCTCATCAGAACACTTTTGAGTTAGCCATAAATAATCGAACCACTTGATTACTTTCACCTGTAGATAATTGGGCACTCGTCTCATTCGCATGTACGTTTTGACTCCATCCAGTTTGGCTGCAACGAAACAAATACAAACAGAATAAACATTTTAGGTTCCACCATTTTAATATCTATATCTAAACATTCCAACCAAAACAATATTCTTGTATCTTCACTTGTAGTCACTCATGTAAGCTCCGTAGAAGTTCACAATTGTTCCCTATTATTGTAACGTTCAAAGAAAACAGGTGAAATCTCAGTCTCAAATAACTTCAATAATAGTTTGGTACAGGACCCGCTAAGTTCGGAATTACGTCAGTGCATAAGTTATACGATAGGGCAACATATGGGAAACGTGCTGCATACGGGATACATGAACCATGTGCCCTGCTTTTATTTTATTGAGAGAGAGAGAGAGAGAGAGGGAAAAAAGGGAGGTATGTACTCATGACACGATTTGTGCTAAACCATATGTGTAACAATGACAATTCAAGCCGAACAAGTACATTTCCGACCCAGAATCGTAGTACATCGTTATTAAAAAACGCATATTAATACGGTCTTTGAAGTTTGAAAATCACCCTCTCATTCACAATATAAAATCGATCAACTAAATTCGTCATACGGAATTGGCTTTGGCGTGTATCATAAATTAAATAAATACTGTAGAATTTCATTTTAAGTATACGTAAGCATACAAACGATGTCCTTGTATTAGAGATAGGAACCCACGGAGACTTTAGTTTTATTCGGAATTTGTAACTCATACACATATCCCAGAAAATGTGTATACTTATATGAACCACAGATTATAATGATTGTATGATTCTAATACCATAGCGCTGTTGCATGAAGCAAACCAAACACAAAAATTGACTTGAATTTTCCCAGTGCGTTCCAACATGAACCCTGTACATACAGTCTGACCTTTGTTTTGCCAAAGTAGTCGGAGTCTTTGTTCATTTCTCAATGGCTCAGTGGTGTGTTATCAAGAAAGTCCCTTAACATATCCACTATTGTACAGATGCTCGTCTCTCATTTCACTTCTTGACTCAAGAGTTCATAGCAAGAGAAACACATACAGAGAAGTGGGAAGAAAACAAAAGCAAGTGAGTGTTTGTGGAGGATATTGATGACCACTGACCACCGAGACTTATTATGACAGGACAAAGTGAATGTTTTCTCATTTCTCATCTCAATTCCGTACATATGGCTTCCCAAACAATCAACACAAAACACCAGACTTCCTTTAGTTTTCCAAGTTTTAACCCACCTAATGGTAATAATTATTGCTAAAACATTGTACAGAAGTAGTTATTAGGATAATACAGAAATAAGACCAGCAGTATCTTTTGCCGTTTACACAGTAACAAAAGCCTGCATACACAAATAGGTGTACCATTGTACAGAAAACGTAAAGCATAATTGAAATCTTATAACAACTTATAAATACTATATATACAATATAGACATACTATATCATCAGATTATTTATAAAGAAAATACAAATGGAACCGCTGTTTCCTGTCTGTGCATACATTTTAGCTTAAATGTTGTTGTTTATATAATAAAGAACTCAAAAACAACTTACCACCACAGTAACTACCATGCTTTCATGTAGTGAGAACCAATGGATGTTTAAAAAGTATGGAGGTGAGTATTAAGCCAAGGGGTATATTTAGCGTAGTAAACACTATGTTTATACTGCAATCACGTTCTATGTAAACAAAAAACCAGCTCTACTGACTGAACGATTCGGAATCGATTTCCTCCTAGATTTATAGTCCAATTGTTTCAAATACTTGGGTATGTAATATTCCCCATCTATATAAACTATATCAGTACAAGACGCATATTCAAGCATTTGAGATTATTCAGCTGTAGGCACAAGACTTAAACAAGGTACAGTAGCGTACACCTCGAAATAAATTGCTTGTTATGTAATTTAATTGTTCTATTTGTTCCATTAGGGAGTAGGTTGTGGTTCACGAATTCTACTCGAAATCACCATTGAACTTCTAGATCTACTAGGTGTGCTTCAACCAGCTGCCTTTGATCTGCCCTCAAAAATTGCTTTTTTATCTCTCAAAAAAGAACGATTACGCAACTCTTTTTACGTTCACGTGAAGTACACAATAGAGACGGAAAAGGGATTGGGATAAAAATAAAACTCTCCTCATTCCATCGCTTGAGCGGAATACAATAAGTGCTTGAAAAAGGAAATAAATTTAGTAACTGATGGGAACATCGGATGAGGCCAGTTTAATTTACCAACTCTAAAAATGATATTATCTCCTCAAACCTTACAGATGGAAGTCTGGAAAGATTATTTACGCTTAGGATTATATATGTGAGTGAAATATCTACATATTACACGTAACTACGCAGACTTTCTTCATGAAACTGTCTTTATGTAGACTTTCTATATGTAGCTACATTTATGCAGACAAGTTAGCTACTTGCATGCACAAGATCTATCGTCATGTAAGTATAAGTACCAATGAGACGGGGAGGCATGCCTAAAGAAAAGTAACCGTGCGAGTGGTTTCAAAATATATGTGCTTGAGGGACTTCACCACACTATACGACCAAGTTTTATTACTTTCCTCCTGTCTCTCTATCTTCTCCTTCACTCATACTACTCCACACTTAATACCTCTTCGAACATGATCATGAAATCAACTAACCTGTTTCACTTCTTGTGTGTATGTGTGTTGTGTGCCTGATCATTTCACCAGTCACCAACCACTAGTATTTACACATCATTGATTTTCTGTGAATGTGGAAAATTGATGGTAGAGAATGTTCAACTGAACACATCGTTACGGACAAGTACATGAATATTACAGGATTTTTCACTATACACAGTTCCCTTATATTCACAGTAGAAAGATCAACAACCATAGAATATAATGACAAAGGGTTACTATCTCTTATACACAGATTGTCTAGTCTGACCAAAAGTAACCATAAGCAGTCTATTCTCTGTTCAAGTGTAACTAAGCCTAAGCTACACTCGGGCCAAGTTGAACAAGTCTACGCTTTGACCACAAGTAATATCAAGTCCAATACTCTGACCAAGTGTAACTATCACCTATATGCTAGGATATTGCAAGTATCAAATCTCCTATATTGCCAAGTATCAAGTATCTTCGTCCAAGTGTAACCAAACGTCTGTACTGGACCAAATTTCCAAGTCTATATACACGATGACGAAGTTAAACGAAGCAATGTATGCTCGCACCAGACTTAACCAAACAGCTTCTGCTATGATAAAGTTAAACCAAGTAAGTTTCAGCACATCAATACTAGATATATGCACGTTAGCAAGCAAACCATCGCAGTGTATATGTACCAAGCATGTGTGTAAAGCAACTCCATTTCCATATAACAACAAATGCCACTTACAGCCAGCCAATGTTTGTTATATCTATACAGCTTACGCATTTTTTGGTTGCTGACGACTGAGAATAGCACTAACAAGTTATAGCTTTCTGGATGAAATACAATCAAAGCTGACATATGCGAGCATCATTTCATAAACAGAAAACAATATACACATATACATAGATATGTATACTATTTTGAGTCCAAAATCACGTACCTATATCTTAACAACGTCTACTGCTTGTTTTATTTTAAGTGTATATATATATATGTACATATTATATTCAGAAGTTATCTTCCGGAGTATAAGTTTTTGAAACTTGACGAGTGGGAAAGAGAAAAACCAATGCAGACGAAATGACCCAACATCAATAGATTCAAGAGATGTGTGCTTATGTGTGAGCATAAAAATGGCGTAAAGTTATACCAGTGCCATAGACATGGCCTGCATTGTGGAAAGATGTAAAGAGAGAAAGGAGTCAGTGAGAGAAAGAGAGAGGCGAGGAAGGCAATCCTATTTTCATCATAAAAGCGAAAGTGGCCAGCGGAAAACATGGCAAGTGTAGAGAAACTGGCTGTTACATATCCCTGTACAGGGCTATAAACGGAAAGGCCATCAAGCAGAAAGCTTACTCATGATTGCAGTCTCGTAAACTTAAAAACACTCCTCCCGTTTTCGCTAAGTAAGCAACAAAAAGAAATTCTTTAGCATCAGCATCACGGCCACCTCTATATACCACCATCTCACTATCGTCTTGAGATTAACTTCTTAAATCTTCAATTGCTGAGACATATTTCAAATTCGCCAGTTCTAGCTACGCATATATAGTAGATACAAGTAGAATTCACAGAAAAACTTACTTGTCGATATAGCACAAACGTAATAAGTAAAAGTACGCGAATTTCTCCTAAACATAGAATTTCCGAGAACAATTGAGCACGCATGTGAACGGACAAAACGAGAACAAAAAGCAGATTTAAATAAATAGGTTACTGACGTGTAATTATAACGGCAGCTAGATAATAAAAACTGCTATTTTAAATGGCACAGACTACGCGCTACATTTTAGCAAGTCTCAAAAAATTATTTTACATCCGGGAAATTTTAAGACTCAACTAATTAAATAAGGAAAATCCTACAATTTGATTAAAGAATTTATTCCTGCACTAATGAAGATTTACATAGGCTCATCCCCAACTACTTCCCATGCACATGCAAGAATTTACAAGGCAAAAGTCCCTGAAGATAATTTTTTCATATTAAGAAATACAACTAGGAACAAAAATATCGTGAATTACTTACCCTACTTTGAGCTACGACTTGTATTTACTCCATTTTATCTCTTAGTAGTCTTGGGGACACTAAGTAATTAACGAAAGGAGTGTTACTAGTACTAAAAGCAAAGGCGCATGAATTTTATTGATAATAATTATTATATGGGTATACCCTCGTTCATAATAATTATTGTATGCTTTGGTTTACAACATACTGGAGATATTACAGCTATATACAGAATCTTTAGTATATAGCATAAATCACATAAGACTTCACCTAGAGTACTCGGGTATCTTGATAGTATAATTACTTATTCTAAGCAGTAGGTATTCGCTACAGTTATACATGGTAACGAAAGACAGTAGTACTTAAAAGAAGACTTGTGTGTGCAAGAACTAAATTTATGCACTACATTGCAAATCTTTCCTATTTGAATTTAATCTGGAATTCCCATCTTCTTGCGCCCACACCCTTGCACTTTCCAAACTCATCAGATATTTAAATTTAACTTGATTCCCATGCATAAATTTCTCATGTTGGAAATTTATCATCACCTCTATCTTTTCCCATCATCTCCTTCCCTCTGGCTTTCCCCACACACGTCATGTCTGCTCCAACGTACTAAACCTTAAATAAATATAAAAACTTTTACACATTTCCCTCCTTACGATTTCTATATTCTTCTGGTAAAACGTGTAAAGAAATAGGCCATCCCCAAAAACTGCATGCAAACCCCAAAATGTTTATGTACGCACTGTATGTAATATACATACTTACGTATGTTTAACTGTCCAAAAGAAAAACGTGTTGGCAAAGTTTCCCGTACAAAGATATGTGAAAAAATTAATGACAACAAGGTATAGGGTCATGAAAAAATTTCAGTAGTTGGATATAAAAAATTATAGTAGTACAAAACTTTATGTTAGCTACAAGATATAAATAAAAGACTGACGATAGGTATGCCAAGGAATCGAAATCCTATTACATTGGTAGTGAAATCAAATTTAAACAAAAAAATTATATTAACTATCAAATTCTCCGAGTACCACACAGACGTTTGGGAAAGCAGGCAAAGTAAATAGAATGTAGCTGGAATGAACGTGGGTAGGGAAGAGCAAAAACAAGCTCCATGCACGATGAGCAATAAAAACAGAAGTTTTTTTCTTATGTGTAGAAGTATGCATGTATATATCCTACTGGGTTCAAATGAAAGTTTCCAAAGACAACATTCAATATTTTTCTTTCCTTTCACCTTTCCCGGATAGATACAGCTGATGGGGGGAGAACATACAGGTCGGGAACACTCAGGGTGAAGAAAGGCATGCTTCTGTACCACACAGCAAGGAAATTAAATTCCGAAGACGAGAAGAGCACTAATAAAAATTTCACCCAGTCTTGCAAACTTTTGTTTCTGCCGTCTTACTTCTACTACCGAAAACGCCATATACAGATATTACTTTCACTACTGAAAATGCTATATATTATTGATACTGTAAAGCGAAATATTATTTCTACCGTATAGGGTAGCATTTATTATTTTATATTATTAACATTATATATTACTTCTCAGTATTTGTATATTGTTTGATTTTGTATTATAGGATCGCACATATGTATAAACTAGCTTTCGTACAAATCCTTCTTCAGAAAGTATGCAGACGGACTAACTATCCACCATTAATAGCTTACAGCATACAACCACCATTAATTACTCTTTGGCAAAATAAATTGTCAGGTGTATAAAATCTCGTATGGTTATAATTAACCCGAATTTTCCAGTAAAATGCCAATTGTAAGAGTGTATAGTTGAATCGATCGAATCAAATTCATATACGTAGAAGGTTAAATTAACTCTCAGTGCTCTTTATTGTGAAAAAAATTAATTACAAATACTCACGCTCCTTGATCCGCTTCGCAAACAAAAATCCATAGTGAACTAAGAACGTGAGACAACAGTACTTTTTATCACTTTCCTAATAAATATCTGCACAACCTAAGCGAAAATGATGGATAAAAAATTGGGTGAAAGAGGCTATATATTATTGAGCATACCATTTCTTTACACTCTAAATGAAGCTCCCTTTCGTACAATGGTAACTTAGGTACCTGGACCCCCGTTTTATAAAGTGTACGGCAACACGTATAGCATGGGATAGAAAAAACTTTTGGAATAAAGAAGCTAACTTCGATGATAGCTTATATGAAAGTAGGTATTAAGTTAATGGAAATATATACCAGTGTCTTTGTAGAAAAACTAAGGGTTCATATGAAGATGCATTTATATACACCAAAGAATTCGTTGGAACTGGCAAAACTCCCTGGGTATAGCTGTAAGTAGACATTAAATACTGAAGTGAATGCTGAAAACCAATAAACGTACAATACAGTGACCATTCATTGTGTGCATCCATCCAGTTCATCCGACGAAAAAATCTGACGTCCGATCGTTCCATATATTTTTTTATTTTAAGAGTTTTTGTCTTTTTGTTGTCACGCAGACCATTACCGTGCGGGAAAGCAGGAACAAAAACACATTTTCAACACCACCTCAACTTTTCTGAAGAGAGGATGATTGAAACGTTAAAGGGTCTGTCAAAGGACCTTCAAGACAGAATCTAGATTCAATGCCGCCTCTATACAAGAAAGAAACTATGCGAAGAATAATGGAGCAGAGTCGTGAAAAACACGATTAGTACTGATACAATAAAGGTTATGTACTTAAAGAAAGCGCTCCGACGGAGATTAAGAAGTCAGGACTAAAAAGGTGGCCACGTACATATACACCGCGGAGCAGTAGGAAGTAATGTGCAGTAATAATATAAAATATAAAAACCTATTCATACCCATTCTAGATCAGAGCAGCTGTTCATTCCAGTTAGGAAAAATACTCGCTGCTAATTATCTCCGCGAAAATATCCGTGATAATAACAAAAAGGATGATGAGAAAAATAAAAGAAAATTTCTAACTTGCTAGAGTTCGTACATGCTACGGGCTTGAATAGGTATAAGCCTGCGAGCAGTACTATTTGAATATGCTGAACCGGCAGTATGACATAAAGCGGCGTATGAACTGCCATACACTTCAGTGTCATTAAGCCTTACCACCTATATTACTCGTAAAAATAAGCTCTGATATAGCCTACAATGAACATAATAATGGTTAATGCAGCCATCCAGATATGCTTACACCTAGCTCGTTCAAGCGAGAAGTTAATCCTAGAAAAGTCTATAAGAAATCTCTGAAAAACACTATTCAGAACCTTTGGAATACAACTGCAATGCTCGCAGGAAATCACATTTACCGCCAAAGAAATCAGGGATACATTTGCAAAACAACAAACTTCGGGGAAATGTGTTTGCACCCAGTAAAACCTTTACTGACAGACGAAAAACACGACTAATGCAAACTGGAGACAACACGTTACATGCAAAACGCTTGTCGAAATTACAGTTGGAATAGCGGTTTTGCATACTAATAAATAAACATAATTGTAAATTGACATCAACTAATCTTTAAGTTCTATTTGCTCAAAGCAAGGACCTCGAACAAATAAAAATTAGTAATATTTCATTTTATTGTATTGAAAAATAATTACGGGATTACCTATTAATAAAGATGTTGGAATTATTCATTTTGTATTACTTTGGCTTACATGGTTTATAGCAATATTTACTAACAATTAAGGAGCATAATCATCTTCCATTTCTCTTGACTTACGTGGTTTATTAGCAATTATTAATAATTTTCTAATTCACATTAAGTCGTAGGCTTTCGATTGACAACGTCAATCTTCGTCATTAAGAGTTAAGGAACAAGCTTTAATGTAGTTCAAAATTAACTAGCGTCAAGTCCGTACTCCAGGCGAATAAAACTAAATGCTTGTCAAGGATATCCCTAAGAATTGCCCTTTAGCGACAGATTTTTTAAACACATTTTGTATTACATGGCCATCGATACATACTAAATGATTGCCCACAAAGCTTTCTACAATCGAAAAAAGGAATTTGTTATCAGAATTTATTTTGTTGATTTAGAATTTATTGCAATTTACTTTTAATTTTGATTTATTTTGATTGACAATTTAATTTGTACTTACATCCGCTTACTATATTTTACTTACTCTGCAAAGCATTTGCGCAACCCCCTCTATTTTCAATTTATTATTTATACTACATTTATTTTGCATTCTCTGCCAAAATTTCTACTCCAATAAATCCCATCCCAGTTCAATATCATGTTAATAATTTCGTTTAATTTATTTTGTATCCGTTGGACAGAACAGTTTGGTAGTACAGATGTATGGATTTTGCCGTAGTTCCTGTACATAAATTTTTTTACAAGCCATACATTTTTTTAAAACATTTGTATTCAATTACATTAAATGAAATAATTTTTGCCAACTAAATGACGCGGTAATTTTAATGGCATTGAAGTTGAAGTTAGAGTAACCCCAGATGTGACGAATAACCTTACCGGGAGGATTTCTTCGGTTAAAACATGAAAGATGCTAAAATTTTCGTAGCGTTATGGCTTAAAAACAATAATACCTCATTTTCACGTTTAGCCGACGATTTGCTGACTACGCACAGAGATTTACTAGTGTCAATGTGGGGATAATAGAACCATACTAAAACAAACTCCATCATACTAAACCATTGAAACCTTCGCAATACATAATTACGTAAATGTCATTCTTACATATAAAGATCAGCAATGCTAGTCTCCCTGCATAAGCTGGTTTGAGGCCTTGGATAAACTCCTTGAAATTAGAATGCCTAAGGAGAGTAAACCAATTCTTATATTTTTTAAAACCACATTAGTTTAAGTGGAGCTCATGAAATTTTTGAACCAAGATTTGCGTGCTTTTCAGTCATACAGTAGCAAGTAATATTTCGTTTTTTTTTGTTTCTATAGGATGTGGGAGAGAAGGAGGAGGCCGGATTCGTAGCCATTAAGATAATGAGAAAACTCATGTCTGCCATTAATCTCGACCACGTATCTAATGTACATAATCAGAAGGGCTTGTATAACGCAGCGCAAGAAAAAACTTAGCCAGATTCCATTAAAAGTTTGAAGGAGAAGAGATGTGAAAAGAGAAACAAGATTATGATTGGTAGCAATGAAAATAAACAAGCTTATTGGGTGATTTTACCACGATTTTAAACCTTTCTTCCCATGTAAGTACTTCAGAATAGTAGTGCTTTCCAAAATTTGCGTATCATGATGGTGTTTAACATAGAGAACACAAATATACATAAGTATAAAAAATGAAATTAAATAGAAAAGATTTGCCAGAGCCGTAACCTCTCGACAGCTACTGAAAAGTTAACATCCATTAAAATTTTCTGTAGTATACCTCCGAGCAAGTTAAAATACGTGTATATAACATGAATATGTTAGTTAATATATGTATATATATGTATATCGTATATAATGTACACATGTATTTATAATCAAAATATATAAATGCCCCAGATATTACAGAGAGTCTTCCATATACGAAGGAGAAGAAAAAGGACGATTTTCTGTGGTCTTTTTTACCGTCATATTATTAATGAGGTTAGGGAATGGCATGAGCATATGGAAAACGAGAGGCACTTTATACGTAACTTTCTGGTTTGCAGCAAAAGACGTATAGGATGTGTATACACGAGAGTAGAGTGAGCGAGAGTGACTTCCTATCCTATAATTTAGTTGAAAAGTACTCTAAAAAGTAATGTGTTATGGAGAGGAGGCAAAGCCTGAAAGAGAGAGCTGTATATAGAGAGAAAGAGACAGGGAGCGAGATATACTGGAACCGGAATACGGGACATTTATGTAGTCTCTTTCATTCGGTGTACTTTTCCCATTAGCCTCTCGGCTTTTCTTTCACAAGACTATTGAGAGGAATTTACACAAATTGGTTTAACGCCAAACAGGATTCAATGAAAGCCTTCCAAGGCTTAAACTATAAACATTCATGAATCAACTTTTTTTTAATCCAAACTTTATATGCAACTTTATTTTGCCTAAGCTTGCTTCCCACAACCCACCGGAGATGAGCACATTTAGGAGGACTTTAAAAGAACATTTTCATACTCTTCAACCTCCTTTCCCACTCCCTCCTTGGCCGCTGATTCCCCAAGTATTTGCATTTTACGTGAATTAATCTTAACAAGCAATCATGTGAATATAAAAGGGAATTCCTTCTCTCATGTTAATCATTTCCCATAAATATAAATACTATAGATTCCGCGGTCCTTCTAACAAATAGTCCCACTTCAAGAGGCTCTCTCCAAACAAAGCTTATGCACTCTGTAAGGACACAAGAAGTACAATGAATGAGAGTGGACGTAATCCTATTAAGTAGCATTAATCAAGTACATTTTTAATTCTCCCAGCATTTTCCCCAAAAACATACGCACAAAAATATATGTGCATATGGTACTCCATTTGAAAACATGGTTACGGCAAACTGTAAGACAAGTTGGCAGGGCTTTTGCAAACTACAGGAAAATACTTGTAGGATCTTAAACTAATTAAAAATTTTGCCCATTAAATTAAATAAATGGCGGAAACAACCGAGCCATTTCACTGACAATTAAAAATGCCAATTCATTAGTCATCAAACTTTTTCTGCCTTGAACCTCAACTAAATATTCTTTTTTATTATCCTGACTTTAATTCTTTATACAAAGCGCAATTCTGTCTTTCGCATCATAAATTTTCTTAAATACAAATTACATACCATGCTAGGGACGGCATCAACCAATAGCAAAGTAATATTTTCTACTGCTCCTGCAACTTGTTCAAGCTACAGAGCACGACAACGACGTTCGACATAGTCAAGATCGAATGTCGTCTGGTTTTTTTATCATATCTGTAATAATGCACACAAGTTTTGATAAACTTCTGCCAAAACATTCCTTATGCAACAGTCAAGTCGTCTGGAATTTTGGTCTTTAAGTATACAATCAATTCGCTTAAACTGTTTTTCTTTATTCTCTAAGTAGCGCTATCTTAACCTTCAGCAGCCGAATTCCCTTCTAGGAACCAACTAACTTTAGTTAAACTACGTCGAGTTTGAACTTGTAAACCAACCTAATGAAAACATATCGAAGTGTAACTTCAAAGCAACGCGAACAAAAACCTAGAAAGTTAGAAGCACTGCTAACTAAAGTTGTTCGAGTTTAAATTTGGAAAAAAGGTTCATAGTATACAAGACGCACATGTGCAAGAGACAAAATCCAAAAGTAATGTAGGACTAACACATGTTATATATATATACCTTATATAGAATCTGCAATGTTGGCGTATATTAAGGTGACAAGCTTTATAAAATTACACAAGACTTATGGTAGCAAGTATGCGTACAATGGCTGAAAAACAACTTTGAACCTAACTGTCACAATTAGTGAAGCGAACAAAGTTTCCGGTCGCCCCCTTCACTTCCTTATTATCGAGCGAGTAAATATCAACTGATCATACCGTCGGAACTGAAGAAGGCAAGAAAGAGCCTTAACTTCAGAACAAAAAAATGAATCCGATGTATAACTGGTTGTCTGCCCGAATGAAGAAAAGCGTGAGCCAAAATTATATACGGGAATCTAAAATGAAATTTAACATATCTTCAGCTTAGACGACGAGGAGAGCAAAGGTGGAAATACTGTTATTTTCACATTCTTAAAGGAACACGTGTTGAAAAGGATGAAAAATTATGGTGATGGACAGGATGACGATGAGAGGGGAATAGAAGTGGAAAGAAGAACAGAGAGAGAAAGTGAAAACCAAGTGAGGAAAGCTCCCACATTTAGAGTGTCACGTATCACCAGACGACTAGTTTAGTATGCATGCGGTAAGGCAATACGGACATGGAAGAAAGGTGCAGACAGAGTAAGGGAGAGTGAAAGGCGGGACGACCGACAACGAGAGAAAAGAACCCAAGCATAGTAAATTGACGGTGGCCACTGTCGTCAATGTCCTTAACCCGTTATGTACACAACCCCTCATATAATTCAGGCGCGTACTGTTGGTCTGGATGTATCAACTAAAAGTGGAGCGAGAGAGAGAGAAAGAGAGAACGAAGAACCAGTTACACGATGAAATTAGGTTACAAAGTCTTTTCTATTTCTGGCAGAGTATCGATCCTGCTTTATCTCCATACGTTCCTGAATAAGCTCTCCTTATATATACAGATAGATACACACGAGTTCCCAGTCATTTATGTCAACAAAAACCAAAATTCGCAGACATTTTTTTCCAAATTGTTTAAATGTAACAACAGATATCCCTGGCTGCTGTAATACACACTGTACAAGCTTCCAAGCATGTGCTGGAAGAATTGTTTGAAATGAATTAAGCATAGATGCCATGTCAAAATACCAACTCATCCCCAAATCTCAAACACGTTCAATCAGCACCCTATGGTAGTTACATAAACCCGTGAGTATGGGTATGTGACTAGCGTGTTGCAAGTGTTGAGCAGGGTAGTCGGTTCGGTCCTAAGCTAAACTTGAATAAATTCAGTGCCCAATTCAATTATGGGGGTACGTAGGCCAAGTCGTCGTTTAGTATAGTGGTCAGAGCACTGCACATACTTTATTGCAGACGTGGGTTCAAATACTGGCAATGGTCTTAGATCTTTCATTACAAAACCAGGAGCCTTTTTCCACTTGGGTTTCGTTCTGTTCCAATACCACATGCTGAATATTCCATAATTTACTGTTAAACCTTGAAGTTGGTCAATCATTCTGAAAATTTGCCGGAATGATAATGCAGTCGTTGGCCAAGATACCATGAGCTAACTCACGAGATGGTTCGAGGCTTCGAGGATGCAATGGAGGCACTAGCAAACTTGTAATATTTGATAATTGAATAAAGAGATAAGGTGGTTGATGATTCTGTACAGGCTGCTGCCATTTTAATCGAAGTATAACCCCAACTTTTTTTGGGGAAGGTTACCTGTTGCACTTGTAATGCATTGTTGTAATGTAGTTCCATTATGATATGAGTGATATGAGTTAAGTTTCAAAAGTAGCTGATAGAAAGAATGAGCATTGCAAACACTACATGATCTTATAAAAGCACTAAATGATGAAAAAGGTGAGCGAAAAACGATGTACGATTTCGTGCCACTTGGTCAAGGTCGGTCATTGTTGTTTAGGTCCATGGTAGGGGCAATGGGCGGTGCCACCGAGGTGTGGAGAGGCAAGTCTGGGGGCGGATCTTTCCCCAATTGCAGACAATCCGAGGGAAGTTTAAATAAAAATACAAGTAGAACTCTGTAAGACTGCCGGGTAAATCGGAGTATAAACCCAAATTTTTATGGCAGTTGCATAAGCACGCACATGTTTAACATAAGGTGTCTATATACAATGCAAACACATTTACGCAGAAGAGTATCGCATTAAACTACTGTGCATACCGTTGTCGCAGAAACGTGTTATATTCTAATATCGTATGAATTGTAGTCTAAAATTATCTACCAGAGCCATGAAATTACGAAAGAAGAGAATTGTAATAGTAACGTGACCCCGAAACTTTGAAAGTATACGCAATAAAATATTCTGAAACCCTCGTTTTTGCATAACATCCCTATACTTAAATGGTGGAAGTAAAAAATAGCATAAAGTAGTACTCAGAAAAACCTTTTCCTACAATGTGCACTATATGTTAGTTAGCATGGTCGTTTTACAAAACTTTCTTTCTCTTTTCGCTTTTTTATCATTTTTAGCAGCATCGAGACAATGATGATGACCCTCGAAAACGCACGAATACAAAGGCAAGAAAGAGAAAAAGAAGACTAAAACCCAACTTTACAGAGCTAAAAAACTAGGCTGAGGATGGGAATCTCCTCCATAGTGTAATATGTATCATGCTTCAAAGAACAAGTGAATTTATTTTGGAAGAAGCGACTGAAACAAGGATTGGTAACATGGAAAACAGCATTGGTATTGCGATGTTGTACTTATTGACGCATACACAGAAGGTACTTAACTTGTACTGTGTAATATTTACCCTGGGATTTGTTCATATCATTGAATCTACGAAGATGTCGTGTTCGCTCCTTTTTTACATGATATACATCTACAAAGGATATACGTATAAGTTTAGATATAAAACAAGTATGAACCAGAATGAGTACATAAAGGCAACATATTCAGATATGCTTTCTCATCTCTAGTAAGTTGTTCCTTCTTCACAATCTCTCTCATTCTCCGCTTATTCCTCTGTTCCTCCATCGCATTCGCTCTCATCGTCATAAGAACCAATGCTTTCCTACCACTTTTATAGTTTAAAACCAGAGCTGCCGTAATAACCTCCCAAAAAGTGGTTTGAATCTCTGTGGTCTTTCCAGTACTTTACTTACGTCTGGAGCAAGTACATGAAGTACAGAGCCTAGAAAGCAAACCTCTGGGGAAAGTTGGTCCCCGGTTGCATGATAAAAATATAAATACTTCCATTTCGTAATCACATCCAAACCATGTTTCTCTTTCCAACCTATACTACCCCTTTAATATCTATACATCCAAACCCCGCTTGTTTTTATATCAGCTTTTTCTTTCCGTTACATACAATTACTGCTGTCCTTATGTATGTATAAGCCGTTTCCTTGAACTGTGTCTCGCACTGTCTACTTTATTGTCGGTAACGAGAACCAGCAGAGTTCATGACACACAAGTCCTACGTCAATATTTACTTCCTTATATAGTCAGGCAAAGAAATTCACGATTACATTTTTACCACAAAGGTTCAACAAAACTTATGAGATTGCTTCACATAACTTAATATATCACAACCACGACGGCGGTAAAATCCTTTTTTCTTATCTGTATAAAAACTACAATAGTTGAGGCTACTATAACTTGTTCGTAGTAGGGCAGTATGAAGGATAAGCTGTGCAACAATAATAATCCGCATTTCTCAAATAAACACTTGAAATTAGGCTCGCCAAACAAAATTTAATTCGTCCAATAAAAACGTCTCCTTTTACGCCTCCAGTTCTGCCATTCCTATAAGTTCTATAACTTTGGCTTTTGATACCCTTACAAGTGTTTCTAACCTTCCAAAAGTTAGGCTCGACAACTACTTACGCAGGCCAAATAACTGAAAGTTACGGAAAAAGTTGAGCTACCATATTGTTCATGGAGAAATCACATCTGCTGAACCTAAAAAAAGAATAGCTGACTGGTCCCCGTGGCCCTGTACATAAATAGAGCAATTGCAGTAATAAAATTGACTTCCATTGCAGTACCAAGGCTACGGTATCAAGAATAGCAGGAAATTTATGTCTCATATTATAGTGCTTATACTTACTCCTCACGTTACTCAGAAAAATATTGTTTCACTAAAAATACATTTCTATATATGGTCACTTGTAGATAATACCATGCATACATCCATATAGTTATTACTGGAAAATGTGCAGCATGCAGTAAAAATCAGAAGACTGAATTTATTTTATTAACGATATGGGCTCCACGAAGCCCTGGGCATATTTCGTTCCAGCTATTTGGAATGAGAAACATGATTTAGATATGATACAATTTTCCAAGAGGAATAATGAGTCAAAAAGTGTATTATTGGGGTAGCAGGAGCTCTGTATAACAACGCCGTAATATATGCACTGGTTCACTAGTACAACATCTACTGCAGCAATATGATTTTGTATACATTGGAATATAAAGTTACCACGAGGAATGAGGAAAGAAATAAAGAGAGAGAAAAGGAGCAAAAAGTAATTTTCTCTGTATTGATGCTGACTTGAAACTTCATTAACTTGAAAAGAAAATCTAAAATTACGGGGTGGATCCTTCCCGGTGGAGTTCACGCTTAGTAAATTATTCGTCTGATGCATTCTCTATTCCACTCATTTACCACTAAACTGTCTGTTCATAATGGCATCCTGCTACTATGACATAGGTATAACATGCCTCAATATGCGTAGAGAAACCAGATACTATATTACACAAAGCTTCTGGAGAACAAAAAGAGAGAGACCTGAAAGCTCATCGTTAATAAAATATTGTAACGCAAACCTGACAGCAACTTGAATGATATTCTGTCGTATATGCCAAGTATTTTCCCATTGTCCATATTTCTATTTTGCAATGGGTTGGCGGAGAAAATAAAGCATAATTCGTGATCTAATCAGAAAATAAAATCAGTTTTTAATTAATTTTGAATTCAAATGATTATGTGTATGAGAGAGAGAAATCCGTAATTGCAAACAGTGTTGAGATTCGAAAAATTCAGTTAATCGCAGACAGCGTACTGTTCCGTATTTATAAGGAACTCGTAAACACTGTATAAACTGAAATAATTGTATTCGCAGCTGCTAGCTTTCTGAATAATAACAGTAGACTTAAGTCTGACGTTTTGTACTTTTTTATGTTTTGTTACTATCGAAGCAATGGGTAGAATAATGAAATTTTTTAAATAATGCACGAAAAAGTAAGATCACAATTGTCTAAGCTTTACAAGCAAACTTTTATTGCCGTAATTATATGTGCCTGAGCATTATTTCTGGCGTATGATCTCTATGGCAGGATTGTCCAGTCGAATTTGAGCATTTTACAGCCTGGAAACTACTTTACGTACATCCCGTCAAGCTTTAAAAATGCATTTACAGCGCACAAAATTCTAGGGGATTTACTCAGATATGAATAAAATAATTTGTATGCATAGTCAAGGTTAAAGATGTCATCATACAGAGATGAGTAGGGTTCGTTTATAAAATCAGAATTGCATGTTATAGTGACTGAGAGCATAGAGTACAGTAAACTACGCCATATGTAAGTCACTCAAAGTATAAATAACTCCACACATAAGCTGTTCTAGAAGTTTACATATAAGTGTCTGGTATTTGAAGAACATTAAATAAGTCCACATGCAAGTGTTTTATCCCATATACTTTCCTCTCGTAATGCTTGACTTTGCCATTACAATCCTTAAATAAAGAGTAAATACATCAACTTGATCCTCTCACAAAGTCTCCCGCATTTTCAACCTCAGAGAAACTTGAGAGTGAATTTCGTGCATCTCTTTTCTCTTCTTTCTCCCCTTTCCTCTTTTTCTTTTTTGGAGTACAAAACGAGGCACAAGTCTCAGTGGAGTACAAGAATACTTTTTAACTCGATAGTTACGCTTATATCACAGGGATTTATACAAACAGAGAGAAGCACGGTGCTAGTTAGAGACGCATAATAGACTTTATACCTCCTGATACATATTTGGAAAAGCTAAACCTGACAAGGTATTAAATAATTTAAAAATTCAGTGCAGAGATTTAGTCAAGACGCGGCCTCAGCCTAGAGACTGACCCAGTAATAGCACGGACTACATGTACTAAAGTCTGGTTGGCTGCATAAATTAAATGAATGAGCAGTGCCTAAGAATTAGGGGAATAAGCAGTACTGGCTAAATGAATCACAGGAAAACGAACGGGCAGTGTTTTTATGCTACAAAGTATCTTCCACAAGATTGTGGATAGATCTTGAAGATTTATTCTCGAGAAAAAGTATCTAGAAACCATTTTCTTCATTTATATAAAATCTTACGAACCTTATTTAGTTATTTATTATCTACTAAATATGTACACATAGAATAATACATTGCATACAGTTAAAGTATTCTAAATGCATGTATATAGTATTTAACGGCTACACGAAGATCAGTACTCACAAAGGATTCCCCTCTGATTCCACCAGAACACTTCTGAATTTTAATGGTAACAGGAAAATTTGAGTAATATACACGCTACCTGCTGTGTAGCAATATTCAAAGCACTATTATTAGCCGCAGTGTTTTACTCCAGTTCCTCTTTGAGTTTTACTACTCAAATTTACTACTCATAATAATACTACAACCGACAGGAATCAAGATTTCAAAGTACACAAAAGCAAGAATATAGGAGGCCGAGCGAACCGAGAGCTGTCTAGTGTGTCTATGTCTAGTCAAGAATAGTTGTGAATGCAGACGTGTGAATAAAGTTGTGAAGCTCGTCCTGCAATACCTGCCTATACATTGGGTCTGTACATGGGTCCGGATTGTTCAGAATGTACTACAAAATGAAAGTGTGGTAGTAAAGCGGCAAGAGTGTTTGCAACACACATTCTGTTTGTTCATATGTATTTATGTATGTGCCACCCCAAGGAAGTTATACATATATAGCCCTTAAAATGATATAGTGAAGGTAAACACATGTTCATGTTAGAAACAGTCAATAGGGTATATAGAGATCATATGCAGAAAGATATGAGACGATATAAAATGATACAGGGCAACTTGATGTTATTACTGCGAAAGCTGAACACATATATAATTCGGAATAATATAAACGACTACGTACTTCAGCCTGATATGATAGAATTTCCATAATAATACCACTGCCCTACTCTCGTTTTCAAAGTCTCTCAATACGGCTTGTCATTTATAGTTTCAGATTTACACGTGCGAAGCTGATATTTTAGAAAATGTTTGCTCTCTTCAGAATGTCTGTTTACTTTATTGCGTCGCCTTCAATGGAAATCTGTGAGCTTTCGTGCCAACAGAAAATTAAGGGAGATTAAAGGAGGCAATGTCATGCTTTCTATCTATTACGCAGAGTCTTGGGAAAAAACTTTTCAACCAAATTTTCTCCTTCAAAAACATATCCTTTCTTTTTTTTACATACTAGATGCATGTACATAGAAACATTTATACATACATGTCCTGAAGGTCTGGATCTTCAACGAATATGAGATTGTCTTTTGGTATACAGTAGAGCTTTTTCCTGTGCAAAACACGTGTGCAATCATAGAGCGAGTGTAGCATTTATCATATTTTACCGTGGGTATCTTTTCATGTTTGTACGTATCTACATCTACATACACTGATTTAACTTTTTACAACCGTTAGAGAGGTCGAGATTCTGCAGTCACATACATGTAAAAATAGAAGGGAGACAGAGTAGGCGGACAATTATAGTAGAAAGCAGGAATATGACAAAAACATTTTTATTTCCGAATGAACCAAGTCCTACTCAAGTATCAAATCATTTCAAGAAAAATGAGTTTAAAAAGTTTCATTAAGGAAAATATGTTGGAAAAAGCGAGGAATAGGGTTGGAAGGAAATGGGCGCGACAGGCAGAACACTCATTTGAAAATACGCTCTAATTATTACAATGAGTAAGGACTAGAGGTATAATATGTTCCAAAAGTGTCTCGCTCCTGTTAGAAGGAAATTAGTCTTAAGAGTTACAATCATGCTCTACTCCTCTCGCTTTTATTCCATTCTTCGCCTTGACGGTACACAGTTGTTAGACTGATTTGAAAAACCCACTTGCGCAAAAAGAAGATCAATACTTGAAGAAACTGTCACGATGAACCAAGTTTATATATACTGTACGGCCTTTGTCGGAGCAACATTTAAAGGACAAAAACTGTAAACCGCCAGAAATATAACTAACTATTCACAGTAAATGCACTAAACTACCATAATCTTTAATGATTTTTAACGACAAGGCTTCACAAATTTGTGCATTGCCGAGAGCTCAAAGCGAATGTTTGGGCTCGGAGCAATACAACAAGACACTCTTTTTAACGCTGTAGTATACTACTTCTATGATCTGAAGCAATACCACAACGTATATTGTATTTTATAACAATGGCACACATGTATCCGAAATCCCCGTCAGCGACCATTGCTATCGACAAGACCGAAAAAGATGTTTCAGCCAGAAGGGTTCTGACAAGAAACCAGCATTTCAAGATGTTCAAGACAAACTGCCTCGTATTTATATCAAGTGCTTTGTACATACATTCTACAATAGAAAGAAAAACTTGAGCTTTTACGTTGTATTGTCACAACAATATCAGTACCGCAGTATCCAGCAAATGTTTCTTCTGCAGTTACTCCTCCTTGCAATTGTTTCTCAATACTTCAGCTCATTTTGTATCTAGAAGATTCAGTGAAGTGACATCGTGAAAGAACGATCTTCAAGCAAGCAACTCAATCGCCGCTTTACTATAGACACGTTTGCACACATTTATTGTTAGTATACACCATTCCTGACAATAGAATCACAATCTTCAACATCTACTAACAATAAGTAATGAGAGTGGAAACGAGGCGTACAGACCAACATCGATGGCTCTCTTTGGATCTACTAAACGATCCAGATACAGAGCCCAGAGCCAAACAACTCTATGACCTAGTTGTCCTAAAGACATGAAGGCTGTAAAGTAAAAAGTGAAAATATAAAAAATCAGAAAAAAAATTGAGCCTGCCACACTTCTAAAGTACACACTTTAGCTACTTCATGAAGTGGGGGATAAGTGTAGATACACCTCCAGAAAATTCAAGTATTTATAGAGGGGATACAAACTGAGATCGCAAAACTTGTATTTATTGTTTACAACTGCAAAATCCTATATAAAATTCCATAACTACAATCTTTGTTCCTGACACTTCTACATATTGAAGTGTCTACGAGATGCACGACGGAAACCAAAAAGTATTTCTAAAAGACAAATATCTTCAGGATGGTCTTTCCTTTACAGCTTCTTTCATTCTTGGCCCTTCAATATGGAATGCTACTCTTGTACACAAATAGAGATCTTTAGGGAAAACAAGCAATTTCTCTTCATGACAACGGTTGGAGTAACAAAAGAGTTATGCAAAAGATGTAATGTTACTAAAACGGAGGAAATACCACCTGAAAAATGGAATATCCAGCAAAAATTGGAATGGTATTACGCTGCGGAGCAAACGAAGAAAAATTGAGAAAGTGCACTAGAAGAACTTGGGACTTGAGAGCGAAACAAGGAGACAAAAATGTATCCATAGAACTGTAAACAAATAAACGTCACCCAAGCAGAAAATGAGATCAGGACCCTAACTTGGTAGCAATGGTGAACTAATGGGAATTAACCGAATTTTCATCCCGTGCATCTTCCTAGTAGATGACATTTAATCCGATTACAAATTACAAACGGCGACTAAATCTCTCTATAGGTTCTGTTAGATTATATTTCAATTAAAACCTTTTCCCGTCATCCTATTCGGCCTGTTTGGTGCAATCGGTTTCAAAAGCATGGAACGAAATAGCCTGTAGATAATTTGACCACATATATATTACAACAGTAGGTACAGCTTCGGAATTACGGAATAACTAGCTGGTAAAGCCAACGGCTTCGCCAATGTATCTCTTAAGGGTTGCGATTGTGATGATTTTATAGAGTTTCAAGGCAGGAAATATTAAACCTGTAATGACAGATATCGCAAATTGATAATACAATATTACATTTTTCAATGAATGTTACATCTAACCGCCAAATACTCAGCCGAATATTCAATGGAATATTCTACAGCTGCGTGTTAAGTAGACAGGGAATTAATTACGTAATTAAGAACTACGATGTATTTGATAATAGGCCGCACTAATATTTTGAGATCACATTCACATTCTTCTAAGTAACCGAATTGAAATTCAATATCAAAATATATTTTTCACTTCAAATTGAAAATATTAAGTTATTGAACCGTAACAGATCAAAATTGTTGCATTTATTAAGGAGATTTTGGCTAGAATTCAGTTTTCCGGTCGAGCTTTCTACTTTCCAATGGAAACTTTTGACTTTCCACTAACGCTAAACTAGGAAACTTTACAGTTTCCATCGTACTTTCCAGTTTCCCCACGAGCTGTTCACTTTCCAAGTCTACTTTCCACTTTCCAAAACCACTTTCCACTGTAGTTCCCACACGTTATACTTTCCACTTGTTATTGATCATGGGGTTACTTTCCATCAGCGATAGAACATCGAGTTACACATTAAATTATTGCTGGGTCGTAACTTGATAATATCACTCAATAATACGAGCCGATCTGTCAATTTATTGAGTTACATGTGGTGTCCAACCAGGGGGGCAGAAGAAATCGGATGCATTACAATAATCAGATGTCGGGGAGATAGTTATTGTTTAGTGATCATTTATATATTTTGGAGGCATAGAGATTTAACGTTTACGTTGGTAAAAAACAGTAATGTTGTTTTTGAAAAAAACATTTCTATAGCATTAGAGTTTTCTTTTCTGCATTGGCCTTCAAAAATGCAAAAATAACAACATTTAACATTTTAAAAAAGAAGTAAAAGCAACGAATTTACAAAAAATATCAATTCTTATTGGCTAAACACATCACTAACTAGACCTATGGCCTCACGACAATCTCGAAGAAATTATGGATATGGGTAACACAAAAATTACGAACAAATATGGCAACTCTTAGCATCAGCATTGTAAGAATTAAATAAATAGCCTCAACAATACATATTCTCTAATACGAACCCTCACAATTATCTTGGCACAAACCCTAGTACATTGCGAAGACGGTTGCGACAGTTCCACCTTATTGTTGTGGAAGTTAAATCTTAACAACGGATCATTCGGCTCAATAAAAACCTTGGAGCTACTTGTAGAATGGTCTAGAAAGGCAAGCTCATTGGTGTTCTACTGGAATTGCCACAAATGCACGGGATATAATCATTTAGCGATGTCTGGCATCATGAATTTATCGGGGACAATATTTTCTTCGTATTGAGCAAAATGCCTCGCTGGGTAGTAGAAAGATTTTAAAAGAAGACAACAGATAGAAGGAATAACAATAAAAAGAAAAGGAGTTTTCAACAAAAGTAGCTCCAGAGATTGTATATGATCATAATACCTTACTATACAAAATAGAAGGGAGCAGGCATCGAGGAAGGACATATCAACAGCTTGAATGATACGGACATCAAAAGAAATGAACAGGAAGAAAATTCAGAGGAAAGAAGGAGAAAATATCAAGGTCCATGGGTCACGCAATTTGTTTTTTACCCTATACTTTACTTCTTTTTACCCTTCTTCAATACATAGCTCCCGTAAAATCCTGCCAGTAGTAGGCTTTGTAGTGTAACTCAGCTCTCACTATCTGTAACTTTGTACTACTCCAAACGTTCATAAAATACATTCTATTGAAGAATCCTTTCATTACAAAACACCATGACATTCAATCGTCTCCGACTTTTAAAATAATGTAATGAATACAAAAACCTTTTTCCTTTTACAACCTTTTCTTGTGACCGATTGTATGCATACACACCTAGAGATATGGAGTCTATAATGAATTACTACTCTTTTACTAATATGCATACAATGCTCGTACACAGCATTTGTTTCAAAGGGCTCTTTAATCTTTACAATTTTACATGCGAGTTTTAACAATTACGCCAGTCTAGGATTAAAAGCTTTGATGGTTTGAGAAAATTACGAGACGAATAAATCCGGTCAGATCGTCAACCAGCAGATCCGCTGCCTCATTACTACTAAAAGTACTTTAGCAGCGCCTTGTTTACACAAAAGTATTGATAAATATATATTTGGTTATTGTGGAAACCAAAGTTCGGTCTCGAGTGTAAATTACATGAGACAGTATGCACATGCTATGAAAGTTGAAGTCATTTACAGTATACAGCCATTTAAACAAGTTGCAAAAAGGTCTTCAGAATTGAATTGACACAAAGCGCAAGCAAACCTGTCATTCTAACTTACTTTTCTGCATAAGTTGTGTAAAACGGAAAACTTTGTAAGCATGAGCTCGACTTGGACTAGAAGGTACTAAATAGAAAAGCTGGGGAGCTTTTGGCACTAACGAAAATACGCTTTGCCGTAAACAGAAGAAAATGAGAGGACCAAAAATATAAACACAAATGTGAGAGCCGCAGAGATAAAGAGGATAAAATAAGGAAAAGTAATTTCTCTTGAAATTGAGTAGAACGGTAGGCGAAACTTGAAAAATACCATATTCCGATTACCGTAGTAGCATGTAATCGTACGTAAACTGTCCATATTTTAACATTTAACGACAACAAACGTGAAAGCAACTTTGGCTTTCCCTTACACAGGAACAAGTTGGTTCAAATAGCGTCAGATGTGGTATCTTTTACAACCTCTGTGAAGCTAAAACTTTCATAAGTTGTTTTGATGTGCCGTTTTAAAAGTAGTAACAGTCTCTGATAAAACGGAGATATATCCAAAGGCTGGACAAAAATGAGTAGTTTACCTCAGCTACACTTATGCTGTATACTATTGTCTAATTTGAAATGCGTTGCTTGGAATGTCAGGGTTAGCTTCTATTCTGAAATGTTCCTTTAATGTTTAAAGTTTAAAGCATAGGGTTAATAGTTCTAAAATATCATAAAATGTGCACCTGCATACATTAGTTGTTTCAGTTTTGTGGATTTCTTTAAAGATAAAGATACACAGAATCCTGAACTTGCAAAGCAAGGGTCAAAAACATTTGAGACAAGGCATTCGAAAGATAAATTCTACTAGATTCTAAAAGATTTCTTTGAATTTTAATGTTATACAACTCACTACCGTCTGTGTTTCCAAATCTACACCACTGTTTTGCTTGCACTCGAAACGTGTTCCTGAACTAAATGAAGTTTTCAAAGTTTAAACCCTAACCTTTATAATTTGACTAATCTTATGTGAAAGGAAGCAATTACGCTTCGCGTAGTCAATTAAGAAGGAAATAAATTTTCAAAGTGAGCTGTACACGAGTTCCAGACTTGTTATGCATACAAGAAGAGATATTTAGAATCAACTTAAGACTTACCTTGAAACTCTTTACGGGCAGCGGAGACATTGGTCACAATGTTAGCCACATGGCCAAGTACGGTGGCGAATAAAAGCAGGCCTAGTAGTAGCTGAATAATCACATAGAGAAACTCGCCTTTGGTTCTGGGCCGAGGCAGATCACCAACAATGCCCAATGTGAGTGTTGTCCAATAGAAGCTCTGCAGATAAAACATAACCACATCTTTTGGCTCACCAGTTATATCGCCGTCCTTCTGCTTGTACACCCAATCCTGACTCCCAAAATATTCATTCTTTTGAATGATGTGAAAAAGACAAGTGTTCCAGTGATATATGACCAAGAGGTAATGCACCAGACTAATGGACCTGCAACCACAAGTGATACCAAAATAAAACCAACGAGTTTATATCCAATCCAATATTTCAACTCGGTTTTACTCATACGGCTGGCAACAGGCAATAATGTTACCTAAAGAGGTTGGGATAGTTAGTATGTCTTTCAGTTCGGTCCATGAAGGCCCAAAATCGATAGATTTTAACGAGTCGGAAGCACCTTAGGATGGAATTGAAATCTATGGACAAGTATAAAAAATCCAGGGGAAGGAGACAGAGACAGTCTATGTAAAAAGTGGTCGAGTTCATATAATGATGACGGAGTTTCGTTGAGTCTGTCTGAAGAACACCATCCTCCAGATACCCAGTCCGAAAATGAACTCCTATGTCCAACAGGTACAAAAAGTCTGCCATGTAATCCAGAGCAAACCATACCCCCAAAGTCTGTCTGTTAATTTCCTGTAAAAAAACAAACGATAAGTCATATTTACTATAGCCTTTCTATTTAAATTATACAATGTTAAATTATAATTACCTAGATCTACAAAAAGGAACTTGTTAATTAACTGCATGCAAGATCAACCCTTGTTTGTCACTTTTAATACTTCTCAGCAATGACGCGAGCACAAATTACACATTTGAATGTACGTAAGAACACATTAAGTAACCCTGTGTTTTGTATGATAAAAACCAAGTGTCAAAGTAATTACTAGATAAATATACATAAACTAAAAAGACTTCCTGCAGTTATGCAAACAGCGGGACTGAGACCGGAAATTAAAAATTATAGTCGTAGTGTGAGCCAAATTTCTGTACCCGAAAACGCTTACATATGTCATTCAACCAACAACTTGAGTAGTCGATGAGAGTAAAAAGTAAAGACTAGTTTTAAGTTCAAATTTTTTGGATCTTCCAAAATAGTCTCTTGCTTTTTGTACACGTCAAGCATGAATATCAAACAATATACCCTAAATGTAGCTATCCAAAAGTAAAGTAACGCAATTGGATAACAATGTCAGCATAAAGTGGATGTAATAATGGATGCGGGGAGACAAATAGCTAACTTTATTGTTAGCTGTTATCTTAACTTTTACATTGACCATTTTGACCAGCGTACTACTTTCAACTTTTTGAGATAAATTGGACAAGAATTTCTTGCCTATATGTATGTGTGTAAAAAAGGCAATGCAGGTTAGACCTAAAACTCATTATATACACGTAATTGCATCATTACGCAACCATGAGAGAAGGATGGTGTTTATCAGGTTATACAGACCAATCTCTATGTATTACTTAATAGTGTCGATCTCGCATCATGGCGCCCAAAACATCGCATCGAGTGAAGTGTAATATAAGTATTCACGTTGTATCATCTTATCTCCATCACATCTCCTCGGTTTTCCAGCACACCTCAGGCACTAACCTAATTAGTCTCCAGTAAATGACAAGCTAATGTTGTAATTTAAATTAATAAGCCGGAAACTCGGAGATGTAGAAGCTATAACAACTATAATTCATTTAGTTGCAGGCTACCTTTGGCGGAATACCTCAGTTTATTGCCGCTACGGACTACTTAAACTCGCCAGCTTCCTATTTAGTTTCTCTATAAAACATTAGTTCAGACATGATCTGCTTACTAAATATAAACTAAAATCTTATTCCTTCAGTTGCATTCATTGAGATCTACGTCTACTATAATTTATTCTTTTAATTATTAATGCACCGTTGGGACTTCATTACTAAACCACAGATTCCGAGGTAAACCGAAATGGAAGGAACAAAACGCTACTGTAGGACTAAACAACATATCCTCGACGCGTTGAAGGAACTCCAAAAACAAAGAAAACTACGTTGCAATATACGTAGATAATAATATGTAGTTAGATCATGCATCAATACCATACAAAACACGGGTTACAATAGAATTCTCGTTTGCAAAACTTCCAGTACTAATCGAAATAACTTGTAATCGTAAACACGTCAGTTGATCAGTTGCTACCCGAAGAGATTATTGATGACTTGGCAATAATTGAGGATTCAAGTTAGAACAGATCGATTTGTTGCTGTAGACAGCAGAATTATCGACGACAAAAACTTTTTTCAGATTCACCAACAAGGGGTAGTCAAAACAATACGAGAGAGCTCTACTAGGATTAATACTAACAATTAGAGAAATGGTTGAAGCTTACCTGAAACGCAAACCTATAGATAAGAACCCAGAAGTTGTATAGAAAGGCAAGGGACACAACCATGGACCAGTAATAGCATAGGCGGCCCGCGGGATCAAATACAAACGTCCATCTACAGCCTGTTTTTTCTGAGCTAGCTGTAGATGATTCCCATTTGTCTAGTTTCAACTTGGTACGGATTTCTTTCCGTTTATCTCTGGGTCGTTTTGAGGACACATCTAATTCGGAGCTGCATACTTGCGAATATTGGGGGGCTAGGTTATTTCTCTGATTCGGATTTCCGGTATTCGCCTGGGCCGTCGCCGAGAAAGACTCTCTTGAAAATCGCTTTCGACCCCCCAGTCCCACTCCCTGAAAAAACAAGGGTACAAGATTTTAGAAATTATCAATAAGCAAGAATAACTTTGCTTCAGCTATATATGTATAGTATAAAATATACATACACTATCCTAATTTAACTTCGTTTGTATGACTTTGATGCATCAACCTTAAGTCTTTTTGCATAAAGTTAGGTATTAATGTAATAATACAATGTTCAACTACTTTATTTTCTAGATTAATTTATTATTGATTCCGACAATCATAATCAGCAACCCTAATAATACATGATATAAAAAATATTATCGATTGTAAAACCTTTAATATTTCATCGATCTTAATTTATGACTAAATAGGAGTTCTAAGTACTACTCCATAGCCCTCGCTGTGCGTTTCGATACCTTAAAATTCGGCAATAAATAAGCTTGAAAACTTTCAACAAATACAGGGTCATCGAGTTTACGTACAACCTGAAGGCAGAAAAGAGAATTTATTGACACTACGTCCAATCGGAATCGGAAGTAACCGATTCGACACAGTAAACGTTTTTTGAACACGTCAGGATATGGTAACGTGACTATATAATAATAGTTTGATTCATTGGAATATAAATGATTTATACTATAATCATCGAAGACATTTTAATTAATTAATATAAATAGCTGCCTCAATATAGAAAGATAAATGGAATTGCAGGTGATTGGGTTTTCATTATTGTATAATCATCATCATTTCACTCAAACTACTATGAAGTTAGTGTAATTCCGAAAAGTCTGCGTGTGAAACGCCTTCCATTATTTTAAGTAGTTCCTGATATAAGGACTATACTTTAAATGATCCATTTTTATAAAGGCAGGGAGATTTGTTGGGCGAGCGCCGCGCGCGTCTAAAAGGTGCCTGGGTGACAAAGATGGTTTGGAGGATTTGTGGGGAATGTGTTTGAGATTTGCTGGTATAATATACATACATACCTACATAATGCATAAAATAGTAAGACTGAAAAAGTCCTCAGGCAGGGTAAAATATAGTTTTTGCGTTCAAAAATAGCAATGATAATAATATAATAAATTGACTTTATTTTCTCATTGAAGTTAAAACAGGTTGTAAGAATCATGGACATACAAAAAAATAATAGTTCACCCAGCCAATCATTTGTATAATGGCTTAAAAATTGAGACACAAGACTCCGTGAACATTGAACTCCTGCGTATCTCATACTGTATAAGTTATTTAGAATTGATGTCAAACCGGAAAAGTTACGAAATCCCACTTACACAAAATGAGTTGTAATGCAATAAATGGGACGGAATTAAATAATTTCCCATTGGTGAAAAATAATCTGCTAAAATGGGATTTATAGAGGCGGATCATAAAACAAAATTAATTATGTTTAGTATCCGAATGCTGTGTAGTCTCTATGTTGTACTCTCGTACAAAATTAAATCTTTAAGGACAATGAAATGTAGAGGTATAGAATTATGATTCGGCAATGGGCGTTAATTTTACTTAGGGGATCGTGAATAGCAATTTGGTACAGCAATATCGGTAAAATAGCTATTAGGATTTAAATATACAATGTGCATCATTCTAGATGTCCTGAATGCATGTGCCGTAACCATTGATTCAAGCCCATTGATTACGTACCTGTCAAGTCTATATAGTTTGACGATATCGTTGGAAGGCGAAATGAAGGCGATGGATGATGAAAGTGTAGCTAGCTGTAAAATATTTCATTGTTTACTAGGTTTGTCATAAAATTATTTGCAGCTGTTTCGTTGTACTGGTTCCCGTGAATAACTTATGTGTTATATCTGCAAATATCTTACATTTCATAGGTGGTATATGTAACTTCGTATGCCATCGATTGCATATCAAACAATGTAATTGCTAGCTGGATTGTGTTTTATATAGGAAAAGTATCATTCCATTATTACCCGGGAAAGTCATGCCCTGCTTATAGATTGTATAGTTTTGAAATGTAAAACACGTAGTACTTAGGGGTTTTCTGTGCATAAAGAATTATAATTATAGAGGAGAACACAGATGACTGAAGCCTCTGTAGTTAGTGCAGTAGTAAAGCCCACACGAGAGAACTGTAATTACGGAAATATATTCATAGGAGCAACTATATCAATGCATGCACGCTTACCAAGACGAGACATTTTTCTATGAAGTTTGATAGATTTACTAACTACATGATACAATATTTCTAGACAAAAATGTATATGTGACGAACGACAGAGCGGAATTACACTTTGGAGTTTCCATCCAGGTACAGCTGCTTCCCAATTACAAGTGGATCCACATGAAAACTACATTATAACAAGTCTCAAATTCTGCTCGTCATACATAGACGCATAATTACAAACTATGACCCATCTACATTTACAATGAAGACTGCTGACAAGCGAACACATGCAATCGGTAATTTTTCACCAAGCTGTTCTCAGTAGGGAAGATAAATTAGGGTCCTGAGTATTCTACGAGTAAAAAATTGCATAAAGGAGCGAGGAGATCCATAGTAAACAGTAAGTATATATTTCAAGAACAGAGAGTTTTAACGTGTGTGCTTCCCGAAAGCTTACAGTATATACAAAAGCTATAGAATAGTGCCATTTCAAGCTTAGCAGTGAATCACAACCTTTTCCCTCCGGACATTTCACCTTAAACCTCATCTCTCTCCATTTCTCCTTCCATTCGCCGAAACAACCTTCTGCGACAGCAAGTAATATTTCAATCTACTATCGTCCTACCAGTCTGTTTTTTCTGCGTGCTAATTCTAATTTTTTAGTTTGTATCATCTAAAGGCTAAGGAAATTGTAATTGCTCCACAAATTAGGATTGCCTAATCCAAATATGATTGGAAAACATTATAGACATAAAACGTGAGCAACATTTCTTATCAATTTGATTAATTTAAATTCAATCGGTAATCTCTGAAAAATCACGCTTCAGATGACGCCCGTAAAATTAGTTATTAGTTCGTTGATGTTGTTGGATTAGATATAAAAATATATCACTTTGTAGCTGCCATACCCGTTCACAAATGCGAATAGCAGAATGTAAGAAATTTATTAATTTGACCAATAGTTGACATTTCAGAGCAATCAGGGAGTTCGTCTGCTGCTGTCCCAGCAAATTGCTCGTGGTTACGATGACATCGTGAAGTTTCTGGAAAGAATTGAAAAAAAATGTAAAAAGGATTTCGACGATTCCAATTTATGTCTATTTCACACAGACCCTTTGAAATGTAGCTTGTACCTGCGATAGCACGTACGACATAGCACATGTACAAAGGTAATGTGAGCTACTGCGGACTGCAGGATTGAGAGTCCAGAATGTTTGAAGAGATCGGGAGAAAACTCCGTACTTGGAATGCGTTAACATCGACAAAGCGTCTTATCTTCTCGTTTTCGCTCTCTTTCTCGCGGTGTCTGTCGCTTCAGAAATACCCAAGCAGGATGGTGCAAGGAATGAAGACAAGCCTGCGGGCGACGGAAAGCAATGGAAACAGAGAAGATGAGGACGACACGATGAGTGCAAAGAGAAATCCTTTGTGGCACATTCAAATGAAAAACGACAAAAGACCACTAGACTTTTGTGGATAGATCTGAATCAACTACCGACACGATCGGTCATGTTATGCACGTAAAAGCCTCAAAATCAAGTTCAGAAAGGTATACAGTGTAGCATTGTAGAAGAATCTTGATGGAATTTGAGTAAATACAAACATTATAGTGTCGTGAAAGAGTTAAAATGCTCAGTCAGTTCATTTCACCCCTTCCGCTCATCTTTACACTGACGAGTTATCTGGCCTAAATCATGTACCCAGCATATTATGCGTAGTGTATTTATGTATTATACATACTTTAGTATGCTGATTGCTCATTTTGCTGCCATGCATACAAAGATGTGACAATCGACTCTATATAAAGGTACGACGACGAATCCATGATTGCTTGTGTTTCATGATTCTGTAGTCTCTGTACGTAATTTGGGTTACATCCGTCTACTTCTCCTTCCTGCTGACTAAACTCACAATTTACATGACGGAATTTGCTTACATTCGCAAATGCCCAAGCATCCTATCAAGCATCACCATGAAGATAGCTGTATTAAATCAAAATCTTCATACCTATGCACCATCAGCTTGTGCTGCATACTAGTACATCAATGCTTTCAATCATATTCAAAGCTACACTAGTTCAATCCCAGAAGATGACGGAGCTTCTCAACAATTTCCATTGTATATATTCCTTACTCCGTCTCTCGCGCTCTCTCTCTCTCTCTGCCTGCCCATTGCTCTCCGTAAATACGAGCCGACGTTTATCGTTAGATACGGAACGATTTTGACAATTCCCTCGAATATAATTTTATATTCGATTATATATTTTGCTTATGAGCATGATGGTGTTGTGCTACATGAGGAAAATGTATTATAAGGGAACAAATTACATCGACGAATGGACTACATACAGTAAATACAGCTATGTTCACTCAATTTTCCACCTGAAAGCTACCGATTTCCTTATTGCGTCAAACCCGAATTTCTATTGTACTATTTCATTTGTATTCCGTATACACGGCAAACGATTCATCATCAACCATGGCAGCAGATGATTGGCCCAAAAATATATATCCTTGAACTCGAAAACTAGTCGAAAATTACACTTGCCTTATGTATGAGAAGCAATTATACTATTTGTAAGGAAGCAGTAACTGGTCAAATTGTTGCGTCTGTCTCTGGCTTCATTTTCCGCAATGGACCCATGGTTTATTATAGGACAGAGTATGTGCAGTGAGATTAACAAATTAATCTTTTAGTACTGAACCAAGCCGCATTTGCTTTGTTCCTGCTAAACGTTGTCCTCCAGCTCCAAGCACCAAAACGGCGCCAACTAAATGGCCTCCGACGTTCTGTCTTGAGTGTCAAATCAGGTCAGCTAAGTTTTGTCGTTCTAGTTGACTAAATATATTTGCACATTTTTAGAATGTTAGTTTATGTATTATTGGATTATTATTATTTGTAGAGTCGTTATTAAGTTTGATTTTGATTATTCATGGTATTACTGTTCTAGTTTTGTTGTTTGTATTAATTACTGATATGGATTAATAAAATGTGTTTTAAGTGTATCGTTATTATCTGAAGTCTGGATAATGTCGAAAAATATTATACTCTACCACAGGCGTCAGAAATTTTATTGCAAGTGTTAACACTCTGTCGTGAATAACGGAGGTTCAAAGGCGAGAAAATCGAAGTTACTTTCGAGTCGTTAGGGGAATGTATATAGAGATTGCAATCATCATTAGGATATTTATTAAGGAAATTACAACTCGTATTGAAATTCTACCAACGACCACATTAACTACTTTTGGAGGGTAAAAACAAAGCTGATGCCTATAAAGTTGGGTTTTTGATAGGAAATAATAACAGTCATTTTATCCTCTCTCCGTTTGTATCGAGCAGCCATTAGAATATTAATAAGTTTTTATTGCGCAATAAAAATCAGTGCTATAGCTGCCAACTTGGACTTAGAAATCTACTTAAGTTCCATGAACTACAAAATCAAGTAGCTTTCCTGCTTTTGTACATAGAACCGGATTGTTTGAGACCAGTTTAAATATCGTGTAGAACTTTAATTTCCATTCTTGACAGTTGGGCATAATCTGTATAATATATATGAGTCCTGTTTGCTTCTTGCTTCTATATGTGACTCATTGCGTCGAAAATATTAGAGCTACTTAAATACATCATTCGACTGTATGTAAATATGAAGTATATGTATTAGAGATTGCGTAGGGAAATTTGTGCTAGAAAAATATTTGGTACAGCAGAGAAATTCTGGCTGTGTAGCCTTAAATATTTGTATGGTTTAACTTTACAATTTTATTTCAGCTTTTGGTCAAGATTTCAATAAAAGTTTCCTTGGACTTTCCTTAGAAGTTTTATGAAGCCGTCAGGTAAACGTATTCTTATGGCAAAGCAGTAAACTCGAATCTGGAATCAGGAAATTACTCTACTTGTGAACTCGAGTGTGGGCAAATCTAAGTTTTTTCCCCAAATGTTTAGGACAATATTACTAGTACAACCCGAAGAACTGTCAGTTGTCAGCAGAATGAAGAAGTGTGATTTCAACTAAAGGAATATACTGGATTTTTGATAAACAAATCAATGGAAGTGAAGAGGACGGCAGATATGAGAAGTGCGACTGCTGAAGTCAAGAGAGAAGGCAATTTATTATTTGGAATTTGAATCATGAAGCGAATGTCGCATATATCACATCAGGTTTCAAATCCGTCCGTATCATATTTTATCCATTCTATTAAGTTAGGGGAAGGGCAGCGGGACACGAGGAAAAGAAAACTGTAGATCTTTACCCACGAAGCAAGGGGTTAGTGGAAAGCGTGTGAGAGGCATAGTGGAAAATGCAGGGACTTTCATTTAATACTAGTTTAGATCGGACTTCTGCCCGGTACGTATCATTTTGGAAAACTGACTTACAACGTGCTCACTGTACTACAACAAACTAGTAAAGCACTGTGGAAAGATAGAGATAGTCCAGGAGCTAAAGGGTTGAGACGAGTTTTTTACTTTGAGGGAGCCAAGTCTATGGAAGAGTACGGCAAAGGGAAAGTGAAGTCAAGTAAAGTACAAACATTGTGGTTTCACAGATTCTCCGATCGATACGATACGACGACCAAATTAAGCTTTAAGCTTGGCTCACCAACCTTTTCGCGTTGGCTCCTTTTCCTTTCTCTAAAACCTTGCGACTACTATTTCTACTTCCTATGCTTTGCTCTCCATCACCACCACCATAAACCAAGTAAACTACCATGTGTATATGAGGCTCTCTAATAGTATATGCTTACTTCTCCACATGAGGTTACGTACTATTATTACGTTGTATACCTTGCGATTTTTTACTTACGCTTACCGAGTACACTGCTCGACGGGACGACGACATTATTAACCAGCGGAGGAGCTATAATACACATGGCGACGTACTATAATACACGTAACGACACAGCTTTCTACCACCCTTGGGCCCATGTGTATGCATACTCAATCGCATGCACTTACGAGCTTACTTTTATATGACTCGTTTGTATGTAGGCACTTCAACTGCTCAAACTCATTTAGTTACTGACTTAGTACGAATTACATATACTCTTAACAGCTTCTGAACTTGAATTGCATATCAACAGTAATACTACATGGCTTATAAATGCGTGCACGGATATGCTGCTTGCAGTTGTAAGTATGAAGTGCCATTGTAAATTTACTGAAGGGTTTATAAATATGAATATCATATAGACTATGAATGGTTTAGATACATTGATTGCTTTAGCAATAGTAGGATAAAATCGTTAGACACATTGAATGATTTAAAAGTACGGACTGCACACGTTAAATAGCTCATAAGCTTGAATTACTATACCTCTGATACCATGTATGTTCTCCAACTGTGTGGTAAGCCCTGCATGTATAGGGATCTTAAGTTTAGAGTAAGCATTCCGAAAGAGCCGAGCTTGTGTATAGACAGGTTCTTTACGTGTCTTCCGTCTCTGCTGTTCATGGGTAGAAGAAGAGAGCTTCCGTCTGTCTTTCACTCGTCTTCCTTCAGCCAGTTCCTAACTTGAGAGGTGAGCTTAAGTATGAGCACAAATCTATGCGAATGTGAAATGCTCAAAATCTATTCTTTCACCTACCTTTGGAACATGTAAGATTCTTCCAATGTATAAACTTCAAGCCTTGTATGACACGCAGTCATTCTTTTGTGAATAACATACATTTTTATTGGCATACATGAATAGTTGATAGTTGCGGAAAAATCATGCATGGGTGGGTACAGGGGATCAATTCGATCCTCTATTTTGGAATCAAAAGCTGGAGTCTGTTGCACACATGGAGTAGAATTGGAGGAAATATCCTCGACGGGATTTTATACTTAAAAAATGTATACAATAGTGCAAAAATGTCATTTATTGTTCTTTCATATGAACTTTTAGTGCTATTGGAGGACAAAGTACAGTTTTTTAGAACACTTAAAGTACTTGGTGATTACGAAAGACAAAGGTCGTTTTTAAGTGAGCTCCAATTGGAGAATATATGAAGAACAATCAGGCTTACAAAAGAGATTTATTCAGTGCTAAGCTAAACACATGAAGAATAAAAAGCAAAGAGATCTAAAAATTTAACTCGAAATGACGCGAAAATTTACGCTCATTCCAAAAACAATGTATATATATCAAAACCCAACCTCAGTCCCGATACCGCCCGACAATAAAAAAGACATCTAAGGCAGAGTCAAAATCCTTTAAAATAAACCGCATAGGAAAGGTCACTTCAATGTAAGGTCAATGGTAATGTCTTAGCTCTAATGATGGTTACAATAGCCGAAATCGAAGCTGGCGAAGATTTGCTTCATCTTCTTATTTATTCGACCTGGAGAAGCTAATAAAGAAAGCGTGGAAATTAATTACGCAATAATACGCTGTTACTATCCGCTTTGTAGTTATCAAAAATACCAATATAAAAAATCAAACATGGTCCGATCAAAGAATTAATATTTACATACCACCAGCAAACCAAAGGAAGCCATGAAGTTCAATTTATATTACAGATTATTTAAGACATCTTGCATCGAGAGAAATTGATTATTTATGCAAGGAATTCACTACAAATGTTTCTCTTTGATTTCCATTGCTTTGCCTTCTCTGCCACTAGGGAAATAAATTGTTGGAACAATAGGTTTTACTTTTTATGTAGTTTTTAGCAAAAGGAAATCTCCCTAAAATATAGGCAGTCTGCGTGACGCATTTCTATTATTTTATATTGTTATTGGTATCCGGCAAGCTAGTTCCCAATTGAGTCTCCTCTATTTTCGGCTGCCGACTGTTCACAAGCTCAAGAATTAGTTTCGTATTTTTCGGTATCTTCCCTCCTCTTTTCACTCCTATGACTTTCTGGTGTTTTTAAGAAGAGCACAAATATAGGATTACATTGTTTTTTATTGGAGGGACGACAGAGAGTGGAAGGCAGGAAAAGGCGACAGGCGAAATAAGCTACTCCTTTCACACTCGCTTTTATCCTCCAGTCGTCTGCTTGGACACAAAGAAACTATGCTAAGTCTTTTCCCTTTGTGTGTCGACTTTTTCATGAGAGAGATGCAGATGGATAAAAATTCTGCAAGTGTTATATGTATTTTTAGTGATTTTTTCTTCCTTTTCTCTGCTGTGTACGCGATAAGTCTAATGCTTTGTTGTTAGGATCTGACTTCTAGTTATTGTATTCCATTCGTGCCTTTCTGTCTTTTTACTCACGCTCTCTCTCTCTCGCTTACATACCAACATTCTATTTTCCCTAACAAGTTCAGTTGTGCGGCTTGTTGGAAATTTTATGTTGCCGTTCGATATGATTCTCATTTCATTTTTGCCATAACCATACATTTTCAAGTTTCCAATTTTGTGTACGTTCCATCCTTGACGCTAACTTGATACCAAGTAAAAGCAATCGAATGCTTTTGCTTCTCTATTTCATCTTCTTCTCCATTTTCCTCATATCTCCAGTACGGATATGCAAGCATTTTATGTATGTGAATGCACATGGGGCAAGATTGGAAATGAAAACCAACACGGTTGTTATTATCAAGAACTGATTTTTCTTTTCAAAATTACTCGTATTTTTTAGTTTCATGCTCAAATTTTACCATTTATTTGCATGCGCCTACACGCTTTAGTAGTTACACTTGTGTTCAAGCTTTGTAGCATTCACATTTACAACACGTTTAGCATGTACATTCATAAGTAGTAATATTGAGATACGTCCACGGGCTTAGGTTGGTACATGTATACAACCCTAGAATTTTACACGTTTGTGCTAGATTTGTTATCTCCGTTGCCATCAGCATTTAGGTTAGATACATAATGTGATATAACAACAAATGCACAAGCTGATTCATTACGTATTTATTGAGGTTCTGATTTCCTTCTAAATTTTATGCTTTCTTCCAGCGAATGTTTAAAACTGAATTTATTCTCAGATAGACATGACACCGCTATATATTTCCAAGTTTTGAAGCCTTTGGATTCCGTACACTTTGTTTGAACAAAAAATGAGCTTCATAACTACATTAAAATGGGGCTAGTGTTTTAGTGTGAATTTTATTATAATATTTCAACGTCGAAATATGTGTTGTTGTGTGAATTTAAGATTTGTTTTATTAAACAGTCCTAAAATACAGCGTAATTCTATGTGTCTTAACCATAATGCTGTTTTACAGAATGCATCCGAACGGTATCAGAGAAAATACGAACTATAGAGCCTTAATATTTGTTTGAATGCTTCTATGTATCTAAATACAACTCTTGTTTCATAGGTTTTGTAGTAGTGTCATTGTATAAGGTTGTTTAATTGTGTCTGTTTATAACGAGGGACTTGCTATTTCATGCATAATGAAATGCTGGTTATGGGGAGTTGAAAACGGAAAGGTACTCATTCAGGTAAGATGGATGAATCATGCTTGAGCATTTCCCCTTAAAACTTGTCTCATAAAGATAATTATACGTGTAGGACCCAGTGGGTGTTATTTCTGCTGCAAGGCCGTAATTTCTGCGGAATAACATGCTTGTGTATTGCAGAGGTTCCTTTTGCAGGCGATAGCTTCTTGTTTTTAGATTATTATTATCAAAACTACAATGACTTGGTAGAAACAAGGAGGGAAACTTTACGCAAGAAAGGTTTTAACCTCAATTATTTCTTTGTGAGTCTAGCTGTTGTATTCGTTTCTCCCCACTTCCAGGATCAATATCATACTGTGGAATGTGACGTGTAAAGAGTCTAAAAGCACTCATTGGACATATCCTCTCGTTCTCTGTGCAATTCTGACACGGGAGAATAATGCATTTTTAAAAGATACAGCCATCTGGCAAACGCTCTTGTACACGATCAGCGCACACATCACCATGCAAATCAGCCCACTCCAAGACAAGGTGAAAGTAGAGGAGAGGGAACCTCCTTTGGTTACTAAGTAGCCTGCAGGAACACAAGTTAAAGAGACAGATTCCCCACACATCGGAACACTGTCCTCAGAAGAGTCTACAAGGAATGACTTCTAATGAATCACATTCTGAAAGGGACATAGTCTGTATTTAGACTGAATTGAAGATAAATTACGCACTTTCTTGCGTGCACGAAGATAAAGTTGACTGTATTAAGCTTGGCTTCCGTCCACGAAAATTTTTGGACACTGCTCTCTAGCAATACTATATTCTTGTCGTAACACTACAGTGCAATAGGTTTAAACAGCGTATATTGACTATAGTCAAGTATGAGTTGCCTTGTCTGGATTTCAAACATACTTTTCCGTCCTGTTGGATGTTCAGGGAATTATTCCGTTCCGTATTTCCCGAATGCGCACCCAGCCGTAAATCATTACAAATCTTGTTGTGAAGAGTCATAATACAACTCCACACTTGCCCTGTTATATGCCAGCGTGAGACTCCCTCACAACGATCGACTGCAGTGAAGTTTTTATTTAGGATATACATAGCTACAGTGCGAAAATCGTTCAACTCCACGACTACTAAACCTACAAGTTCTGGAAGCCAGTCAAAACGCAAGTTACTTATAGAATCCTGTTTTATTTATGCAGTATCTACGATTATAGAATCGTGTGTAGAATCGCATATAGAATCTTTCGTACAGAATTGAATAGAAGCGGGTAGAAAACAGTGTATAGAATCATTCTATGCAACAGTATATAATAGATACTACGATCTTAACCAAAATTCTATTACTGTAGTTGGGTCTCTACTTCTGTAGCAGATTAAATCACTTTCAACGAATAAAGCCGGCTTTAACAATCTACGAGGTTTATGCAAAGCCAACAAAATAATATTGGAGATAGTGGAATGCTAAAGCTGCATTGAAGATTTTTGCCTTACGATTGCATTTAAGGTATACGCATTTGGACTGATGACTTTAATTGATTACAGAGCTTATGGTGAGCAGGGCTTGAGTTAATCACTTTGATCATACTTAAGATTCTTTACGTATTTCATAGTAGCTTCTGTTTAAGCAATGAGGAAAAATCCCGTAATCCTATTTTTCATAATCATGGAGGGTTTGGTTTTGTGAATAATAAAATGCTGGTTTAGAATTATTCATGTGAGTGTATTATTGTCTGCCATCTATATTAACTATAGGTATGTTAGCTATAAAAATTGTAGGTATGGAAATCAGACTGAAAAACTACAGTTGGTACGCAGTGGGTATGAAAAACGCATCCATATTCAGCGACCAACCTCTGGATCGTCAGAAGTTCAAAATAGCAGTATAAATACTTTGAAATGAATGTAAAATACTGTGTCGGTAACTCTAAGAGCATCAAAGGTTACATCCTAACTTCCTAAGGAATACTCTGTGTGATGATCAAAAGGGAGAATTCCTAGGAGCTCATAAAGTCGTCACATATTTGAATTTGCAGTTTGTTTACTCAAATACTCTTCTTGTAATCAAACTTGTGGCTGTAGGAATGTCTAATAGAATATCTCTCTCCTTCTTTTCCATCGCTCCTAGAAATATCATTATGAAAATGTTAAGTTTGCTCTGAGCAAAAAGCCCCAGGGACTTTTCCGCCTACATCTACCTCCATGCAGGAAGAAGCCTATAAGGCACTGAAAGGTTTATTTACTAAATTTGTAACATGAACCAAGAAATGAGTGAAAAGCAAAGTCAAAGCAAACTCTTTACTAGATAGCTTACATACATACATTTTTATACGCCTAAATTCAATATCTATAACAATAAGCTCATATGTAATCACATATTTTCCGGTTCATACTGTCGGAGTGAGTTATCGTATCTTACAGTAGATACTGTATAAATACCTAATAGTTACATATGTGTTATCGTTAGTAGCTACAGTCTCATAAAAACTACTGTATCCTATAGTAGCTCCTTTCCATACAGAAGTTATGAAAAATGCCGAACAACCTATAGCCCTAGATACCAATTCAGAAATTGATTTCCATTTTAAGCATATCAATTCCGACTTCCAGAATAGTGGATACTGCTATACCAAAGGCAAATCCAATCTTTACTGCATCAGTACTTTGCGTTGGCGGAGGTGTTGCGGCAGCAAATCTCAATACTTTACCCGCCGTTTCTAATTATTTTCCGCATAGCCCTAACCCACAGCATCTATTTATCCCGTAGATACACCAATCAGGGTCAATGACGACAGTGAGCTCAATTCAAAGTTAGTGGTGGAGCCTGTAATGAAAGGAAATGAAAAAACATTAAGTGCGGCTATGGAGTCAAACACTGGTCATAATTTCATGTAGACCTATAATTGAATAAGAAATTGAGTTTCGAATTCATTAACGGTCGCATACTATACTTACATGATATTCGGATCCACTGCAATATTCGGATCTAGCATCCGCTGCTTACGTGGTATTATTATTCGGATTTAATATCTTGTTCCCATATGTATGTACTGCTAAGCATACAGTTATGCATATGATTCCGACGGGGATGTAGATGTCCCTGATTGAATACGTAAGAACCAAACAAATGTATGCATAGTGTTTATACTTATAGATATGTTGGATATAAATGGCTTCTATATTTTACGTGCATTCCAAATGGATTTGTACGTTGGTACAGTGCACCGTGCATAGCGTTATTGAAAACTCATGTGTTGCCAGCACTTTGTCTCACATGTATCCAGCATACCTATAGCTAAGTGATATGTCCAGAGCAATTACATTTGTGCGCACAAACCTACCAGTTAAACAGAGAGAGAGAGTAATTGGGTTCGTAGGGGAAATATGAACCAAATAATTAAAATTGAGGCTAGATTTCATAATAATGCTCTAAAATGAACTGTATCTGTATTAACACTGATAGTTGCTACCTCCTAGTGATTATGGCTCGCCCGTAGCATTATTCATTTCCAGGAGGTGTGGAAATGGATTTCCAAAAAATGATACAACCTCTGGCTAGAATACTATTATTTAATCTTTTATAGGACTGCTTATATTTCTCAAAGTATGTTACTAAATATCTACTATGTCACATTCTATATATAAGTTTGTAACTGTCTTCTTCCGATTCTGCGATGTCGCAATTTAAATCTGACTCTAACTGGCACCCCTAACATTTTCATGGGCGATGTGCTCAATTCCAGATTTTTACATATACAGCTAACATTGGTTTTCAATTACGTTGATTAAAGGCGACTCTAATCCTGGCTAAGTTAGTGCAAAATACCGGGAGGGCATACGACTAGATGTTCAACTTCCTGTCTACAAACTAATGCCGAAGCCGTTCATTTCACGAGTAAAGAGTGACCCATATAATGCTCCACAAGGAGAAACTAGCTATTGAATTTTCCTGGAGGGTTGCTAACTCATTTGGATGTTTTTCCAGCAGAGCTTGCATCATTAACCACAAAACTATAGGAGGAGTCGGATGCACTAAATGAACGTTGGTCGTGAAGCCAATATGTGCGGAGTGCAATGCCATGCCTCTTGTAGCTCTTTTTAATAGCAAATTTAGTGAAGCTCTACATGAAACTATAATTAAATACCCTGATGCAATCGAAAAGATAGGGAAAAGAGTTGGCAAAACAGGACAGCGCGAGTAAAACTTCATACACTTGGTCCCACATACTAAAACATTCGTTTCAACTTTGTATGTACAAGTACATGCTTAAAAGTAAGTTCCTAAAACATTTTCCATATTCTATTCTAACAAGAGTAAACTTATGTTAGTAAGTATCTACATGTATTTATTTAGTACTGCTGTAGTGAGGTTATGTAGTATAGGTTCAGGATGTTTGAATACCTTACACTCATCAAGGTAACCCTTTCCGCTGTCTCCGATGGTTTAACTCTGACAGCTAACAAAGCTGAGTGGAGGCATTTGAATTTTAAACTTGCATTTGCTACAAGATTGCTGTAATAATTTGAGTATATAAGTCTTGCTGAAGTGTACCGTATTCCGGGGCAGATTTGCTTTTTAACAACACATTTCCATACTTTGTCTGAGCAGCACAATACTCCTAAGCGGTTCTATATTTATACGGTGTACATTCTTAAGTTCCAGTAAGTTTCTATGCTGCATTATGTGTATACAAAAGCTAATATTCATTTGCTTCAAATCTGTCCGTTTTGATTGTATCTAGGAAATACATTACCCTAGACGAGTCCATCCTCCGGATCAACAACGTTCCTACACGATCCTACTTTACTAGTCATTGCTTCTGTAACTATATAAGACAAAGCCATTCCATACAACTGAAAAATTGTTTTTTTGCAAGAAAAAAATCCAACGCAATTTCCTTGCTTCTAAATGTAATGTCTGCGAATTTGAAACAAAACCATAATTTTTATATTGGTCATAAAGAACAGTAAGGTTTTATTTTTTCATGGCTCTTTCTTTCTGCTTATGTCTTCTTCCAAAACCGTTTACTTCAATATGACTAGATTTATAAAGAGCTATATGTATATACACAACCAGACGTATTTTATCAAGTAATCTGCTGCTGTTGCTCGAAATGACTTTCGTCTTCATCATCCAAACACATACAAGAGTTACAAGATCAAGCAAGTAGAATGCTACCAAATGGATTTCTAGGCTGCCACTGCTGTGGAAGAATGTAGTAACTTAGGGACGAGGAAAATTACAGAGGATGGAATTGCATCGTGAATAAAAGTATAAACGTAGAAATGTGAACTATTAAAGCATATGAAAATCTAGGAAATAAGATCGTTTTAATAAGTATTATTTACTCATTTGATGGATTTCAAGGATATCAACAAGAGGGAGGATGTTTGGCATTAAATAAGAATATCTGTAGGTGACTTATCTTCAAGTCACAACTCGAATGCGTTTATTGTGCAGTTATTTATGCTTAATTACATTAAAAAATTCATTGTAAGCGTTCTAACTTCAGTTTCTTTGAATATAGGAAAATGTTTTAGGAGGAATTCAGGGGAAACGCCATGTGGACTTGTTTAATTAGGGGTATTGAATGTAAACACCAATGGACTTGTTTAATTTTTATCTTCACTTGGGTTTCTCTAATTGTAAATTGCATATGTGAATGAGCATGACTTGCACTGATTTTTCCTTCTGATTGTCGTTAAATTCTTGAAACACGTTTGGGAGCTCCGTTTGCAACACTATATGACGATGATTACATGTTAGGAATAAATCGTATAAACGAGATTACTCTATATATGATCATGAATGGATGGTTTTATAAGAACGGGAACTAAACGCTTTAAAACAATCCATAATTTGCCTTTGCTTTCCCAACCTGAGCTCACTGCGCTTTTGTGGGAGTCTCTTCTGGAGAAGAGATAAAGGCCACGCAGAGACAGAGGTAGAACGATGTTTTTACGGACCACAACGTTACAGTAATTGTGCAATATCATTAGATTTACCGAGGGATATTGTTCTGCTCTACTTTCTCCTTATAGTATTTCCAGAGTCTGAAGTTAAAAAGATTTTCTCAAGTTATTTACCGGTAAATCGATTTACAAACCGTCATTAAATCTATAAGTACTGCATATGGCGTTTCAGGACACAATTCTCTATAGTTGCGGGTGATTCATACACACACATTGAGACCGTCTATTTCATCAATAAGGTGAGCTTGGGTAAGATGGTTTTGGATGGATCGATTCTTCTCGAGGAAAAACGCCTAGACCACTATAGGCTCCTGCTTGGCGTCGACGGAACCAACAGCCGTTCTCATCGCTAAACCCAAAAACCATTCCTTGGAATTCAACATGAGATTTTATGATACTCTTAAGCTCATCGCAAGGATAAGCAATAAACTTAAGACCCCTCCGTCATCACACACATGACTAAAGGTTATTTCCATATGCTTCCCACATTAATTCCTCACTTTCACAATACAAACATGCTTACAAAATCGCAATCAAGCTACTACCTTCTTTTAGACACTGAAATTGCTTTGAAGATTTCCATTTTTTGTCCTCTACCACACTCTCATTGATATTTTTGTATAAAAATTGATGTTTTATCTAGTATACATATCTGTACATTCATATTTTTATATTTTAAAGAATCGATAACGTCAAATCGTCAAATATTATAAATTTAATATATAGGGATACCACTTGTATATATAGCAAGTTTTCTCCTGTAATCGTATTATTAGTGGGTTGTCTTAAATCCATACAAGCCGTTTTCATATTGTTTAAGTAGATTATTTATAAAGCCAGTAGATCGCCGCGAAAACACATCTATTGAACAAATTCCTCAACGGCATTATGTCACTGCGCAACGGACCGCCCACCAAATAATGTCGTCGCGCTATGGGGCCCGAAAGAACCGTTCACGATCTAATGTCGTCGCTTGTCACCGTAGAACCAACTACTAATAATGTATAAACGGCTTGGTGTTATGAATTACATCTAGTTGTTGCAATTTTGGTTGAAGCCAAAGTAACTATCATTAAGTTTTGTAACATTTTTCAGAAAAAATTTAAGCTACTCCCTAATTTGCATAGATGAAAATGTTGTTATTTAAGAAATTCATATTTTTGTGCTATCATTATTGTAATGTCAGATGTAAATAAAGTTGTCTATCTTTAAAACGTTTCAGACTGAACGACTGAAGTTACCAAATCACATCTGACGAATGAGGCTGGCTTTTCGATAACTAGCTAGTTCGCGTGGAAAGTGGATAGTTTCCACTTTCCACCAATTCTAAACATAGGAAGCTTTTCACTTTCCATCCACTTTCCACACATTCAGCTTTTCACTTGCCATCCACTTTCCACATATTCAGCTTTCCACTTTCCATACCTACTTTCCGTTTTCCATACACGCTTTCCACTTTACTTGACACTCCCGCTGTCTACTCATAATTGAAAAGCTGTATGCTTTCCACTTTACACTAGACAGTGCGTACCACATATCAATATAAAGCTTCATAGTTTCCCCTTTCCAGTGCACGACATACAAGCATGGAGCAGTTGCCTGACTTTGTGTGATATAACCGTGTTATGTAGAAAAGTAAATTAATGCGGCTTTGAGTAAATGTGGCACTACGTGTTATTGAAGCAGTATCCATCGAGGTATTTTTTGGATACCTGTCACTGTGTGATTAGATAGTGGGACTCGTACATCCCGATTGCGAGGGGATATTTAAGGACTACAAGAAAATGTCATTTTAATTCTGAATTTTTAATTAATTAAACGGAACGGATATAAATAAAAAAATTCATTAGTTTAATTGTTAATTGATTCTCGCCCTTTACGTTGCTGTAAAGTGTGCTTAACTAATTAGTAACTGTAATTAACTAATAGCAACGAAGCCGATCATGATTATACTTATAAGTTAGTTTTTTGATTTTTTGTGGAATATTTTGATTGCGTTGAATATTATTCAAATTAAATACTGCATTGCCCGCGACGTTGTCCCATCCTGCACTGAATTGATGGTGGATATCTCATCATGCATTTAGATGCCAACGGAGTTAGCTCCCTCTGAATCTCCACCGACGATATGGAAAATGGAAAGTATGTATGGAAAATGGAAAGTGGACGGCTTCCAATGTTTAGCATTGGTGGAAAGTGGAAACTATCCACTTTCCACGCAAACTAGCCAGTTATCAAAAAGCCAGCCTAATACTATGATAAACTTAAAACTAGCTACAATCATCTTTTATGCCGAAATCATTATTTCAAAACAATAAATTAAAACTTACACCGAGTGAAAGGCCACCTGCAACACCTAGACGATTACCAACGAGGTCGAGGAGACTTTGTTTTGAGGCGGACTTCGTCGTACGACTACTGCAGAGAGATCCTCTTGTTAGAGCTCCTCTTCCCTGCAAGTAGCCTGGTCCACTTCCGCCCGACTCGGCTAGGATTCCACCAACTCCGCCAGCTCCGATTCCAATCCCACCTGCAAAGTTAAATTTGATAATTTGTTTAAATTGGAATAATTACTTGAAGTGAATTTCAATGTAACTCGGCTCCAATCAAAGTATGTGTTGAACGAAATCAGCCAAGCAACAAATCTCACTAAAAATTTTTAAAGAGCCATTCCAGTCCGAGTATTTCATCATAAAATCGTGAATTTAAACCAAAAAACTTCCACGAGACAAATTTTATAAGTCAGGCATGATAGAGTGCTTCATCAAATCTTAATGTAACTTCCTGGACCATTTAATTTTTTCGAATGGATGTGCCATATATATTGTAAGGTATAGTTTATGTAGATCAAACCAAAGGAAATCGAAATCATTCGACGTGATTGCAGAGAAGATCAAGCACTAAATTTGAGGGTTTCGGTCATACACTGCAAGTGTGGGATATCAATTTGAGGCATAGGCTGCACAACCTGCGCAGATTTACAAGACCATATAATATTTTAGTGCATAGTCAATATGACATAAAAACCTGATAGAAAGATGCAGCTATGTAGAAGAACAGGAGGGTATGCAACTACTATAAAAACGAAGGTGAAAAGTATTTTGAGAAATTGAATTTTCTCGATTTATTAGAAATCTATTCTCATTTTTAAAATGAGTTTTTCACAGTGCGAGGAAGCTTGGAGTAAGTCAGTGAGGAAAGATTGAGAACTAGGTTGTCTGTGTATTCGGGCGGGATGAAAAGCAAAAGATGATATGGGATATCAAACATTTACGACGAAATTTGCATTTTTTGCATGCTATCTGTACCCTGAAGTCTTGTATATGTTTCTGTTTTGATATCATAATACACTTATTGAATCCTGAGGCTAAAAGCTTGAGTTTAGGGCTTCTGAGAAATAGTGAAGCTTCGGTAAATTTGACCCAAAGTTTCGGGCTAGAAATTTCACCTCGATATTGGTTTGTAAAGAACAGTCTTGAGCAGAAAGTGAGGTTTCTGTTGAAATGAGAAATTTTTGTATTCATACTAATGTATAGTAATAAGTAGTAAGATATAGGATTCTGCAGTTCATACTTCAGCACATTGTAACCTATTGAAATGTAAGGTAAAGTACAGCAGGCACATACAAGTTACTGGTATACATATGTAACAACAAGTGATGGAAGTGAAAGAAGGGAAAGAGTTGAGCAGAGTGAAATTTCCGGCGAAGAGAATCCACCTTCAACTTTGAATCTTACAAGAATTTTCCCCCATTTTACAGCTCCGACATGGTCGTACATGACGATCTTTTCTGAGTTGTGCAGGGTAGAAGAATCAATCCCTTCCAGGTACGGGATATAGGTGTTTGCTTGTACTTTAAGCGCACAAATGCAATGCATAGAAAAATAGGATATATCTTGTATGAAGATCTAGAATTCACTTTGTAGCTGACGTTGACTTAAACAAAACACATACGAATAGTATATTACACACAATGTGTATTTTAGAATGCAACCTTCCACCACAAGAATATTGAAAAGTTTGCCAACTTGTATTTTGTATGTTTCTATCGAGAAAAATCAGGACTACAAAGTAGAAGATACTAACGGCGTAGGTTGTCAATTCTTTTCTACCAGTTTCTACTACGGTGGGTTAAGAGTATAGCAATTTATGTCAACATCCATGAATTTTACAACTAGTCTTCTCAGACCATACATAGTCATGTTACGTACGCTCCTGGAAGCAAAAGACTTTGATGCAATTCCAAAAACTTATCACATGCATTAATTGCCACGACTTTCCACGTGGATTCTAATCTACTTAGGTAATATAGTACTTGGAAATTTCTGGTCCTCATTTGCTTTGACAAACTCTCTTCCCAGGCCTCATCACGATTACCATCAGTCGATTATCGATTAAGGTCTTTTCTGTGTACGTGTCTCTTTATGTAAAATACGTGGCGATTTTCACGTTTGTCAGCACCAGATTTGTCTCATTTTTAACGCTGATTGGATTATCTTATCACAGAAGGGTCCTACGAAGTCATAATCTACAGAATATCAGGGGTATTGCTTTGGCAGTAGTAGTCAGACAGAGTGAGCTACCTGTAAATGCGTAATATAATTACTTCAGTAATGACCCCGCTTTGAAATGCTAAGCAAGATGACTAGGCTTATTCGATTCTATTAAATGGGATGTTCCACGTTATCTCTAGTATGTACCATCTCAGCTCATAGAATTAATTCTTTACGGTACTTTCTATAATATACATAATTTTTAATGCTGGATCTATAGGTTTACAACTGTATAGAGCACAATCAGTATACGGAGTAAGGAGTCCCGTCAAATTAATTGCATGTATGGTCCAATCTAAATGAAAATTTGCTTAATGACTAGGACTAAAGTACATAAACGCAGTCATTCAAAGATTTACTTGAAGATGTGGATACCGTATCATTAGTGATTGTATGTAAAAGTCATCTGTACAGATGCAATTAAGCCTGTGGATCTGCACATTACGGCTTACACTATATGTACTATACGTAGATTGATTTCAATGACTTATTACTCTCTTCTATACACTAAATGTGGTTTCCTATACTTAATATTTAATATGACATACATATAGTTACAATGCTTTATTATACTTAACATCACTGCCTAAAGTTGATATGATCTTTACTTAAAATGGTCTCCAATATTAATAGTCTACGGCACTATAAACCGTGAAAAAGAAGGAGGAAATGGCGTTGGAGAGGTGAAGACAGATAAGGATCCCTCACCATCACCACAACACATATTACCTTGAAGTAGCACTAAAACAAAGAAGTCTGGAGCTTGAACACCTGTAGCGATATTCCTCCATACTAAGCAGATTAAATTGCGTGATAAGGCACTAAAAATAACCGGAAAATAAACGGAATTGCCTCGTAAAACAAACACTCCTCCTGACATATTTTCCCTTCCCTCATTCTACTGACTCCTGATTCGTTCAAAGCTCAATGAGCACTAAACTTCGTGAGCAGAAGGAAACTCCCGAGGCTATGGGTTTCGCAAGCATATGTCAAACAAAATATGAAATTACTAAATAATAGGAAGTGGAACAAATTGTTGAACACAACAACTGCCATAAATGAAATTGGTATTCACAGGAAGTACGCAATGTTTTTAATTATATTTATTTGTTTTGAAAGTCTGTGCAAGAAGGCGGTAATGTATAAGATTATTTATATTAAATATAATATTTTTATATTATTTTTGATGCAATTATGTATAAATAACGCTGTCACTCAAATATCTTTAGCTACCGGCTGGCACTAAATGCATGTCTCTTTATATTTTACACAACTCGCGGAATACGACTCCGACTTGGCTTTGACATTGTAATTTATCACCGCACGTGCTGCTAGCGAGAGTATTAATTTAAATGAAATTTGTCCTGACGCTGTGTAAGTGCGCAGTCTAAAACTATTTGTTCGTTGTGGAACACTTGTCTCCTATACGTTAAACAAACTCAGATCTAGACTATAAAACGAATGGAAAGTTTAGGAATGTTGTATTGAAGTACGTACTGATGATGGGACTGGCCGTTCCGAGGGGATTCCCTTGAGGTAGAAACCTTTCATTGACCGTTCCTACGGAGGTTGGTGGAGGTCCAACTCGACTTCCACCACTGGTGATTATTCCTGTAGAAAAGAGAAAAAAAAGTATAAATAATTACTGTACCGATAGTGCTACACAAAGTAGCCATCGAAAGTCACAGTGAATTTATTCTACGGGGACAGGAGTTAACCCCTGGTGTTATCTTTGTTCGGTACGTTTCACAAAAACTTCAGGGTCAATTAATGGAAGACGCGACGCTGCTCAGGATATATTACCATCCGAATCAACATTGATGAGTGGAACAACAACACATAAAAGTCACATTAAGAGGATTGAAAGTAGCTGAAATAATGTGGAAATGATAAGCTAAAGTCGGCCTCACGTCGTATCGTCCAACTTTCTGCGATTATAGATATTAGGGCGCTGTTACATACGAATTCTTTATAACACACATGCATACATAATTAAGTAAATATAAAAACATATACAAATACATGTACACACACTTACATACATGCGTTTAGATACATAAGCTGGAGCAATATCGAATAAACTTAAACATTGCTGTTGGTGATATTAAAATTACTTGAGAGTAGGGCTGCACAGATAGGCACACATCTGGAGGTGATGAAAGGATTAACAACAACAAGCAATGGTACACATATACAGAGATTAAGCAAGTCGACAGGCAAGTATTCAATATACACAACCCTGCTTATGTAAAATGCTATGAATAATAATAGCGGCAAATGTTCTGTGCATGATACGCTCGTCAGCACATTTACCAAGATACCGCTAGATGTTTTCGAAGTGCATTTATGTGCAACTTGGAGTATATGTAGGTTAAGTAATGTTATGTGTGTAAACACGTGAAGTAATTTGATGTCCGTATACACACGTAAATTAATCTTGTATGCACATGTAAGCTATTCTTCTGATGTACACAAGTAATAAGAATGCTTTGAGCATATGTAGATACTAGGCAATTCTGTTTGAGTGTATATAACTATATAAGTAGGCACAAGTAACCATAAAAGTTTATGCAAGTATAGGTACAAGTAAAAGTAAGTAGATACCATCCCTAAAAGTTTACATATGCAGGTAAGGTAGATAAGGCAACCCTAAAAGTAAATGTAAGTAGGCAAAGTAATCCTCAAGGTGTATGTAAGGTAGTAAAAGTGTGTGTGTCGTCCCTTAAGTAAGGTTTTGGAGCAAGTTGACAAGCCTGCATTGATCACAAGCTGTGGATACATTACTTATTTATACTCCCTGTCGGTCGGAGAATAAACATAAGGGTTAGCTGTTGTCGCCTCCAGGCAGAACTCTCGGTCTTCTCAAAACTGAACCACTTATTAGAAAAGTAGAAGTGACGTCAAAAGTAAACTATCATAAATTTTCATCCACCCTCTCTCTCTCTCTCTCATATCTCTCTTTTCCCTACTTTTTTTCATTTCTCTCTCTGGCTTTCAAACACACTAAAGTGAAAACTGACAATGCTAAAATTCGGTGTAAAGAAATCGGTTATGATGAAAGCGACTTGTACATGTGATTCTTATCGCCTCTTCCGAGTAAGTTGTTTGTTTGACAAAGTTGATTCTTTCACACTCCCTGTGTACCTCATCTTCCAGTTACACATTTCACTACATAACGATGCTCTTAAATATCATCTGCTAATAACTCCTGCTATAGAGATGTGTGGGATTTGTTGCCTGGGAGCAAAGCATTTTTCCGCACAAGGCAATGTTAATACATGTACAATACGCCTTTCACTGTTTGTTTATATGACTCAGTTGACTTCACTATAAGCAAGTAATATGAGATACGCGCTAATGATTTCAAAAACTAATACTCCATCCCTTAGATACAAGCTCAAGAATAAGATTCATGATCTTGGGCTAATTATCTTTTTATCCCTCGCCTTCCTTTCTACCTTAGCCTTTTATGCCTGGTTGCTTCATTTTTTACATTGTTGATTCTAACCAACCAAATTCGCTATACTGTATATAGCACTAATATTATGGAATAATATTAAACAACCCTAAAATTTACTGCCTTAACTAGAAAAACGTTGCAATTGGCAGAATCGTTAAGGCGTGACAGGCACAAAACCAGATCTCTAATAACACCTTTAACAGTTCGAGTCCAGGTTAATAAAAGACGAAATAGGTTAGGTTAGGTGACACTTCGTTTTCTACACATTTTTCTGCTGAAAGGGTCTTTTTTCTGCTGCATAAAATGGTAATCTAATACGAAGAATATTCAAAAATTTAATGTTTTTGGGTTTTCCGGCAACAGTCAATACTACAGACGTGACTCGAAGAGAGCATGGTTTGTTGGATGGGTATAGAATGGAAATAAGGTACTCCGGCTCCAACTTAATTTCGAACTAACCACTCGGTTTCAATTACAGCCCGTCATAATAAATGCTTCAAAACCTCATACCATGGAACTTTGTATTTCAACTATGTATTCAATTTACTTGCATCAGGTCAGTCCATCGACTCAATATATGAAGATTGAGATGTTCTGGTACAATTCAAGGGTCGGTTCCTATTCAACTCATAACTCCCTTGTATACAATGGATTTATGCGTGATGTAGTAATATTAATGGTAGCTTATTTATATGCATATCCCAAAAATGGGATACGTAGGTAAACGAAATTAGTGTGAAAACGTAAACAGTTACGGATGTTGCTGTTGAGTTTCGTGCAAATATTAATGTTGTACTACATTGTAGATCATTTTCTGTAGATATCTCGAACTCCATATTTTTGGATTTAAAATGCAGAAAATTGTGAATGACCAACTATTGTTATCCTATTTGGGTACAGCGCTGTACCTAGTCCAAAAAAATAAGAGCACAAAGGAATGGGAACAACATTTTTTCCCATTACGGGCGCTGGTCTTGTTATTCTGGAGACGCCAATATAATAGATTATAATTACAAATAAGACATAAATTGAATTTCTGGGTTGCTATCTTGCGCTTTCCTCACTTCTCGTAACACGGATAGAAACAATTAATAAACTATACTGAAATACTAGCATGCTCTCATCCTATGATCTGGTTTCTCTCATAGGTAGTATTATATTACGTATACAAAACGATTTTAAAAGTCTAAATTGGAGTAAAACTTGTGTACTCTGCCAAAACGTAGTGTACATATAACATTCAACGTAATGTAATTAATGTACCAGCTACCGTTTTCTATAATGTAGGCACAACAGTCTTATTCAGTTATTAAGTGAGGTTCGAATGCACAGAGTTTGACGCCAGAAAGGATAAATTGTGTAGATGAGACTGCAGCCTTCCATGTGAATTCAAAATTAAAAAATGAATATCCGCACATTAGGTGCTTTGAGGTGAAAAGTTAGGAACAGAGATATGTTTTGTCCTTTAACCCGCGAAGTATGCACATACACTGAAAGGAAAGAACTTTAGAAAGAGAAACAGCCAAGCTTTTGCAGTTTCCAGCAGGATGATTTCGCCAAAAAGTTTGTTCAGGCTATCTTTGGGAGTACATTACATGTACATTTTTGTTGTATATATCATACCTACATATAAGTATTTGCACTGTACATACATATACATACCTACATATTTCATAACGGATGTCTGGCACCTTTGCAAGCTGTTTTGGTAACTTTATGCAAGAAAAAAGACTTCATATTTCCTCCCCAACAATAAGTAATCTTCCCCCTAACCTTTGACCTTTTCTAAACAGTGAACTCTGAAGTCTAAGTTCAGAAGAAATATGAGTTGGCAACAAAAACAAAGCTTTTATGGCGTCCTTTGACGAAATATGGACGCAGGGGGCGCGATGGAATTAACAAAAGTAGTAACTAAACTTCGACAACAGGAATTCAAGCGTGAAAAATAGTATAACGGGAACTATAAAAAAGTTGAAGCTATGGACCGATTAGAATATTATAAAGTTGTAATTGACTGCATAACCATCGTGGAAAATTGTTCTGGGACCGGTGGAGCAAGTTCGTTTGAAAGGAGAAAGCCATTAAATGAAGGTCAAACAAAAACTGAATGAAGTAACTCAAACACAAATAATCAGTTTAGAATGGAACTTAAAATGAGGAAGGTTTTCATCAGAATGGAAAAAACTTTCACATAACAATGAAATTCAGGAGAAAGGATGTTTGTACTTCCTTTCAATAATGTTTCAAAGTTTGAAAAGATTATTTTTTGGAGGGTGGAGAAATTGGATCAATGCTTACTTCAATAAAAGTAAAAAGGGAAAGATGAAAATTTAGATATTGGCTGGGGTAGAAGACCAATTTTTAACCATTTCTTTTTTCAAGGGGAAGAAAATAGTGAAATTGTGTGAAGGTGTGCCACATTTAGGAAGCATTGAAGATGAAGAAAAAAGTTAATGCTCCATGTTTGTTTAAGCAAAGTGGCAAAGTACCTTATAAATTCTTCTCGAGAATTTTTCATCATTTGCATAAGTCAATACTTCTTTTCTGCGCTTATTGATTTTCCCTAGTACCACTACTTAAGAAGACCAGACCGGAGAAGAAATTCTTCTCTTTTCGCTCTTGCCTTACTTTACTTTCATAGTCACACTGCTAAGATATACCCACGCTCAAACAAGGATGAGATCAAGTGCAGCAGGAGCTACAGAAACTTGAACAGATTCCAAGGAAATAACAAATCCAATTTAGTATTCACAAAACTGTCATGGCGTATTACCTGCCTCGTGATGTACAGCACCTCTAAGGCTAATTTACATTATGGTTTTGATCCTATTATATTAAATCTTTGTCTTTTATACGCATTTCAGCCACTAGAGAAAGTGATACACATAAACATTATATTTGAATCGCTTCTCCAAAGTTTATCTTACTGTTAGAGTGTGTAAGCGTATTATGCATACAATACATTCTATAATTTACTTTGATACGTTCGCATACAATGTAATTTTATTTTGTGTATTAAATACAAATCTCATATGTAGTAACACAGACATAATATAATTTACATGTATACAACCCTATAACTAAGATTGTAACAGAGATTAAGTCTCCACGCTGTAGATTCTGCAGAAGTGAAATTGATGCCTTAATTTATTTTCTTTCATCCGTGTGCCTTGATACAACATAAGAGATTTTATGCATAACATGCAAATCTAGCTTTATTTCCAACCCTCAGAAGGGCATGAACTGTAAGAGGGATGGAATGGTGTAAAAAGGAATTTTAAATTACAAGACTTGCAAATCTTTACAATTATTATTTTAGCTCTGAATGACCCTGCGTTGATAAAAGGCACAGGGAATCAATTAGATTTCCAAAAAGTTTGTACGTACTACCAATTTACCTATGTATCTTTGTCATTTTGTAGAGAATACTTTGAGTACATGAGTGTCATATTTACAAGAAATGTGGTTATCTAGTGTCGTATGTAATACTGTGGACTTATCAGTGTCTTTTATGTAATGTGGATACATACTAATGTAAAAGAAAATATACATATACACGATGCATATCACATACATAACATAACATACATAATTGATAGAAAATTCATACATAATAAAGTATTAATTCGAATGATCTATACAGACCTGTATACACCTGTATATACATACCACTGTCTATACGAGTGCCCTTAGAGTATGTACAACGGTGTTTTGCTGCTTTCACATATTGCCTTAATAAGTTGATATCCAGGAAATTAATAGCATGATACAGGTTTGAGAATTAAGCAAAACTTCACAGCGCATACTTGTTGAAATGACATTGAGAGAAAGGAGAACCTTGCACTTTTTATCACGGTAGACGCATTGGTACGGCTTGTGCTTTTATCTCCGGAGCACTAACCACTTGACAAATAAATATATATGTTCAAACGAAATGTCGTTTTTCTCTGTCTATAAGTGCGAGTGCGAGAGACAGGATGAAAGAGAGGAACGCTGTATGTATTTGCATGATGTAACACTAAATATGCAGTCTTTGTTGAAAAGGGACAACTAACTTCGATGCGTGGTAAGGACTCAACCACTGTATATATTCTCATCCAGGCCCACATTAGTGGAAGGATTTCGGGCAGAAATTACGTGCAAACAAATTGTGCACTTTAGTTATGTGTATATGTATGCCTAGAAGAAGGTGGAGTACGTTGTGTAAGCACAGGATAAAATTTGCAATTGATGATTTGCACAATATGACTAGCAACTTGGCTGCTTTGATGGGAACAACTATCAAATTTCGATTAAGCTCGAACAAGTGACTTCTACACATATTCATCATTCATTTTCTTTGTTAAAATCGACCAATCATCATCATAAACATCTCATTATCGATCCTTCCTTACGTTGTCATTGCTGACAGTAACATTCCCATGTACAATCTAATGGTAATTACATTAACAACGGGTATCAATCAATGTTATGCATAATTAATCACTTGCATCCCTCTAATATTTAAAATTAATAATGCATTGGACATATATGTGGAGGTCATAACACGCTGAAGAAATTTCCTATATTGTGTTAACTTCAGTAGCAAGTAATGATATTCATTCACGAAGATTGCCGTATGATAAACAAATAGATTGTAACATGATAAAAAGCTAGCATACTAGCAAATATATGAATGCGATTGGCAAAATTTTAGGTATGTAAATAACGCGGTAGTAAGGGGTGCCATGTCATACGTTCGTTATAACACGATTCATAATATGCATAAATACGTTATGTAATACACGCGCACCTTTACAAAAAGATTTATCATAGATTGTCACATTCCAAAATTCGTCATTCGTAATATGACCCATAGTCACTATTGGATAGTCTATTTCATAGTCATTATATGTGTTCTACGAATGCTCACGTAGTCTCATGAAATTTTCTTCCCTTTCAGCAGTTATGGCAGATTATTTTCGCAGTACTACAGCCATAAATAGTGAAGTGAAGAACCGGGTGGATGGATAAATAGCTTTTATCGGATCTCACGGACGCAGGAACAGAAAGGAGCCGGAGAAAGTAAATTCTCTCTCTCAGGTAATCAAAGGCAATGGTAAATTAATTTCCCCTCCCTAAAATGCTCTTTGCTCGGGGAAAGCTTGCATCCATAAATGTCAACCCTATCTTCTCATCGGCTCCCTTCCATCTAATCTAAATTCTCATCTAAATCTTACCCTTTGTTTCATCCCTAACTCTCGTATGTAGAGCAGGGTGTATATTATAGAGGATAAAAATGTATCCAGGTATTTTGCTTTATATACTGTGGGAGGACAGTATACGGACATATAAATTATAGTGTAATGTCTCAAATATACAGCGAAGATGCATGTAAAATACCAGTTCAGGCATTACATCGAAGGTATGAGTTGTAATTGTAAGTAGTAGCCTCCCTGATGTGTGGTTTCTACATCTGAGGTAATATAGCAGTCTACATGAGTTGCAGGAAAAAGTTGGTGGTGTTGGGAAATCCATTAGCTCTCAGCTTCTCATCGGTTTGGCTTCCTCTCTTTCAGCTCTCTTCAAGTAATTGAAGAGATGTGTGACGGAATGTGGGGCCTTCTGACGTCGAATGCTAATGAACTATCTATCTCCTTCTTTTCTGTTCCTGAGAGGGTTAATGAGCAATTTACTCTTCGTAATTTTTTTCTGCACTAAAATCCCCTTGCAACTCATCATTCTACTCTCCTGTATCTTCCCAACATCAATGACCTGCGTGAAGATCAAATCCCACACCTTCATGACTCACCGAGCTAATTGTCAGCATTAGTTTAAAGTTTCTGATGGATTGTTTTGTAATAAGATGAGAAATGACTTTCCTTCATTAATTTAAACTTTCGAACGATTCTCGTTTATCACTTCAAAAGACTTAACACAACTTCTACATTAACTTACGAATATATTTTCATCGTTTCATATTTGTTTATCATTGATTTTTACCTGCTGAACCTACTGAAACCTTCTACATTATTTCAAATTTTACTGCTCTGCTTGTATAACATTTTCACGTTTGAAAATTAAATTAATCCGTTATCGTGAAACGCTTTTTTCTAATCACATTTTTATTTAATCTAATGCTTGGTTAATCATTGGAATACTTCAATTGATCATTAACAGCTCTTTTGCGGACGACTAACATTTAACAAAGGAAGATTTTGATTATTAGCGTTGGTATCATCAAAAAACTGTCAGTAAGTCTGTAACGTGAGAAACGCAGTTTGAGTAGAGTAGAAAGTGACGCGCGCGAAGTGCGCGGAGATCAACTGGCGTTCATACAATGTTTTCATTTCTGCTTAAGAATTTGAATTGTTTATTGTTCTCTTTTTGTTAGGTTCTGAACAAGTAGTAGTGTTGTTGTAGCTGAGTACGTATGTACTTTCTGGTATTTTTATACTTCTTTTATATATAAACCTAAGGATTTAAATCAAAGAGAAGTTCCATAAAGATATTATTGGGGAAACCTCTGAGATGAAATTACTTTTCCGAAATTATAGATAGTGAAATAAATTAAATTAACGTGAAAGGGAAAGAACGTGTGGGTAGAGATCCGAAAACAAAAACATTTCCCCCAGGTAAGTATGTTGAAGTTTTGTTAACTTCCAAGTAGCCGTAAATATGTGTGTGAGTGTCTAATCCTTTGCGTGTTTTTTAAGCTGTATATATTGGCGTATTATACGAAAAAACATAAAACGTAAAGTATCTACAGCTGGAATATTTTTGTTTGTCTACATATATTTGTATGTATAATTGTATATGCACTACTTCCATAATTCAGTGTAATAGTGATGAAGGCAATAAGTTTTGCGGTCGAGTACTTTATATATTATATCCTTGAGAGCTAATTATGGATAAAAGTTTTGGGGGGAAAACAATGCAGTGCACAAGAGCTTTGTTAATTATCTTAAGAGACAAGAAGTGAAACAAGGCATAAGAGACCAAGTGGAGTTTCCCTATCAAAATTACAAACAAATATAAAAGTTTGGATTGCTTTGTGGAAAACTTTTATTGTTTGAGGCATGTATCGACAAATTAGCCAGCTTTTACTTTCACAAAAATTTATTCTCAATTCCCCTTTGATTTCGAAAGTGAATTTTCGTTCCTTTTCTATTACTTTTACGTTGCTGTGCTGAGATTAAGTATCCATGTATGTATGTATAAACAAAAATCTACTTTCTCTACTCCTCCTACAAAACTTTCCGCGATCCCAACTGCCGTCTAACTCAATAAGTGTTGTGTTAAATTAATATAACTCCATTAGCCATATACAATTGTAAGCTAAAATAGCTTTCACGTTTTCGCTAACTATTGCAGTTTAGTTTTAAATTCTGTTAAAATTTGTTAAGCACAGCAAACTTGTAAAATTGTACAATTCGTAAAATATAAATCCAAATTAAATAAAAAATTGAATGATCTCAAAAAATTTAACGTTCTTAACTCCTATTGCTGTTTTTCAATGCATTATGGCATAAATAACGCTGTTGATTGAAAAAATCATGATTTCCCCCTTTCATTCCTAATTTTTACAATCAAGATCCACATAAATTTAATATTGACTGGCCTCATGACTTCATGCGGTTGAGTTCTTGTGTGATAGAATATAAAATACGGAGTAAAAGATAACATGAAATTTATGCTTGTTCGTACTCATCCATACTATTACAGGATTACAGCAATCTGTACGGACTTCAGTGTTTCCAAAGCAAAGGATCACTCTATCCATAAGTCCTTATGCATGGTTCTCATGCGTCATCAGGAGTACATGAGAGAAAATCAAATATTCGTAATTACCATAATAAATTACCAGGCAGGAGGCTCCAGGAATAGGGGTTGTGTATAAAAATGCATAAATCTATGTATGAACATGATTCACTGCAAATATTAGTCGTCCATGAAGGCTCTTCACTTTCCATGAATTAGTATCTTAGATAAACACAAATCGATAATGAATTCTTACTTCCGCGATGTTCTCCCAGAAAAATTCCCTATCTCCAGAGTCATGACTGGAACCTGCAATATCTTTCTTCGGGCTTTACTGAGCTTATGCAAGTACACAGTATGCTAAATTTGCCATATTATCTATCGTGTGTATTTCCAGCTATCTGTCATACGAATTACAATATTGACTATCGCGTGTGCTGCATGCTTTCTTGCTACAACTGCAAGGTATGACTTTACGAGAAAAGGAGAACTTTTCAATTCGAAGTTGACTACAAGAGAAGATATTTTGATAGTTGGAACCTGACTATGACATGTGATCTTGATTCTGACGATGGATTCCTGAGCGACTAAAAATAGAATTCCGTGAAAAGCAATGATGATGGAATTAAAGTTTTCATGCAAAGAGCCACGAGAAACTTGAAGATATATGCACTTGAATGCACAAGTTCTGTGGATTCAAATGTAGCAGTTTCATTTGTTGCACTATATTATAAAATGTTATGTTGTTATGTACAAAGCTTTACAACAAGAGAAACACTCGAACACACTTGAACTTGAGAGCATGTTATTTACTGGAGAGGCAACTCTCTGCACATGTACACCACACAACCAACAACAAGACCTAAAGAGCAACTACTAGAAGGAATTACTTTCTGTGAAAAGAGGAAATCTATGATTTAGTCTCAATTGTACAAAAGAAAAATAAGCCTTTATGTTGGTAAACTAAGTGTCAGGTTTATATTGCATAAATGAAACATGTTGGTGAATAAATCACTTTTTATGTTTCTTCGTGAATTTTACTTTTTTCTCAAACGTTATATTGTACAATGGAAGAAACCGTAAGAATAGTTTGGACTGGCTTTCTCCTAGCTTGTTTATACACACTTTTGCAATAGTTGCCACGGCATGCCTCAAGAGTCTAGACTAGTGCATATTTCATGTCTTGAATAACTTATTTTATTATATTGCTTATAATGTGCTATTTCCATGGACGGCCGCACACACACGAATTTCAATTTAAATGCTGAAGGTGCTGCTATATGACTGCAAACCTTATGGAAGTCGAATCAGCTGTGCATTATGGTGAGGATGTGAATTGGTCTAGAAATTGTGCGTACATCAATATTAATATCCAACATTAATGGCCTCTCGAATATCAATGGTCTCTTGTATGATTTACATTGTTTGGAGTTTTTGTTGTATTTTAGTTGCTCTTTAGTTTTGCCGCATTTGAATTTGTTATATTTAGGTAAATCTCTATACATATCGTTATGTTGCAATACATGTATTTTGTATGTTTCTTCAAATTTTTATCCAGTCTTGCGTTTTTTATCTTTTGTTTTGTTCACAGCCGTATTTAGTTACATGCAAAATAAACTTGTTGTTGCGAGTTTTAGTGTAGAACGCCCTAACAGAGTAAAAGCCAGAGGATATTTTATCTCCTCAGTATCAGGTTGCAGGCATGTGTTGTAAGTACACGTGTGATAGTAATATTTACAGGACAACATTTATGGGATGAAGCAAGCCGTCGTTAAGGTCAGGTCAGAAGCCGGGATGTATAGCATATCTGTGATTTTATATGAATGGGCCACTGAACGACCTGTAAAAATCTTGGTGAGAGGTAGTATGGGAAAAAATAAAAGGAAACACTCAAAGCTTGCAGGGATGGGAAAAGAGCTAGGTAATCAGGACGGAGAGGTTTGAAAAAGACTTCGGGAAATGGGGAGCTATAACTGGGAAAGACTACTGTGTTCGGGTGAGACTTTGAGTATCATCGTGGAACTTGTGAGCTTAAGAGTTGTAACTGTAATGGAGAGACCGCTGGTCTTTTTGCTGCTGCGACGGCAGTAGTAGTTTAACTCTCTGTGAGTCGTCGCTACATAGCTATATGACCACAAAGTAATGTAAGCTTAGCATTATCTACATGTAAATTGTAGCATTTACTCTCCGGAGCGACTCCATGTAGTTATTCCATGTGTTGGGCAGGCTCAACTTCCCGGTTTATTCTAATATCGAGGATAGAACGTGTAAAAACTCTGCAAATCAGCAAAGTCTAGAGGGAGAGATAGAAAATAGAGAAGAGAAGACGGGTTAGTGATAGGAGAAGATCCGATGGGACATGGATTTTACTGATCTAGCGAATAGGGAAAACACTATGGTGAACGTATTTCAAAGTCCAAATGTAAATGGAACACGGATCAATGACTGCGTTGGGTGCACACTCTACATATATATTACGTGCATGTGGATGTGTATGTATCATATTAGTACCGACTTCACACTACTATTTATACTTTTCCATCTCCAGGACCATCACACATACATAAGATACGAGCGTTGTGTTAGTAAACGTAAACCTAAAAATGGCTTTCCTTCCTCTCTCCTCTCTATCTCACAGACACAAATTCGCTTTCGGTAGTAAGTTAAGTCCTCTGTCTCACTCCTTCCTTCAATGTATACTTTCTATTGCCGGAATCTGCCCAACTATCACTATACACTATTAGGACATGAGACTGTAAAAACTTGGGGAATTTCACACCATCCAATATGTAGCTGGGATGTTGCGAGCGGGTGAGAAAATCAGATTTATCCTTGTGTAGACACATGCACGGCGCGCATTTAAAATGAATTCCTCTAATCTGTCTTCCTATAGGTAATCATATTTGGCAGTCAAAAACAGGAGGCATTTAGAGCCGTCAAAATATTTCTTCCCCTCATAAAATCCTCCTTGTGTGTATATATGTAAATAGTCTAGAATTGGACGGAGATCCGCATATCTGCATTCCTTTCGTATAAGCACAATCGACTCAAATGGGAATCTCGAATTGCAGGCATTTAGGGTTTATCGTCATAATGGCCGAAATGCCGGACAGACCAACATATATTTAAATAAAAGTCATGTTTTTAGAGTCCACGTGTAACTATACATGGAAATGCATCTAGGTATATTATTGTTGTTCTATATGAATTTGTATTCGTATATTGCCTTACATTATTATGGTGTTTACTATACACAACCATTATCTGCACAACTACATACGTTTTCGAATGTAGTTTTGCCATGAATGCATGGTATTATCCATTTACTAGACACTAATTTATATATTTATTTCCTCAAATGATTTTACATACATGAACATGTGAACTTGCAGTATAATTAATGAATATAAATGTAATTTACGATTTTGATAGCTAATTATAATATAACAAAGTTAGCAGAATATTGAAATACACAAAGCCTCATGAAGTAAAGTTTCAACGGTGTAACAGTAACTTCTTCCTTTTCCAGGCTATTGCACACTTCAACACTGAAGAACAACGATAGTATTGCTGAAGCACCACTTGATTTACCTCAGCTCGGAGCATCGGTATTACCATGCATTTACTTTAACATTATCACAGTAATCATCTCCGTTAGTATCCCACCCCAGTTTAACTATTTAAATGTAATTAACATATATACATAGTCCTAATACATATATAGTCTGAATTTACCATACAAATTAATATTTAGAAATATATAAAGTTCAAAATACTTTCAAATTTACACACGCAGATGAACTCTGAGAAGTCTCCAGCCCATGTTTACATGGTATCAACGAGAAATTTGTTACTTGAACTAAATAACTGAAGTTAATTCTCAGTTCGAGGAAATTCTGTTTCGTTTGATTCAGAGCGTTTAATTTGCAATAAGTGCTGCGTATTCCTTTGAGAGTCCTAATGACAAAATGACGATTAGATTGGCGTACATAACTTCACTTTAGCTCCTCGGACTTAAAAGATTTATTCCAGCTCATCAACATATTGCCATACCGTTGAGGGGGCCCGTAAACACATATTTATACGCTTCTAAGTTCCTACTTGAACATACCTAATGAACACATTTAGCTTCAGAAGTATACATAGGCGCGTTGCTAAACTTATTCATCGTAAATTTTTAAAATCTTTCCTACACTCATATATCGTTGTACTTATTTAAATTTTTGAAATAAGGTTGAAGTCAAGATTCTTGTCGCATCACTCTCTAATATAATTTTATCTTTACCTTACTTTTAAACCTGCTCGAGGATCTTGAAATTGTTGGATGTAGCAACGTAATCAATTTCTATTTTGCTCCGCCAACAACATTTCTATTGAGCTACACCAAAATATCTTCGTTTAGATATCTATTCATCTCTGCCATTCCTAACATCTATGTAGCTTCACCAATTTAATAGCTATATACAATTTGAACAATATACCTGCCTCGCCGCATGGGCATCATATAATATCCATTTGCTTTCCCGGAGAAAGGTTGTTTACGAATCTCAAAAAGAAAAAGAAGTTTGAGGGAAACTTAAATGTGAAAATTAAATTAAGTGCTAATGTACTTTTACTTTGAAGTATCTACTTATGATGAAAGATGAGAATTTATTTTCATGTGAGGTATAAAAGCTGGTAATGTTGAACATCTTATTACATAATAATTCATGTGCCTATCTGAAATACTAACTTAATTAGAATATACGCAATGATTTATGAATGGCAGCGACTCTAAATCTACTTAAAAATAATAATTATTTTTAAGTAGATTTGGAGTCGTATTACTATTTAAATGTAATACGACAACTTTGTACTTACAATTTAAAACAGTAAAGTTTTTGAAAGAAATAAATACACAGATGTAACTACAGTGCTCCAGATCAGGATTTGAAACATCAAAGAAACCTGTATTGTCGTATTTCATGATGGTGAACAAGATATTAAACAAATAGACACAGGGTGTCTTATTTAGGTGAAAGAAAAGACAAGGGTAAACCTTTTCTTCTAATATTTAGTATACAAGTGAGTGTATGCCTTTTATCTTCGTTTTGCCATTACAACTGTGAGAAACTTTTCAGCTGGAAAAGTTCCAGATACAAAGGGGAAGATGGCGGTTTTCGGAATAATTTTAATTTGATTTCCATCATCTTAGCCCTATCTTTAGTAAGTGAATGAAGTGTGTGTATGTGGATGAGATAATGGAGGAGGCCATATCGTGTGTGTAATACTGTGTATCAAAGGCGGACGTGCAGGGTATTAAAGTCTTGGGGAAATTGTGTGACTGATGGTATTTGAAGAAAAATTGTCTTCGTCAGGACACTGGGGAGCTGTTCATATGTGTACAAGAATGTAGGATATTAGAATACGACTCTTATAGTCCGGGCAAATAAGATTAGGAAGGAAGAAAAGATATTTGTGTCACTTGGTCATTATTGCTGGGGAGGAAAAAAGCCTCTAAGACGGATTATTTCTTCTACCGCCAAGTAGTCTGCAATGCTCTAAAACCTGCTTAGTCTGACATATGATCCGGATTTATAACCACCCGAGCAGCATTTTCTGATAAGAAAAGCGAAAAGACTTTTAGTTACAGCAAGTGTCTGACACTCTATTACTTTTTCCGCGTACTCTATAAGATCCGTGTTATTTTTATTGATCAATATCGACCTAAGTGGAATTACAAGGGAACAAGTGGTAAGGCAGTCATATACAACGAGCTTTCTCATCTTCTGAACATTCACCATGTGTACAACTCCACACACTTTCAACAAGCATATTCTTATTTTTAATCATTCTTATATTAGTTTTCTTTGATGCTTTAACATATAATAACATGATGTCCCTATTTATCAACACTGTCTACCCCCTGCGCGACATATTTACACTCCCTAATTTTGGGTATATACTGTTGTACATATGACAGCTTCAGACAAAGCTCTTTGCAGCTAAAGTCTGGTACAGACGTTTCTTGCACAAGATGGGTAATGCACATTTTAAAAGTAAAAGCTGTGCTACCAATTTTCAGAGTCGTGCCTATACTGTAATGTACTTACATTCCTTGCGAAATTAGGGTACTACACTTATGGAAAGTGAACTTAAAGTAAACGCTATGTCATGCATTGCTTGCAAAACGTACTGCAAAAGCTAAGCTATAGAAACCTTTCTGTTAAAAAGTTTCTTGCAAAACGTAATGCAACGTAGCCATATTACTGTCTAAATGCATATGTGTTACTCACATTGCAGATGGTGCATGGAAAGATGAGTAAAGCAAAGCCCTGTATATCATCTTCTATACTGCACGACATGCTCTTAAGCTTTTTGAAAGTCTACCCATCTGTGTGATGCTAGTTTCACAAACATGTATCTATCTTTCATCGTAATCTCTGCACTCAATACTGTTGCAGTAATAGCTCCGCTCTTCTCATATTTTCCTTTGAATAATGGCTTCCTTTTGATGAGCAATCAAAGGAGTACGGTTTCATGTGGTGTTCCCGACAACAGACAGAAAAAGAGCGGGACAGCATGACTGAAGAGACGGCAGCAAATGAGCGGGATGATATAGACACAGCTGAAATAGACCATAAGGGATACCAACAGCAACCAGGATGTTGAACAGTCAAGGTAATTCCGACCAGCAAGCGTAACGTCAAATAGCAAACGCAATAACTATAACAGCCTACGTAATATAAAGCAGTGAATTTGAAGAGTTGAATATTCTAAAGATGGTTTCTGGACATTAACGCCGAAATGCATTAGTTGCTCTTTTGATTTACGTTTTGAATTAAAAGCGACATGGTACCTTTGCCGTATGAAAAAATTTTCCGAAGAATCATGTGTTCATAAATGTTGCCAGAAATGAATAGTAAAACAGGAGCAAGGATTAAAATATGTAGGGATAGGAATTAATACAAAATTTTGGGGGAACGAGGGGATTTTCAAGTAATGAAAAATAACGAGAAGAATGCTAAAGAGCATAATTGTTACCTGGAACCACTCGCGGTCCATTGCTCTGGATGAAGTTGGGTGCTTGGCCTCCTCCATAAGTGACTTCGCCTAGATCAGCATTGGAGACAATGGCGATATCTTCGAGATCATCGTCCTTGTCACCCTGACGATGACCCGTCGAGTACTTGACAATCCGCTCTCCGCTTCCAACTGTGCCCAATTTACGACCTCCAAGAGAAAACACTCGCCGTTTCCCAGACATAATTCTGCTCAGGGGCAAAAGTCAGGAATGACGAGGACGGAGAAGAAGAAGACTATGGAGCTCTTCGTCTTCGTTCGCGTCGTCGACTCACACACTGCGATACCTGCCACAGTTTTTTTTCTACTGAGACTCAAAGCGTCTGTAACTTCAAGTTCCTCAACACCGGTGTTATCGAAGTACTGAAGAACTGGGTCACAGTCACTAATAACCGGGGAAATAGAAATATAGTTAGGAGAACTTGAAAGAAATGTTGTGATCCACCGTGAACTGAAACACCTTCGATTGGGAGAGTAGGTTGGTAAGAATGAGTTACCGGGCAGATGAGAAGTGTTTACAGCAATCAGTTTGTTTTTGGACCTCGTTAAGCGCTCTGTCAACTTCAACTTATTTCTCCATACGAGACAACCTAGGAGGAATGCTGTGAAAACTGAAGACGCTGAAAGGAGGCTCACACTTGTCCCATCCATTACTCACATCACATCACATTTAGTAGTCACCTATTCATTGGCGGAGCAACAGCAACAGTTTAATTTTAACTCGATACATAAACTTTCTATCTGTCAGTAACAGTAACAACTCTTCGATAAGTCAATCCTTCCTTAAGACAACACAGTCCAACTCCCCCGAAATACTCCAATGATGACTGTTATCACCATAAGCAAGTCAGCCGTTGTGCTTGTGAAAATTGTCAAATTGTATCGTCTGGATAATAGTTTTCAGTAATTAACGTTTTTCAGTGTTTATTAATAATTGATTGCTAGCAATTTTTAGGGTGTGTCTTTAAAAATTTTCAAATAGTTAATGACTATTTTTGTATGTAATAAAAACAACTTGCTTTTAAATAATTTAGATTAAATACTTGATCACAGGTTTCGACTCCTTGGTGGGGTCATTTGCCACATTTGCATACACTCTTGGACACATGAACAATAAGTGGAGTTGGCTCTACCGCGCTGCGAAATCACCGACTGTCAACTAGTCTGGAGCCTATAGGAACTTACACATAAAGTTTGAGGGCAAAGATGTTCCAGAGTGAGTTAATAATTGTAAGTTTAGGGTCACCAACTGCGAGACTAAAAGTCATGAATTTAAATTAGCTCAACGCACACATTGGGCTGTAGATTTCTCTTGAATTTTTTTCTACTCCAGCAGTCTCCGCTCTGAACAGTGTCATCAGTTCTGTCAAGACTACTAACCTCAAATGGAAATAAGTACACATTGTGAATTAAAAGCGATCTTTGCGGTTTTCAGCTTCCCGAACAGTAGCTGTTCATAAGATTTCGGTTGAACTGCAAAGGCAAATCGAGTCAGAAGACGATCAAGCTTGAACGGAGCGCAATGATTAAGGAAGGGAGGGAAAATTCGCCGTTTTCGAGCTGTAGTCAAATGTCGAAGATGGCTACGGAGACATAAAACCCGCCAACCGACTCCTCTTCTTCCCTATCAGACCGATCTACATTTTGTCTCCCACAGCTCCCTTGTTGTAACTTTCTTCAGAGTTTGTTATTGCCTTGAGAGCGTTCTTGCTATTGCTTTCTCTCCACTTGGTTGCTCTCACAGTCGCAGGCCGATTTCCAATGACTGCACGGACTACAGAACCTAATTAAATTTAAAATTATTGAGCATTCTTCAGTTTACTGAACACTTGGCTACTAGTATCACAACCCTAGAATTGCAAGTCCTCAGAGTCATGCAAAGCTAAAATGGTAATTTAGATTGTGGTTTAGGTCCTGAAGGTATTGTGAAATCCTGTCTGTCAATTGCGCTTTCTCCATAAGCCAAGTGTAATTGCGAGGGGCGTTTGTGTACATAACGTGCGTATGATTTGCATTTATTATTCTGATTGCATTCCTTGCCTTTTGTACACAAAGAATGACTCAAGTGGAGTGAGAGACAGAAAAGTGGGTGGGCATTGTATGAGCTTGATTTACATGTTGGACTTCCTCCTTTTTGTTCATTTTCCGCTCTCTCTCTTTCTCTGTCTTCCTCATTACTTATTTTATTCCCACTTGGCAATCATTTATTTACTAAACATTGCTCCTTTCTTATTTATACTTTGTTGGGAATGTTTCCTCCCTGGAAATTAGATCCATTTTTAATGCCCACAAGATACTCTGCTATCACATAAGCTGCCTTTAATTTACTATACATACTGTAGCACTTATAGTGGATATAGATACATGTATTCCTTAGTGCATTACTTTTGTATTATAGTTTTACACATTCCTAGTTTTTCCCACTGAATGTGAGCAATTTCGGACTAGAATATTAGAGTGTAACTGAAAATGTTATTGATCTCGCCACTACTACTTATCTATGCTTAGTGTATAGTTGAATTTATCATACACTTGAATGAGTGTGTAGAAAAAGTATAGAATCCCTGTACAACTACCAGCATATACTGTCCGGTCTTCAATAAATACATTTTTTTAAATTATCGACTGCTGTTTCAACCACTCATTTTACACTTGCCAGACTACGAATGTATTGTTGTTCAACGTACATGTACACATGCTATTAATAATACCTTGGACAATGATTTGAACATTCAGAAGAGTATGTATCCAAAGGTAGGGGAATGTTTGTCGGTATGCTTTTAAGAAATTGTACACTGCTATTTTCGGTTTGGTTTCCTATAATTAAAGTTAAATTGTAGAGACATTATATTATTAGTAATTGACAATAAGAATATTTTAAAATAGTAATTTTGCAAAAATGTCAAGGAATTTAAAATATTCGATACTATATGTAGTACAGAATACAAATGTCATGTATAATGTTCATGCAATATAAACTACATGTCATAAAAAAACTGCAGTAGAAAATATTTTGCATTTTGCTTCTTTCAAAGCATTAACGAAGCTATGCGTAAGTGCGGTGTCGTGTGCAAGAAAGCATGATATTGAAGGATTGGCTTTAAATCAGACTGGAATAACTGAGAGTTCTGCCGTGAGTTGGAAACGAGCACGGAGAAATCGGTGGGATAGTGAGGAATGACATAGTGGTACTTTAAATAAAGCATGTATGTTAGTTCTATGATCTTTTGTCGGTGTACGTGTTATCGATATATACTATAAGTATAATAAAAGAGCAATATATGAAGCAAATGTACAAGGCAGAATGTATATATATGCTGGAATGTCTGTCTTACTTGTGCAGAGAGAATATTGGCTTTCAATACAAATTGAGGATCAAGTTTGTGCCAAAATGAAGTTTTTTTATTTCACATATTGCTGAGTTTCCCAGCGCCTGCGTCTTAACTTGTTGGTTTTATAGTATAAAGATAAAAATTGTATGTGCTCAAGAAAACACCAAATCACAAAACAACAACAACAATGCCACGGCGGTCGAAATTGAGTCCATCAAACGGTTTTTCAACAATACTGGCATCTCATTAGCAATACACACTCTTCAATTTTGATTCCGTAACCAGCAATAGCCTAAGTAGCTACTGAAACCGGTATTCCATCAATACTGTTTGCTTTTGTTGTTAGAGTCAAAAATACTTGCTTGAATCCTCACCTCTCAGTGGTATGAGCATGGTTTTTTGTTCAGAGAAGTTGTTCCATGGCAAAAACTTTCAGGTTTAGTTTCAATGATCAAGTTCAACTTTAACGTTTAAAACTTTGGAGTTCAAATTCAATACCATTGTAAATTGGAGCGTCTGCAAGTTCAATTCCAACAGTAAACCACTTTGGGTGTTTTATTAATAAAATTTCAGCTAGTAAACCTTTGCATAGAATTTGAATTAGAAAACCTCGTTGAATTTTAGCAAGGAAAACATTCACACGTGGAATTGAACAGGAGAAACATTCACGTGAGCTTCAACAAGAAACGCTGTCAAGTACAACGACATCAATGAGAAAAATGTTGAGGTTGACTATTAACTGTAAACAACTCGAGGTTCAATTTAATAGAAAAGCCTTCAAGTATTTGTTGTATAAAGGAGGAAAATTAGATTCGTTAAAAATGACTAAATCAATTTGTATGGTAAGACGTATTCCTTGATTACATTACGTTCTCAGTGGAAATCCTCTGTTACATATTTCATTGTTAAAATCAAAGCCAGTGGAAGGTCTTTTTTGCCTGCATATCGGGGCTTGAAGCAAGACAGTAAATAGTTAGCGACATGAAGACAGGGGATTTTTGACACTTGGTTACAGAGAGAAACCCTTTAATGGTTATTTATTATAGAAATTGTACTCGTGGCTTTGGCTTTGGTTCCACTGGTGAAAATTTGACAGCAACATGTAATGTAGGTTGACTTGACATAACTTGTGGCTATATTATGGAAAGATAGAAAGAGAGAAGAGTAGAGTTCTCGGCGTTTAAAAGAAAAAGATTTTTTAAAGCCGAACTTCACCACTTCACACTTGCACTCAACTCTTGTGTGTTTGTGTGTTCATATGCAGAAAGTAAACACAGATGAGGTATGCTTTCTTGGAAGGACTTTGAATTTTTCTTCTTTCCACCCTATGAGTGTCTACTGCATATCGCTCTACACTTACAAGTGCTTCTCAACCATTCGAGTATCTTTCCAGAAGCACGTTGTCACTTGTTATCGTCGGAGGCTCGGTAATGTTGTTACGAAACAATTAGATTTCATCGGAAACCGGTATCGCCTTCTACCTTCCCAGTGAACCTCGTGAACCTTCGAAGAAACGTGGTACACTACAACCACAGCAACAACAAGCCGGACCAGTATTTAACAATATTATTGGTGGAAAATTAAACGATTTTGCGGGCAAGTTAAAGGCACCTGCATGAGCCGCTTTGGCAAAAATTTCGGCATGGAACGTTCTATGTAGACAACAAGAACAAGAAATTTTGAAAATATATTTTTATTTGTACGAACAGAAACAGAGAAGAGTAAGAAGGAGTAAGAAAGATGTAACAGTTTTTAAGTTTTCCACTCACTGCTTCCCTTTGTGTGATGTGGAAACAATACAAGTTTTTGGCATAGAGAAAGAAAGGGGATGAAGGAGGAAGAATGTGTAGTCAACTATTCGGTAAGTAGTGTAAGTTGGTAGTAGTAAAGTTGAGTTTTTCGAAACGACGGCGGTGTGTAGCTTGAGAAGGTAGAGCGGAGAGAGTTCGTGTCATACTGAGAACTAGACGAGCAGACGAGTTTCAAGCCTGAAAATCGATTTATGCGCAAAAGATTCTCTGAATTTTCGGACTCTTCCATTCCTTCATGGGATTTTCCTTCGTCGTAGTATATCCTCTCACAGTTGTCTTCCTTGCCCGTTTCTCTTCGTTGCCGACACTCGGCCACTACAACCATGACTTCCACTACTTCTCCACTAATACCAGGCTAAACTACACATAGGGCACATCCAGCCACTCTACATAAATATACTCAACTCTCTCTCTTTTCTCCCTTTCTCTTCAGTCATCCTGATTGTGTGCATTTCTCATGTATAGATACACTTTCATTCTTCGCTCATCGTACTGGAGTTTCCTGTAGTCTCACATCCATTAGATATACCTACATGTGGCATAATATTCTGCTTTACAGTGGATTATGTCTTTTATATACACACATATTAGTAAGTAGTATATAGCAGTGTCACACTGGTACACATGGCACGACATTCTTCACTTATTAAGTGTTTCCCTTTCTCAGTCTGCATTCAGCATGCATTTGCTCTCTTGCAATTCTATATCTACACCTATCTCAAGGCAGAGTCACAAACGGTCCGAGACGCCAATGGACTTGACTTGCACAATCTTATTACCAAAACTCTTAAAAAGAAATGTTCGGAGCGACTCAGTTCCAACCGACCTCACTCCATTGCACGTGTCCACAGTCGCAAATGTTGACTTACTTAAGTAATATGCACCTCCGGCTCGAAGGTACGTTCCCGGAACGTTGAAATCCTGTCCACACTTTAAGATCTTAATGAAGTGCGTGCAATTTTGAAGATTATATTAAGATGTTTACAAATATAGTGAATTGAGCTATTTACACATTGCATCTGGAGATTTTCAATTTGGGACTGACTTAGTATACTTCGTGGCACTGCTGCTGCTTAAGCGTTGAGTTGATCTTTAATTTGTGACTTTGTAGGACATATGGTTACTAATTTTTAATTTGTGACTTTGTAGGACATGTGGTTACTAATTTTTAATTTGGAACTTTGTAACACGTCTGCTTAGGTATAACGTTTTTGTTTGTAATTTGAAACTTTGTAACACTGTTTATGTTAAACACTGAATATATGTGTATATTGTATTATTCTTTAAAGATCCCAGGGAACAAAAATTGTTGAAAACTTTTTATCAATGAACTTGCTTGATGGCCTTAGAATGATCCTGCAATGAAGATTTTTTGCAATAGAATGTATATGTATAATGCAATAGATGGCTTTACGTAGCTGATTGGATGTTTTTTCAAAAGTTACTTTATGAGGTGTCATTTATGGAGGTTGCTTTGAACCAAAAATGGTTGTTCACAAAAGGCTGGGAATTGCTAAAGATTTTACCATTTAGAGCAATACAGTTTGTAGGTTTTAATCAGAAAGCGGTTATGTTAAGGGATGAAAAGACGGAAAAGGTAGACTGTGAATGGAAAAGATAAGACATAAGTTTAGAAAGTTATATTTCCCTATGGATTTGTTTGAGAAGCAGAGGGATCAGTATTATATGAAAACGGTTCAACTATTGAAAAAACTTTAGATTTAAAAGGATTCACGAGGCTGCAAAAAGTTAAGAGGGAAGGCGTATAGACAGTCGCATCCATATGCGTTCGTCCCCACTGGCATATGTCGGCCGACAGGTTCAAGTGTATGCGTATGCAATGTATATTAGTTGAGGCCCTTTACTGCATCACCACTATAATTCAGATGCATTGAGAAAGCATCGGTGAATGTGAAGCAGTATGAGTGAGAGGAGTTGCAATGGATTACATGGCTGTACCTTCCACCAGAACGAACTTATGGTATAAGAGAGAGAGAAGAGAGCTTGAAGTGAGAGCCTCTTGAAAAATCTTTCTTATGAGAAAAAGGGCAGGTGTAGGGAAATGCTTTAAAGTCCGAGATATTCTTGTATGTAAAGACTTTGCTAAAGCTCACTTAATACCACTGTTTTCCTTCCACAAGATGTAAGAAGAGGAGAGGCGTTGACAGGCTTTTTCTCTAGGGGAAAAGGTCCATTGCAAAAAAGGAATATAGGAAACGAGGCCTTTTCTCTAACACACCAACGGTATATGTGTAAACCACAAAATAAGGTGATCATTAAAGTCGTAGAAAAGCTCAGGCATGCATATGTAAACTGAAAAAGTTATTAAAGAGAATGTTCATTTTCTGTTTTCTGCATGTATATTAAAAAACAAGATTCACGTTCCCAGGGTATACAAAATGACTTTCATATAGCCACAAAATGCGAACATTTATGTCGAAAGGATATTTACAAAATGTAGGTTTATAGAGTTACAAAGAAAATTAGTAGTCGCATGAAATGGCAGAAAGATGTGATCATTATTTTTCAAGGACGAAGATTATTTCCTTTGTATAGGTATTGTATTGATAATTGGAACGACGGCATTTCTTATTAAGTTTTTATTATTCTTGCAGCTTAAAACAAGCAGAATTAGAATGCTACAGTCTTTAAAAGTTTCTAATTGGGAGATTTGCTAACTTTAGATAAAGGGAAATAGTTTATTTTAAATTGTCGAGCCTTGTTCGTCAATACGCAACAGGATTTACAATAGAAAATTGTTAAGAGGAATATCCTCCAGCACTTTTTACAAGAAAAATAAAAGTACAACTTTTAGTTCACTATTATTTATATCTGAAACTTCAAATGAGGGCTATCTGTATTTATACACTTTGTGATCTTTTGAAATCTGCTAAGTATTAATCAACTAATAAATTACCATGAAATAATAGAACAAACTGAATTGCATAAAATTAATTATAATGAGCTTATTAAACTCCAATATCGACTCAAGAATTGATATGATAGGAATAATGCATCAGGGATATGGTACATACATATAGTGATATGTGGGATGTGCAAAATATTGCTTCATTAGGGGTCAACCAAGAGGAAAACAACTAATGAATGACGATGCTGTTACAATATAATGATGTAGATAGTAGTTATGTATATATAATTGTACACGTTGAAAAGCAGAATTTACAATGGTGTATCTATACTCACAGTTAGTTTTGAAAGCCTCAACACAACAAAAGAACTTCTAGATGCAAAGCCTAAGCCTTTAAAGCGCTCGGTCTGACTGCGAGTTGGTGGAGTCCACTTCAAATTCAGGTTTTTCCACGAATTGTGGCATTATTCGGGTAGAATATTGAAGAGCTGAATGGGACAATCTGTGTTGTAAGAGGCTGTTTAATGGCCCTACCTTAATGTCTGTATAATTTGGTTTTCGCGGGGTGCAATAGTAATATTCCCTTTTGTGTCGTCCTCATCCCCTTGGAGAAAACACTCTAGTTGCAGTAAATTCAATTCTTTTTGAAAGTTATTGAGGCGTGAGAAAATGTAGCTTGTTTGTGTGGTTGTGCCATTCTATTCCAGTACAGCCTCATGCTCTTCCCACTCGGATCCGCGAACATTTATATTCCTTTTGGGGTATGTAAAAATCTTGCCAGGTCTCCTCTTAGCAGGGACTTGCATTGAAACGGACGCAATAAGTCGTGCTTTCAATTTAACTTGTATCTATAAAGGCGGTTCGTATCCATAAATTCAATTAATTGGCTAATCCAAAAGGTAGTATTATACTGAAAACGAAGTAATTATCAGAATTCTATGTATCTCTGTTGCTACTTGGTCCGAGGGGTTTTTGTGGTGGTATCTTGTTTTTGAACAAAGCAAATATGTCATTCAGTTACTCTACTCATTAAGGCAACTTCTGTGAAGATAAAAAGCTTTCTGGTTGAATAATTTATAATGTCTAAATGTACCATTGGTCAAATATTCATGAATGTAAGCATACATTTGACAGCATTAACTTGCTTTGAATATAATCTACAAGTTCTATTTCAAGTGGACATACATATACAGATATATACTTATATATAGCATATATACAACTGATATTGCTCAAGTCAAGCCACAGAGTATCAGTTGTAAATCGCATGCTATATCGTTGTATTGACTTAAAGCTTATTTTTAGGTATTGGCTGCGAGTAAATGTACGAATTTAAAGAGCTTACTCTGTATCATGGAGTTCCTCCGTGGGTTTTTAAGAACAGCATCGACAGCTGTAGGAGGAAGCATTTCAGGCTTCTCTGATTCTTCCAGTCGATCATCGACTTCCATCTCAGCAGTGCCAGCTCTAGCAGATAATTCTTTACTTTCTCCTCGATTTTTACTCTTCCTAGGCTTCTTTTTTTCCTTCTTGTCTTTAGCAAGTTTAGCGGAAGCCTTGGTCTTCCCAGCTTTGATCTTCCTCTCCGACAGTGTTGTGACGGGCTCCGTTATTGTTGCCCATGACTAGTTCGTGACACGAGTTTGGCCGAACTCAATGATTTCTTTGTATTTAGTGCTCTCGGACATTATCTCCGATCCGTTGATGTGTAGCAGCTTATTCGTGGGCGTAATCACTCGTGACTTTTGGATCCCGACGTTGTGATTATTGAAAAAAAATCATCCCCGTTGCCATTACAACGTTCCAGAGATATTTGAAGTTAAATTTATCTTACAAAAATTGTAACATCGGGCTTCGGCATTTTATATCGCTTTAGTGGTTGAAATGAACTCTGGCATGATCCCTTAGAACTTTACAGGTTCCAGTCTGGACTTGACTGTTATAATCGGGTATTTCGTGAGAAGCCCTTGTCAAGAAAAGGCTTGAGCAGTGGGTGCATCGTTGAGAGTTAGGCCACTTGTATCCGATCTTCTTTTCTTGGTGGTCCTTTTCGGAGAATTGGAGCGTGAGGCCGTGGGCCACACTGCTGGCTTTTTCAGTAAAGCGCAGATAGCTTCCAGCATCACATGCTTGTATTGCTTGTAAGGGCTTATATATAAGTATATATATATACATAAACCAAGTACATGTGTAGTATAATCCGGATTTCAAAATTCCCGCTTACATATCTTCAGACAGTAAGTCAATTTACTAAACCGATAATGATGAATTCTTGGAAGTGTAGATATACCTATTTACGTCGTGCTAGCCAGATGTTGTATTTTTTGTATAAGCAGTTTCTTAGAATAGTATGAAGGACAACGGTATACAAAATCCTTAAGCCGTTTAGAGAAAGGTTTTCTGGTGGGAGAAAAATAAGATGTAAAACTCAATATTCGTTTTGTCGATTAAGATTTTGATATTGACAAGATCTGGGTTACACATCTCTAAAAATCCAATATCTGGGCGCAATACGACCAGCTTCCCTTTTTGTACATCGGAGTATATTGCAAGTTGACCTACAGCAACCGTCGCCGGCAATCCGTGTGGCTGTCCCGTCTGGGGTTCCCGGTCGAGTGCTTGTCATCCGTATATCTGTATTATTCGACGGGTTCGCTAAGGAAGAAAAATTTCATCTCTTACAGGAGCTGGTGCTGTTTTTTCGAATGTGATCTGTCATACGTATGAAATCTAATGCTACTTCTGATCAAGCGTAAAGAAAAGAATGTACGAAGAAGAAAATAAGTATAAAATACTTGAGTGAATCTATATAGCTGTCGCTGGTTAAGAAGCAAAATACGTACGATCACCATTTTCATTTAACAAAAATACATTAACGGAAACTGTGGTAAAAAAAAGTTTAAGCGATTAGCAAGTTGTCAAAATGAACATCGTATTTCAAAAGTAAATGCCATCTTGAACTGCCTACGGATAGACTTGTAAGTTCATATGTACTTGGCGCATTTCCCATCTTAACATATTCTATTCGACACGACAAAAACTAGTATATAGATACTAGTATACACGAAGGCATCAAATGAAAATATGCATGTATCTAAATATAGATATACATATATATAAATTGAGACACGAATACTATTCAAGTATATTTATACAAATAATAGAGTTGTTGTAAGAATTTCATTTTGCCAATAAGCCCACTTTACAATACACATATTAGGGTCGGGGAAAGTAATTTACTTGTGATTTGACAATACAAGGATTTGGTTCGGGCATACTGTCTCTGTGATATTCAGCGTTTATGTCGATAAAGACAAGCGTACGGGATTTAACATAGGGCTCAAGGGGGGATATCCTTTTGACAACTTAACGCTCGAATCAATAACCCAAAACCGTGCTCAGCAATAGCAATTTTTTGAAATATCATCCCCAGAACCAAGTTTAAAATGCAGAGGTTACATGGGGCCAAGGAAGGCTGGCACGTGAGAGAGTGGTCCTTCCTTTGGTGATCATTAATGATAACGGTGAATTATTGGAAGGAAATTGGATTACGTGAGGTGCGTCTATATTAAATGAATTTTCCTTGTATGTATGTTTCAAGATTTAGCAAGTCCGAAATTGTATTCTATATCAACATCACCATTAGCGTTAAGTGTGATACCATGTATTTTCACATAGTTCAAATAGATGCAACCATGCAACCACCTCGGTGCTTTTCTCATCGTGACTTGGTCTACTATGCAACTTACACCGAACAACATGGTTTCCAAGTTTTCTTTGGTAGCCCTAAAGGATACTTGTGAATTAACAATACTAATAAAGTGCCACTTACCTGAACTTTCGTGATGGACACGAAAGCGGAATGTTTGCCAGGAATATCAGGTCGCACTCTCATATCAAGTACCTCTCACTAGTGCCAGTGAAAGTTACGATTGAAAATTAAACTCAGTAGGACACAAACTCATAGTTTATTTTTATAAAATATATAGGTAATAAAAGCTAAGATTAAATTTACGTAAATCTATATTAGTTCCCTCGACTTCACTATCTGTTCACCATAAGCTTTATAAGGAAATTTAAAACTCGGTCAAGAATAAGTAAACTAATGTTTAAGAATAATTGTTGGTATTTCAAATCTTATACATATTCTTACAATCTTAGGTCAGTCAAATAAATTAGATTAGTGATTTACATAAATTAGAAAAACAACCAATCTAAGAGAAATTTTGGACAGGTGTATTTAACTACATATATACAAATTATCTGCTGTACCGTGCTGTAGTTACTTTTAGGTATTTATTTTTAGGTGTGGTAATTGTGAATCATTTAATACTAACTGTAAAATTATTATTGCTATCGAATAAATCTGTGGATCACCCTAGTGATATACATCCCACGGCTTTTTCTTTGAGATCATGAGCTATCATCTGATAAGTATCTTCCTCAGTCGTGTTTCGAGGAACAACGCTATCACATCGAAATACATTGCGATGCCTTTCCTTTTCTTCTCAATAACTTTGTCTTCTCCTTCCGCTGGCGTCAAATTGATCGTCGAAGTTTGGTAACATTTGAAGGCCCTGAAAAGACACTGCTGTTGTTGAAAAAATGCCTGCCTTCATAAATCAACGGAATGAACTTACTTTTCCATCGTAGGTTACATCGAATAAATTATCCTGTACTCTGGGGCAAGGACGGAATCTTATCCAAACTTCAGGTTTTCCCGAACTCGTTGATGGATCTTCCATTGGGGCTGCGAATGCCACTGGGGGTAACAGTAAATCTTCGTCTACTTCAACCTACCCCTCTCCTCCAGGTTTGTGACGTACAGCATGTTATTATGCATTAATAAATTCAAAATGTATGTGTCATTAGTTCTTGTAGGGATATCCCTGTGATGAAGAAAATTAAACTAATGTGAGAACTAAATCATCATAAAGCTATATTCTATTGTAGACAAAGTGATCACTTTCTTCCTTCGAGGTCTTACTTTCGCCAAAGTTCGTGCTTGATTTGTTTTGGTTCCTGAGAAAGTAAAAGTTCATTGTAGAAAGTCGACTTCTTCTGCTTGTAATTTACTGTCGCATTTCGCGAATACTCGACTGCATAGTGTTGGCTTCCTCAGCATCGTTTTTCTTTTCTTTATATTTTGATCTTTCCCCCTGGATTTCTTACTTACTCTACATGTATATAACACAAATTACTTCAGAGTGAGTTCACAAAGCGTTGGAACACGAAGAAATTCAATTTGCTCTTCAAACATAACAAAGCTCAACTTTCCCGTGTCTTTTCATTAAAATTTTCTTCTGTACGCACATATTTACTATTTGGATGTGCACATGTCAACAAAGCAGCACTGTAAATAAATCTTGGGATATATCTGTACGTACCTATGTACAAGAAGTAAAACATTGAGTCAATCTTCTCTAAACAAAGGAAAGTAATTCGATTTACTGATGTACACTACAATATGGATGTGTCACAGGCTTATTACATTTATGTAACAAAGTCAGTACTAATTGGTCTCTGTCATACTTTAATTTGATGTTCACGCTAGCTTATAACATGCCACTCGCCACGTTATAGAGCGACGTATTACCACGCGATACGGTCAACTATTGTAAACCCTTTTTCATTAATTATATTTTTATTATTAAGTGTTGTGGACTTGCAGAGCCTGTTTTTATACAAATGTAAGCTAATCTATGATGTATTTAAGCTCTTTGTAGATCTTTCGTAACATCAAGTTCTAAAATTAAAAGTCCACCAGATATTTTTAGGACTTATAAATAGTTTCTCATTCATATTCATGGCAGTCAGAATGATAATGGAAAGTCATATGCGCTGCGCTTCCGTTGGCAATACGATAAGAACGCTTAAGCTGTCACAATATGTCAGGTTCAAGATTTGTTCCAAATCTGGAGTTAAATGATATATTATGTGCATCCGGAGTAATTCTGACAGCTCAATACCCCAATATTACAGAAGAACATTATTTATTCGTACTTTATTTTTATTCGTTTTATTATTTTCTTGCTTACATCTACACAATATTTTCCAGAAGAAACATATCAAGGGCACGTACTCAATGGCAATGACGTCTTCTACGGAGGAACTATTGTACTCTTCAGCTCGACTACTATATACCTTTCAAAAACCAGTATGAACAGCAGGACGTTTTATTTATACTGTCACTTTATGTACTTTCAGCCATGGAATAACCTAGAGTCACACTCCTTGGATAATGTTTACGTCGGAATTTAGGTGGTCAACCAGCTTATTAATACATGGAAGTGTTCGGATATTCAAACACCTGACGTTTACAATATCCAATGATTGGACATTGGAAACTGTAACTACTTCGGGCATAAATGTCAACCGCGTTTCAGGCAGCTTTAAACATATTAATTAACCAATGATTATCTTGACTAAAGTTACATATTCCATACCGTTTGCAAAAAAGGAACATATGTCAAGCGATGGAATTTACATTCGGACGCTATCAAAATGTTCGACAACAATATTTTAAATATTAATTTGACGGAGGACAGCTCAGTATGTGAAATATCGTATTCGGGAAGAGAAGTTCGCTTCATTAAAAGCGTGCTGCCATCCCACGGTTGGAACGTTAAAGCAAAAGAAGCTTTTGCGCCAATTTCAATAGGCAGTGAACACGTGAGATTCCGAGCTTCGGAAGTGTCGAGTCGGCAAAACGGTGATACGGTGTCTTGAAACAGTTGAAACGGTCTTTTTAATAATACACTAACACTTATTGCATCCTGTTAAGTCTACTAATTAATACCAAAATTAAACGCTAATTCAACTTTAAGGTGTTATTTAAGCTTGCTCAGCTTTCAGGTAATATTTTAAACTTGACAGTGTTTACGTTCATTGTAAATTCCTACGTTGGAATGAATCATTATTACTTATTTATTTTATCATAAATTACCTTTTATTTCTAATAGGTGAATGCTTAAAAGAGACATGTATAGCCGGAAGAAGAATTTGTTGCTATTTAGACGACAAACCTGCTAGAGCATGCTTTGAATTTACTGGCGATAGCTCGAATATGAACAGGTATTGATAATATAATACGTGAAATTTGAACATTTTTGTACTATATTATAATACTGAAAGAAATAAAACATTCGCACTGATGATTGACTACAGGCAATTATTTATGGTTTGCAGGTTGTGCTAAATAGTACATGAATAACATTTTTAAATTTAAAATGTTATTGGTGAATTTCAGTTTTGACTACATGTGCACCATCACTTCCGACTTTTGTAGACTACCAACTCAGAATCAATGGCATTCGAGAAATTAAACTTATGCACGAACGACAAGATTGTTCTTAATGATGCCTTCAAAATCGAGATGACATGACTACAATAATAATTTTTGTAGCATAAACTCCCGCTACGAATGTTTATAAAGGAACAAAATGCTTAAACTAAAATGAGCTAAAACTCCCAAAACTTTTTATACCTACTCACATTGAGCACAACTTCCTCGTTGAATTCTAGAGCATAATACATGCACTTTATTTAAGAATATTTGCTTTAAAACGCATTTTTTGATTGTGGAAAAGCGTTGAAAGGATTGACTTTCAAACAGTTACGTTTCACCTCCATGGAGTAAGCAGAAGCAGAGCTGCCCTTCTTTGTAAATTCTACAGTAAAATTAGTACAAGAATTGTATCATTTTGCTCTTGGTAATCAAAAATGTTCATTTACGTGCACAAAGTTGAACATTTATAACTGTTCTGGGCTTGCTACACCTGGGTATAGTTTAATTTTAGTATGGCAAACAAAAGGTAAACGCGATGGTATTTTTATTTTATTATTTTTATAACTGAATATATTTACTGTGGTTATAGTTTCGCTACATTCCTACATGTCCGTATCAAATTTTTGTTCATGCAAGGGGCGACTAGACCACATGTGGAGTAGTGTTATTTTTGAGATTTTTGGTTTTGGTCTACTTTTAAAGACGACGCGGTCAACTTGTGGACCGCGGTCCCCAACCAAAGTGGGAAGCCATAGTGCCAGTAACATGCTCGTTTATACTTTGTATTTTGGTAATTGGTTGTATGTACCTTATTATAATAAATACTTTAGTACGTACTAAAATGGATGAAATTTTCAAGCAAATGAAATCCCTGATTGTTAATTTTATCCAATCCGAAGATGGTTGATTGTTGTAGGATACTTATTATACCGCCTAAATTAAAGTGAGTCACAAAAAGTGTTTGGTTAGCTATTTTATGGATGAAAATTGAGTGGAATGATACTGGTTATATTAATTAAAAGCTTAAAATGGTTTGGCAGTAAATTTTGTGGATGAAGTGTGGATGAAAATTGCAGTCAAAATATTTAGCCGAAAAAAACTGGGTGATTGATCCGGTTTCCTAATAAGCGGTTCTTAATGAAATCTATAACCTTGTTGTTTTAAATGCCGTGTTCCGTTGTTTAGCAATGTTACAGATATTTTGTTTTATTTCTTTTTACCAGATTGTAATAAAATATTAAATCAAGTTTTGCGTAGATACGTTTTTGTATTCGTTTGTACTACGTTGTTTACGTATACCTGTCTTCTGCATTTTATGGTTCGTGATAAATATTAAAATCATGCATATCTATAAAATGAGATATACCATTATATTATTGTTTTAATAAGTGCAATAATTACCGAAATCCATACTGTTCTTATCAGTTTTAAATCAAAAACGCTAATCGTTCACAACGGGTTTTTAACTTGTTTTAAATTCAGAAATATATTTCCTGAATTTACTATGAAATGAGTTGATAGGATTGCATGATTCCAACCAGCTGGAATAATTTCAAGAAAGTAATAAAAGATATACCCGTACCTCGTGAAAATGCTTTTTTTCTATCAAAACAAGTTTTCTCAATTTCGTGAAAAGTTACTGAAGAAACAAATGAATAGCGTATCTCTAAGCACCTTGGAGGAAATCTTGACTTGACTTTGAAGTTGTAAATGTAATGAATTCATTTGCGGATTAGATCTGAGGTTCGTATGTGTAGGTATTACACAATCATGAAAGAAAGCAGGTTTGAATTTGTTTTTTTGTATAAGTATGCGTATACCTCATCATTGGTTTTGACTCTTCGCACATAGACAAGTATCACCACGGGGATTTTTTTCATCTGTTGTAACCGCTTGCGCTGCAATGCTAAATACCAGAGCAGATCTAGAACAAGGTAAATTATATTTTCAGTTATGTCTAATGCATTCTTGTAGGTATAGGAATGTTACATACAGACGATCACACCCTCAAAAGTCAACTTCAACTGCTGGTTGTATCAATGGCTTTAATTTTCACGAGTTGGTATTTAACATATAATCGTGTCCTTAAGTTTTGTTCCCGTGAGGTTACCTTTGCATGACAATAAGAGATTTATGATTTTGTATGAAAACCGGAGTCGACCTTTCACACTAAAGCCGCACGACAGCGGCAACACATGCTGTACAATGAACACACTCAGATACATGAATCTGCCCAGACCTACATACACATGCGGTGACAGTTGATCTCTGTACAGTCTCCAAGTAAACATTGAGAGGTAGCAGTAATGGAAGTAAGATGTGAAATAATTCGAGTATCCGTTCAAAAAACGGAGGACCTCATCCAAGGGGGCCGTGGGTATATTGGAAGCAAGCTTAATTCGACACCAGACGACAGGTGTGCGGAAGGGGTTGATTATTTAATGTGCCTCCATTCTGTGTGCATATTATCGATGCGTATACAACCAATTCAAGTGCATGGACATGCATAATGAGTGTATTTAGTGATGACAGGTAGTCTCTGTTACTCTGTGAGAACTCACGTTCAAAAACCATGTTTAAAATTTTAGACCTTCGTGTACGTAAAGCACTGCAATCAATGTGGCTATTGTATAAATAATACCAGAAAATCATTTAAAACGTACGTAAGTAACTAACATATATAAGGGAAGTAACATGACTAAGTTTACTTTTCTCTCCAGAGAGTAGTATAGGAGTTTGGTTGAGTGAAAATGTTCTCTCACTCTGTCGGTGCTGTGTAGCATTTGGCAGAGCTAAGGTGTGTAGATTGGTAATGACAGTCTGGCCTGCTGTTTATAGAAAAGGGTTTTAAAACCCAAGCAGTTTAGCTTTGCATTGTAGATTCGTATTGTTGTATGTATAGTAGATGACGGGGATGGGGTTGGTACCCCAATTGAATCGAAAAGCAGCAACCTGTACTCGGTATATAATACCATTGAAAGGATAAAGTAAAACGCAGGTACTAGCTCAGGTGTGAGTGACCGAGCATAACTTTGACTTATCTTACCACTTGCATTGTACATCTCATATCCATCTACAAACATACAGATATATGCACATGCACCTACAGGCCTCATTATGATTCCCTATAGCTAGTACACATGCTTTGAAGGATGGTTATATTAGGCAATGGGTTATACATATAACTCAACCCTCCACGTACTTACCCATTTCCTATGGAGTATTCTATAAGACAACAACTGAATGTATGTAAGTGCTTATGAATCTCGTATGACTGTGGTAGTATTCTTATGTTATAATTTTTCCTCTCCTCTGGTTCAGCTAGCCTATAGCTCCCTTACTTGCTGGTTTGCTTGCCTGACTTAGCACTAACACAGACTGACGATGAATCCCCTAAAATTCCATTTTTCTTTTTCCTCTTGCTTTAAGAACTACCTTATACTACATTACCATTATTACCTTTATGTACCTGTACTTGACGGATGGTGACGGCGAGTACATGTGCTGTTGCTTCTTCTCCTGCTTAAATCATTTTTACCGTGATTTTTATACATTAGGATTTTAATATTTCTATAATCGTCATTACCATCATCGTCAGTTGACATTCGTTAATTATTCCCAATTATAATTTATCGTGGCTCATACAATAACGATTTAATTGCTAAAATATATTCGCGATTCGTCCACAAAGCAAAGGTGGTCGTGCAATCAAAAGGAAATTATACCATAAAAGTCGTTGCTGGTGGTTCACTTTTCGGCTCAACAAAAGATCCATCTTATAAGCTCCTGCCTGGAATGCAAGGAGTAGGTAGAAATCACTTTTATGCTGATTTCTGAGTAGCATATTGGGCTGTATTCAGCAATTTGTCCAAGTTTATTACTTTCCATAACTCTGTATAAGCTCTGGGAAACTTGTTAGAGTCTACAGGTGAGACAAATTGAAGCCGTAAGTCATTTGCGATGGAGAAATCATAGGAGTTTTGTGTATTAAGTCACTCCAATCCCTGTCCCTGTGTACACGGGCTAAATTAAAAAGGAACCTTTGTTGTTTAAAATAAAAATGCAAGCCCCCTCAAGTTTTCCTAAATAGAAGAGTGAGTTTCAAATAAAAATGAAGGAAAATGTTTCCAACCTGACTTGACTGACGTATTAACTATTGATGTTAACCTCGTATTTGTGTGCTTATGCCCGTCTCTGTGTATATCCAATTTTGTGAATAATGTGCTTCTAAATTTTATTACTCGTGTTAACAAGTTCATTGCCGAGTTCTCACATCGTCTTGCTGTTAATACCTCCAGTGGTGAAGTGATATCATAATTATCATTTGTAGTCCTTTGTGTGATGTAGTTTCTGGTGTTATCCATAAGCCAACAAATCTACTTGGAGTCACGTCACAATGCAGTTGGTTACTGTCAAAATCTGAAGGTGAGGATTTTCCTTCCAACTTCTGGTAGAATCGAAAGAATTTCGGTCGATCATTGAAAGTCTAAAATCTATTTAATCTTGTGTTATTGCTTTATTGTTTGCCACACTATCAGTGATGATTAATATCAATTCAGAAGAGCTTTAAAATTGTTGTAATATAACTTTAGAGCCAATTCTTGTTATAATATTTTGTATATAGTAAATATTAGTATAAAAAATGTACTCGAATTTCTTTATTTATAAAATTTGATATTTTTTTAGATTTATTATTTTGTTTATTAACCGAGCCTTTTAAATCACCAGTAACTAAATTTTTTTCAAAACTAGTTTTCCTAATTGAAGTTATAAAATTATAGTTATCTAATTTAGCACGATTGATTGTATAATAAAAATTGATGTTGTTACTGAATGAAAAAAAGTTCTATTGGCGCAATTGTTTACCTTTAATCAAGTAAAAAAAAACCTTTACCTCAAAGAGTCTAAAATTTGTGAAATTAATTAGACTGGTAAAAACTACATGATCCGGGTTTAATACCACATTAGGTACGTAAAATGCTGATGCGGTTTAATCTTTGTACTTGCTTCAATTTATTTTTGAAGGCTGTTCTGCGGTTTTCCACCTGGCATGAGCCGGGAGGGAAAGGTAAATAATTGTACTTCCACGGCCGTAGTCATCCGTGTAGAGGATGACTACGAGAAGCTGTGTTCATTCCAATCAATGGTCATAAAATTTAAAATCTAGGGTAAAGTCACTCTCAAGCTTTATATTGATGACAATAATAAGTTTTTATGCTTTAATATTTGACTGCACTCTTGTTTAAAGATTACGCATTTACAAAAACTTGCCCACACTTTCGGGGAAGTGCAGGTCGATCATAAAACAAAATGGCATTACCTTAGGATGAGTATTGCAAAGTACAGCTAAAATTCTAATCCTCCGCCAGAACGTTCCGGAATTTGTTCCACCTGCTACAATGCTTCTTCAGAGTTTTTTATACTTCTTAAAATATATTTAGAGCGCTGCAAAAATGATTATTTTTCGATGGAAATCATATATACATGGATACATGTACAGACATCCTTTGAATCCAAACTCACGTATGTCTGTGCCCCTTGAACTGTGTCAATAGTAGATTACAATTTGATGATGCAACATGATATACTACCGGTTGGCAGGTGTCGAGCTCTCCTCTTGTTCTTGTTGGGAAAGTTCTCCATGCATAAAATAGCTTAAAAATAAAAAACGACTACGTACATTTACTGAATAACATCGTAGTTAGTGTAGTATTACATATTACCTGCAAAGACGAGGTGAGAGTGAATCGAAACGATAAAGGTAAAATTTTTGGCCAAGACATCGTTATTTTGTCAAGGATAGTCCAATTAGTTTCGCGGTTTAGTTTGTATAATATTTACTTAAAAGTAAACATTGTTGCGTCAAGCAGCGCGTTCATTTCTGTTGGTATTGTGCAATCCAATGTATTTAGTTATAGTAGCAACCTTTGCTCAATTTCCGCACTTGCGAATTTGATACATATTTGTGAGTTTACTCACAGATTTAAATTTTGATTTATGCCATTAATTTGGTTGCAATATGGTTTTTTCTCTCACAAACAAACTTACTATGCTTGTTGTTTCCTAATTGGTTATTGACAGGCAAATATCTTGAATGGAGCAATTTATGTGGAATACACTGTCATAATACTATAGGGAGAATGTTGCAGTATATAAGAATGAGTAACCCTCATGGTGTCTTGTTGTACAAACAGAGATGACACCTGATAACTGGTTCCAATCAAGACAACATCTCATTCTTAGTATGGACAGTCAAGTTTTATTCTAGTCTTGATGACACTGATGACAGTCATGGGAAAAGATTTGCTTGTATGGGACTCAAGAAGCGATCAGTTTATGAAATCACACTGCTTTCATAGCCTCATTCTTTGCATTCGACAATGCTTCGGCTCAACTTAGACGTTATAAGTGGCAGCTTGAAGTTTGGATTGACAAACTTATCAATGTTGAAGTATATCATCGACATTTTCCCGAGCGCTCTAATGGTCCTACAGCTTTTATTCTTAACTGTTGAAGAAATTATTCCAATCTTTTTCAACGCGTGAAAAATTCAAATAATATCTTGTTTGCACGGTGAATTTTCCTGTGTTGTATGTATGTACTGCGAATATTTTATTTATACAGTCCCGCGGGGAATGAAATATTGTTCATTCACACAAAAATATAAATTCATTCACACAATCATGCAGAGCAAAGGAAAAACATGAAAGCGAAAGCTCTCATATGAATCTATACTGTATTTATGAAAACAGGACTTTTGTTGGCGCACACACAAAGTTTGCCAGAACGGAAGAAGCATGCTCGGCAGTCCAGAATGAGGAGCAAAAAGAAATTCTATTATCAACAACGTATAAGCATCCTCGTTTCCAACAATTAAACCTACTATTACGTTTCGTTTGTATACATGATATTGTGTACAAGGCGGTGGTATCATTCGAAAAATTGGATTAAACCGCAGGATTTTGATGAGCTGACAGTACCATATCGTCGTACCATTACTCATGGAGATGAAAACATACAAGTATATAATACTTTCTGAATGGGTACATATTAATGCAGCACAACCATACACGGCTGAAAATTCTCAAAGGTACTTGATTTGAGCTGAAGGAAGCTGACTCAACCAAGTATGAAATAGTATGTGCCTTTGGTAGCTTGCTCCCTGTTGTTGGTTAAGCCATTGTAAAATACAGTGGTAAAATTTCTTCTTTGTATACAGTCAAAAGTGTTAAATAAGTATACTTGTATAACAAATATAAGTATCTGTGTATATCTAGCGTGTGTGAGTGTGTGTGTGAAGACACACAAGTCATAGACATAGAGATGTGAAGGTACACATTATACGGATGATATGCATATACAGAAGGCTCAGGAAACACAAACCATTCTTGTGCTTAACGGGGAATGTTGAAAGAAAAAATTGTAAGTAATTGCTGAACAATCAACTTATTTTGCTTTATTAAAAGTCTATCTTTGCCATGCATCATATATTTCCTCGCTGCAGTTAGTTCCATTAAAATATGATTTACAATTTGCCACTGTCTCTAGTAAATACTTGAGTATTAGTGATGCCTTGTCTACATAAAATTTATAACAACCAGATTGCATTAGTGTCTTTCATGACACTTACCTTTCTGTACATGCCCACTTGCCTAAGTTTAGAGATCCTACCATGTTACGTGTGTAAAGGTATATTGCAAATGTATGAATGGACTGTGGACTTGTATTCATACTTCGTAGATTTAAAAAATCATGCGAAACTCATAACCATAAGATGTCTTGTGCCAGTGGTGACCAATATTAAGTTTGTCCACATACCTTCAACAAAATATCTGTAGTTTTGAAATGTTTTATAAGCTGAAAATTTTAGATTGACAGTGAAAATGTGAAACTGTCAAGCGAACGTACAACAACACATGTTTGTTAATACCATATAGTTTAGAATTTATGTTACAAATTTTATCCTCACAGCACAATCATTTTCAACAATTTGATTCAATTAAGATGTAAATGTACTACAAATGAGAATAGGAAATGCGGTACAATTTTACAAAATTACAATGGTACTCCTTCTTTGCAATAAACTTACAATTTATTGAAAACTGAGAAAGTCGTGGGCGGATTTCAACTTCTAGAATAATGCTGATGTACATACAGCATTTTTTCCAATTGGACTCTATGGTTAGGAAAGTTATTTATAAACGTGCAATAATAAATAATAACAATTAAACGTCTCAAGCGGAGGATTCATTGTTAGACAGTTGTCCTCATTACCATTGCTAATTAGGGTCATCTGAACTCATCTGGTAAAATGTCGGCAGCTCATTGTACAAGTACTAATGACTCTAAGAATCATATTTTTTCCTACTGTTTTCCACGTACTTACAGTTATTTTGCATAGAATTAGCTCCTTGCCCATGCTCTTCATTCGTTCCTAAAGTTGCATAAAGAAACAATTTGCAGGAATATTGCCTAGTATAAGTATGTAATTCGTGATTACAGTAATACAGGGAGGATTTGTGACTACTACGATAAAGCTTTGTTCCCTTGATCATTTCATTCGAAAAGATCTCATAAATACTGTCGTTGTATATACAAAATCCTTTATTGTATCCACCTGAGATTCTAGTACTGATGTGTGCAATATTATATATCCACTGTTGCTGTATGTACCTGAGTCATTTTGTCATCATAAAAACTCATCATCATTCTTTCTGGTCGTTTCTTCCATCTCCCTGTCGCTCATTCTCTGCATGCTGGCTGCACAGTCACTTGATGAACTGGACTGTTTTTGTGCACATGAATATTTATGAAAGTAGGTCTGCTGAATGCATTCGTCCGTTGAAACTGTTCCTGCATCGAATTCCTCATTTCCTCGGTCCTTTCCAACATTTACTTCGAAATGTATATTTATTTCTAAATGTATAGTGACTTCAAAATGTATACTCCTAACGTATTTACTTTTAAATGTGCATTTGCTTCTTACCGTATATTTATTTCTAAACTAACATTTACTTCCAAACGTGCATTTATTTATATGTATATTTACTTCAAATGTATATTTCCTCCTTTTGCCAGAACACACATGTGTTTATTACATATATAATCGTACGGAGAATCGGACAAGGAATGGTATTTAAGATTTGAGAGTCATCAGAGAAGTAAAAACGTTTAGGGATGCAGGAGGTAATGGACGAAAATTTTGTTCTTTTGTCTTGTTCAGACAACCGTAAGCAAAACACACTAAAATTTACACTAATATAGAAACTTGTAATAATATCAAGGGATAAACCAGATCTTGAAAGTATTCTTCCCATATACAAGTGTTGAAGTGACAGAAATAAAAATACTCATGTTGTTGTATCATTATTATGCCAGTTCCACTTATGCCTGCCTGAGATTCTATCGTGTTTATTCATACAATATACTGCTTATACAGATGTCAAGATGCTTTGCTTATATGGCAATGCATTATTTACACGGTGCGCATATCAGAGAATTACATTTTACAGGCAGGAGCATATAAGGCAGCATATTTCAAGCCAAATTTGTTTAAATAAAAGCAATTGAACTCGAAATTAGCCACTGCTATCAGCATTTGAACCTTTACAGGTTAAAATGAAGTCGTTAAAACCTTAACGCATTTCAACATATGAAAACATATCTACATATGTGTGATTTCTTTAAATAGATTTGGGCATTTGACCGAAGACACTTGTAGAATTTACCATCGTCGTATGTACACACATAAACCTTTTCTTATTAAACTCCATTGAAATTTACCTGTCAGCTTATGGTTTCAATACCCTATCTGATATACTTATATCAAGCTTGATTATGATAATATAAAGCTCTGTGATAATAATATGAAGCTTCTTTGGTAATTCTGCAATAGAAAGTGGATTGTTGAAAACGGCTACAACAAGTAATTTACTTTGCCTTCTTAAGTTTCAGAAGAACGATAAGATAAGCAATTGCTATTAAAGTATTAAGGATTTACTGTTTCGTTTATGCTGAAAACAACAAGTATTATAATAGTTATGCATATGTAATTACACTGCTTTGACTTAAAACCAGTTTCACATAACGTTTGATTTGGGCAAATAACTATCAACAGGAATTTTAGCTGACATTAAAGCCAGCAGAAGTAACTGCACATAATATTCACCAAGTTATGCGAACCAGATTTACTATGTAATTAGTAAATCTTATTAATAATTTCATATAGTTTCACTAGGTAAGCATACGGTGACATGAACTTTCTATTTGTGAGAAATTAAAGGAAGTCATCGTGTAGATATGTTGTTTGGCATTGCAAATGAATAAAAAAGTTTTGTTGCCCACAAAATATGACGTGTACAAATCACGTCGTAGTCGTAGACTGTTGAGTAAAATGGTATACAACTTCTAAACTGCAGTGGTGTATTAAGAGCGCACATTAAAAGGTACATGAATGCGGTGCAGACGGGAAAAATTGGATGTAAAAATCCTAGATTTATATGCAGTTGTAATGTATACCGTGGGATTTTCTTGTTGCCTGCTGTGTTATTCACCTGGTTTCTAATTTCCTTTCTTTTCGTTTTTTCTCTGTATTCCAGGTCGTTCGGGTTGAACTTAAATCAAGTGAAGAAGAATGCTATTTGGATACCTTTGGAGTCCCATTGGAATTTGGACGTCAAGATACCAATAAAATACATAAAAGTCAAGTTTATTTCTGAGCGAAAAGTTAACTACTTATTGTTGCTACTTAAAAAGTGGATGCCTCATACTTAATATAGAAGTCAGTGCCACAAGGATCTCTGTGTGCGTTGACGCACACCATTTGTAATTTCTCTGGGGCTGTACGCAAAGCTTTATATACTTATAGATACCACGTAATTACTAGGAGGAGGAAAATATCTGGACCTCACGCTTTTATTTTTTGCAACCAGCAAGATGGTCATTGTTACTCGGGTAATTTTTGTTTCATTCACGTTTTCCGTAGACTAATATCAGTATTATAACAATATGGAAGCAGTCACCATTTTGTCCTTGTCCTCATAATTTAGTATGTTACCTGTAGGAAAGCACTTCTGTATGTATGACAAAAGTCAAACCCCTATATACGTCCTGTATGTTTAGCCCTATAAAGGTTATAATGATAAACAGCATTCATCAAGGAAACCTCGATCGGACCTCCAAGACCTGTTCTAACATATAGAAACATGGGATAAAAATAGTAATTATATTTAAATGTTCCGTTGTAAGCACTTGGCTATTTACATTACATAAATCCGAACATTTTTTACCCCACAGCTCTTTCACTGGCATTTAACATATGTACCATCACCACTTGTTTTCAGAAGGCAGTAAGTGTAAAAATGGAAGCGAGTAATTGCTGTTTATAATTGGATTTAAATACTCGCAGAAACTTCATAGGATCTATGATTATTCATGGTCAGTCCTCTGCCATTTTCCTTTTCATAACTGCTGCCAATGTAAATGCCATTTTCAAGCTGGGAGTTGTAGGGGATAAACATATTAAATATAAAACTATTAGGTAGGCTCAGGTTGGTATGTATTGTAATTTGCAACCATTTTGGAGCTATATTTGAGCATGAGTTTTAATCCTATTAGAATGTAATTAAGTATGAATTCTAATGGTATTATTATCTTGATTGATGTGACGGGTTGAATAATTTTACAATGACGGAGCACTTGTTGTAGGCTTTAAACTATTTAGCTCTGAACTGGTGAATGATCTAGGCGAGAGCAATTTAATTACAGTACACGCTCCTTCAATATTTCAAAAGGTTCATCAACTGCACTAGATTGCACTACTTTGGTATGCATGGGAAAACTCTCCTTCGTGAACTACAACACTAGGAGCAACTCATGACTTTCTGAGTCAAGTGCAAGAAGATGCTTGTATAGTTATATGTATACTTGTAACACTAATAAGTAGAAGACGAGTATATAATGGAAACAATAAGAGGTATTCGTTGTAAGGCCTTTGAGCAAACAATATTTAACTGCCAAAACACAAATCAGCATGTTTGTATGTGTGTGATGAAACGATTTGCATTCATTCACGTAGCTAAGCTAACAAGTGAGTAACGGGATCCAATAACCTTCCTGTTTACACTCAAACAGCCTCACAAGGTATTCGAGAAAAACCGAGGCACATTTTATTCCGTTCTTACATACCATTGTTTCAGCATTTGTAACACTTCTTTTATAATTTCGTGGAAGCGATGAGAATATAAATACCGGAACAGTATATTTGTCAACTGTTTGTGTTTGTATTTGGTGAGCTGTTATATAGAATATGTGTATTCAAGTGCACGACTTCAAGTAGAGCTCAATAGAGTCTATCCTATATTATATGGGACGATTCGGCATACTATAATACTTGCAACTCCTTCTGAGGATAAATTAATGCAATGTATGGCAACAGTATTTATTCAAGAAACGACATGTTGTACACATCCTTAACAAATATTTGTATTAGATTTATCTCTGGGAATCAGTTGTTCTTTTACTTTAATCCAGCCTCCGAATGTGTCTATGATGAAGAATGCTATGTACACTCGTATAGGGACAGGTGTGTAAATGTGACTGTGTCTAGTTGGCACCAATATACATAGGATTATGTATAAATGAATTCCAAAATAGCATGATGATTCTTTTAGAGATGCAAGTATTCTTCACTTCAGGTGCCCATTCACGTTTCATCAACTTTGTATCAATCGTGAGCATAACTCTATAGATAACCATTTATGGCTTTATGTTTAGTGTCATGTAATTCTAATGGCTGAATGTCACATGTTGTACATGAATGTTACATACTGATTTGTAGAAGCTATTTGCACGTATGCCTACATAACACATACCTACAAGTTTAACTAAATGTTTTAAGTGTTATACATTACAAGTTTAAATTCTATATGCTAAATGTTTAAATTCCGTAAGTTCTACATACAACTTACACGCTGTAAATAAGCTGTATTAGGAGTATTTGTAGTTGGAAAGTTGTAAAATGATAAGATTTGTGTGACCACGTATTTGTCGTTTGTGTCTTTTCTCATTTGTCGTTTCCCACTATATGGGCAATCTAAAAGCTATGTGCCTGCAGGGCAGGTAAAATAGCAAAACCTGGGTTTACTTTATACAGCGTGAACCTTCAAGGTAAATAAATACTGAAAAAGCAATATTCCGAGTATTGTAAATGCTTGGCATGAGTCCATTTTGTTCACAAATGATAAGTTATTTTTATATGAATGGGAATCCCACACTAAAGATAATGCTAATTCTGGTGTAAATAAGTTGAATTTACCTTTAAATAACCGAAAGCTATAAAGAGACTTACGTGAGAGAATCAATTACAATGATATCTTTATGGGAATGTCAAGTAAGACAAAATAATGAAGAAAAGTAAACTCGTGTGAATAGTCCCAAGAATGATACTGAAGAAATCTTTTACAAAAGGAAAATAAGTGTGAGGAGACTTTTTACATTTGTATTTTTCATGGGGAGAGTGAGTGTCTTGAAAGCCACCTAAACATCTAAAAGCAATTTTGATTCGTTATCAACTTTGCTGTTGTTACACACATGTCCTTTGGGTATTTTTTATACAGTGGAAGCGCTATTTGCAAAGTCAGTGTCACACTTTTTTGTATGCACAATGTCAGATGTTTACGGGATTTATCCAAATGGTTCAGAACATAAGGAATGCAGAGTCAGGTGGGTTCTACCGTTTCTTCGCTGTCTGCAGTCCTTAGCATAATGAGGTGTTATCAGAAATAAACCGTACCTTACTCTCGCAGCTTCTACATTATATACTATTCATTTATGTAGAGAAGACAAGGAGGTGATTGCCAATTTAATATACAAAAAAATACCCGAGCTATTAACATTGAAAACACGTATTCTCTGGGTAATACTTGTTTTCATTCATCTCTCCTCGTGGCTATTGATTAGCACTTACGAATTGATTTTTAAACTTTACTTGGATGACTCAGAAGAGCATAAACTGCAAAGTTCATCCCCGCTGTGATTCCACTGTGAGGATTCCATACGCCAAGTCTCAGGGCCGTTCCATCGAATTGTGAATTATTGCCTACATAATAAGAGACGAACGTGCATGAAGGGTCTAATATGAATTTAGATACTGGCCGTACCGTTTTGAGAATGAAAAACGGCAGGGTTACCTGGACTTTTTGCAATACTTCCTCTACATTCAAACCATACGTATATCAAGATGCAGAATTAAGTCCATAACACATAGTAAGTATTTTGGGAAGGAGGTTTCCCAGCGGTTGCGTGTCCGATGATTTTGAATGTCTAAGTAAATTATCTATAGAGAGGATTTTCGTACTTCAAAGTTCTTTTTTAATATTGACCGACGGGTATACTGCAAATGTTTGGAATTGAAAAATTTAATTTTAGCCATTTCAGTATATAGCGTCCTTTTCTCCTTATATGCAGTAATTAGGTAGTGCAGTAAATTTGTCTCAATCAGCAAGTGAAAAAAAATAACGTCTCGAGTTTCTTTAAATTCTGTATTTATACGATCTAGATGGACCAAAGGATTATGATTCAAAAGCTTAATCCAGCGATGCATAGCAGATCACGCAGTGGGGATTTTTGTCCCCAGTACTCATGATAACGTTACTGTAGTTATATATATCCACACTGCTTTATAATATAAACAGTTTGCGACAACACATGTTGCGTAGGAATACAAAACGAAACTACTTGTCAGTCATGGAAGTAGAAACCGTGGCTTCCTCATAAATGTGTATATCCTATCCCATAGATCAATGCTACTGTAACGATGTCCCTGTAACATCTATGTATACCGTCCATTTCTTCTCTCATTTATACACGATTTCACAAAATTTAAGCTCGCTAACCAATAAAAACATGGATGGTCTGAACGAATTTAAATGATTCATGTAATCACTCATGCATGCTCAAACTACAACAATGTGAACCTGCTGAAGCATTAGAGCTTACTAATGCCATAAAAAGATCAGTTCCACCGTCAACTTTGAACTCATAACTATTTGTTTGATTTTGATGCTTGTGTAGTTAAAACTTTGTGAACATAGTTTCATACAGCAGGTAGCATTATATAGCCAGGTTAAGGGACGTCATGTTATGTATCACTTTGGTGAGAAAGAATTACATATGAATTTGTAACATCGGTACATGTGTATCATATAATATTATTGACTCCTGATAAATTCTTCCTGCTTACTGAGTCATTTCTGTATAGCTTTAGAATTAAAGCTTGTAGGATTAGAAGTTATGACTTTATATATTTTTGACCTGATCGGTATACGAATAACGAGAGATGAGAAACACAATATACTCTTGTACTTGTTTATATTTTGCGGTGAAACTACTTGAACTACATAATGCATGACAGTAACGAAGTAGATTCTTTAACAACGAAATTGGTACTGATGCTTCGCTTGAAATGTATACATAATACATTACTAGATATTAGATCAAATGGGATCGAAAAATTGGAAACATGAATGTCAACACACCGCATGGAAGGGTAGTAACTTTGTCAGCGGAAGTCTCTGTATTTCCGGTTCTTTGATCACTCTCACCCTCTCCAGCACAAAGGTATACTCTATGGCTAAGCTTTGAATCGAATTATTTCCGGTGGACTTGGAAAACAATATCATTTATATAGATTTAGTTATATAAGTATACAAATGTTTGAATACAAGTGCGTCTGAGGGCATGACGCATGAAAACGTTTATCATGTGTCCTGTATGCACGTAAGTACATACTACGGGGGCAAAGAGAAGCACTGCTAACTGGTATGGATCAACGGTCTGTATTCTTGAAAGGTCAATTAATTCGGCGCATTTAAGAATTTAAAGTTTCAGCCCATTGTATGTGTGTACCACACCGTTGATTGTACTCCAACTGGGAAAGAGCCTGTGTAGCCTGCGTGTGTACTATTTGGACGTGATAATAACTGGTGGAGTCATATAATTTAATGCAGACGTTAAAACTGTAGACAGAACTTGAGTTTTTAGCTTTGAAGAACAGCTGGAATTTTCATTAGTGTTACATGTATATAATTGCACACTTGTTACAAAGATAATGTCCTCCGGGGAAAAACTTTTGTACTAAGTTTTGTGTGTTGTTTAGCCACATTTAAAGTTTTGCCAAAATGGAGAGATTTCGTGAAGGACTTAAATCATAAAAGATATGGGACTGTATCGAATTACAAGAATATCAAAGGAAATGGAAATAAGTTGTAAATTTTGTCTAGATCCACATAAAAGCTTAGCTGTATATGTACGTGTATCAGAAACAATGAATGTCAAAACTCCACAGTGGAAGGATATTATACAAATTTTCCTTAAACTTTGACAAGTTATGAAGTATGCGATAGCACTACCAAATAATGTTATTACACTGTAGGGAAGATGAGTATTTTAGACATTATCATGTCTTGGATGTCTTTTTCTCTCCACTGAACCTCCACAGAATGTAATGATAAAAACCACCTAGCTGTACTGATGAGAGTGAGATAGCTCGGTTTGAATGCAGTAGGGCTTTGATATAAAATTCAATTCACAAAGTTTACAAAACTTCTGTCATACACTCAGAATGCATTATATAGATATTTTATTAGGCTGCATGCATCTTGCTAAAGTTCAAGGACTTTTAAATGATGCACAAAAATTATGACAACGGTGAAGATTGGCTGAAAGCTCCATATACAATGTGTAAAGTCCAAAATATATGAACAATATATTAAATCCCATATGAACATAGATACTATGTATTGTCATGTATGCAACTGTGGTTCATAGCTGCAGCTATAGTAAATATTTCATCTATCAACAAACCTCTTTCAAAGTAATTTAAAAGGTGAACACACACATGGATGCTAGACATTATTTTTTTCTTACACAATTTCGATTTGTCAGCATGACAAAACATGGGGGTTAATATAGGTGACCGCCATAACACCATACCACGTACCATAAGACATATGTAGCAGTTGTTGGTGGAGGTATTAAGTCCTCACACGAATTATTCAATGTAGCGATGTACATGCACACATGCTAACAAAATGTACAATCAGTAATAACTATGTTCAAACACATATGGTAACAATACCTGGCGAATCTCTGCGTCGTGTGAATTCTTATCTAGTCCCTATATCTTCTCTGGCTTCTGGTTTCTAAAACTCCTTTTCCTTCATCGAATGATTTACACCTGAATATTAAATGTGTATGGTTATATATTTATCTACCCACGTCCTGTCCTACGTTGCATTTTCCACAGGAAAACCATTCGTCAACGTTCGTTTGCTGTGGGAGTTTTGTTACCATTACGAGCAATATTTGCGGTATTTTTAATGTGCCAACTTTTTGGGGTAAAAATATTGACTCAATTTTGCAATTATTACTACACTGTATGTGTAACTATTTATTACATAGCTGGGGCGCAGTCTCAAGTTACACAAGTTCCTATATACAATAGGATTTCTTATCACTGTTACTATTACTAACTTATATTCCTCTTCCGCTGAATCGGTGCCCCATGTATTGTTACATTGTAAGTATCTATTATTCGTAAATTAACCTGTCATTGCTTGTAATCGTCATTTTAACCCTAATTAAACCTGCAAAGTATCTTTTCTGTTAAAGTTTTCTGACAAAGATTAAAGATCTCGTGACAAAGAGCTAGGTTTTGCATGTAAACGTCTATAGTCTTTATGTATATCGTTCAAGTCAAACCAGTACAGACAAGCGAATTTGTATAGAATGTTGAAATTGTGAGATTTAGATGTAGTTGATTGCTCGACAAAATTCTACTACAAAGAATGTCAACCAGCCATATATAGATTTTTCATGACGTAAATGTGAACGGAAGATATCTTTATTGAAAATCACAGACACTGCATGGCTGAAAAATATTTATTACTGATTTTATCCAAACCGTTGTACAAAGCCCCTGCACTATCCTGAAACTTAAGTATTTAAAATGAACACAGAAAACAACAAGTTCATTTGATTTATTAAAGGTATTGGAACGAATGTGTTATAAGATCACCTATCTAATAATTGAATGGCTTGTAGTTTTCCCATGTTGGGTTTTACGATATTATTAACATTTATCTTGCGCTAATATCTTCTCCATTCGTCAACTCCGTCACAATAATGTAATGATATTATTGTTATACTGTTTTCTCACATTGCTACGCAAAATGACTCAATAAGTTGGAGATTAAACTGGCTTGGCTTCGATTGCAGTCGTCAATTGCACGTATCAGTGAGTTTATTGCTGTGGGAAACTATACTATATTATGATTCAATACTTGACAAATGAGACGTCAAAACTCATACGGTTAAATACATACTTTTTGTTTAAAGGTGCATGATTCATCGATTTGTGTTGCATTTGTTTGAAAAAATCGTAACAAGTTTACCCATTTATGGAAATGATGGATGCGACTTAATCTTTTGCACCTGGATTTAACTGTTTTTCGTTGTGTTTAATAATATATAAATAGCTATCATTTTTATTTCAATGAGTGAGTTTATGTGGTTTAAGGAAAAAACTTGCAGGGTTGCATTTATGCCACAAAGTTTTCATTTTTGCCATGTCAGGCTGGCATAAATGGCATTAATGACATTTGACA